>CM068744.1:106825339-107255345 GCA_035084275.1 Hydrolagus colliei | reverse complement strand
TTCTGTGTGTGTGTAGTACCCCCCCTCTGTGTGTGTGTGTGTGTGTGTGTGTGTAGTACCCCCCCTCTGTGTGTGTGTGTGTGTGTGTGTGTAGTACCCCCCCTCTGTGTGTGTGTGTGTGTGTGTGTGTGTAGTACCCCCCCTCTGTGTGTGTGTGTGTGTGTGTGTGTGTAGTACCCTCTGTGTGTGTGTGTGTGTGTGTAGTACCCCCCCTCTGTGTGTGTGTGTGTGTGTGTAGTACCCCCCCTCTGTGTGTGTGTGTGTGTGTGTGTGTGTAGTACCCTCTGTGTGTGTGTGTGTGTGTGTAGTACCCCCCCTCTGTGTGTGTGTGTGTGTGTGTAGTACCCCCCCTCTGTGTGTGTGTGTGTGTGTGTGTGTAGTACCCTCTGTGTGTGTGTGTGTGTGTAGTACCCCCCCTCTGTGTGTGTAGTTGTGTGTGTGTGTGTAGTACCCCCCCTCTGTGTGTGTGTGTGTGTGTGTGTGTGTGGGGGGGGGGTACAGAGTCCGGGCTGGTTTAGCCGTTGACCGCTGAGCTCGCGGGCGGTGGCGCGCGCGCGGTCCTCACACACTGTGCGCAGCTCGTAACCTCTTCAAGACTGTCTCCCTCCCTCTCCCTCCCTCTCACACACACTCCCACTCCCTCAGGCACCCTGAGGCACAGAGAGACTCCATGACAGCCGGCACACCCTGAACACCCTCCTCACCTATTTCTGAATGTGAGTACAGGCTGGGGGGGGGGCGGGGGGAGGGGGGGGAGGTGATATTATTCCTCATCCACCGAGGAACCGGTTTGAGGCGGTGACAATGGCTGCTTCCCTCACACAGCAAAGAGAAAGGGGGGAGGGGAGACAGAGGGAGAGACAGGGTGGGGGGGGGGGGGGGAGTGGGGAGAGAGAAAGGAGGGGAGGGGGAGAGAGAAGGGAAGGGGGAGAGGGGGGGAGAGAAAGGAGGGGAGGGGGAGAGAGAAGGGAAGGGGGAGAGGGGGGGGAGAGAAAGGAGGGGAGGGGGAGAGAGAAGGGAAGGGGGAGAGGGGGGGAGAGAAAGGAGGGGAGGGGGAGAGGGGGGGAGAGAATGGAGGGAAGGGGGAGAGGGGGGGAGAGAATGGAGGGGAGGGGGGAGAGAGAAGGGAAGGGGGAGAGGGGGGGAGAGAATGGAGGGGAGGGGGAGAGAGAAGGGGAGAGGGGGGGAGAGAGAAAGGAGGGGAGGGGGAGAGAGAAGGGAAGGGGGAGAGGGGGGGAGAGAGAAAGGAGGGGAGGGGGAGAGAAGGGAAGGGGGAGAGGGGGGGAGAGAATGGAGGGGAGGGGGAGAGAGAAGGGGAGAGGGGGGGAGAGAGAAAGGAGGGGAGGGGGAGAGAGAAGGGAAGGGGGAGAGGGGGGGAGAGAAAGGAGGGGAGGGGGAGAGAGAAGGGAAGGGGGAGAGGGGGGGAGAGAAAGGAGGGGAGGGGGAGAGAAGGGAAGGGGGAGAGGGGGGGAGAGAAAGGAGGGAAGGGGGAGAGGGGGGGAGAGAAAGGAGGGGAGGGGGAGAGAGAAGGGAAGGGGGAGAGAGGGGGAGAGAATGGAGGGGAGGGGGAGAGAGAAGGGAAGAGGGGGGAGAGAGAAAGGAGGGGAGGGGGAGAGAGAAGGGAAGGGGGAGAGGGGGGGAGAGAATGGAGGGGAGGGGGAGAGAGAAGGGGAGAGGGGGGGAGAGAGAAAGGAGGGGAGGGGGAGAGAGAAGGGAAGGGGGAGAGAATGGAGGGGAGGGGGAGAGAAGGGAAGGGGGAGAGAAAGGAGGGGAGGGGGAGAGAGAAGGGGAGAGGGGGGGAGAGAATGGAGGGGAGGGGGAGAGAAGGGAAGGGGGAGAGGGGGGGAGAGAATGGAGGGGGGGAGAGAAGGGAAGGGGGAGAGAGAAAGAAGGGGGGGGGGGAAAGGAAGAGAGACAGAAGGTGGGGGGGGGGGGTGAGAGAGAGAGAGACAGAAAGGGGGGGGGGCGGGAGAGAGGGGGTGGGGGGGACAGGGACAGAAAGGGTGGGTGGGGAGAGAGACAGGGCGGTGGGGGGGGAGAGAGAGACAGAAAGGGGGGGGGGGGGAGAGACAGGGCGGTGGGGGGGGGGGAGAGAGAGAGACAGAAAGGGGGGGGGGAGAGAGAGACAGAAAGGGGGGGGGGGAGAGAGACAGAAAGGGGGGGGGGAGAGAGACAGAAAGGGGGGGGGGGAGAGAGACAGAAAGGGGGGGGGGGAGAGAGACAGAAAGGGGGGGGGGGGAGAGAGACAGAAAGGGGGGGGGGGGAGAGAGACAGAAAGGGGGGGGGGGGAGAGAGACAGAAAGGGGGGGGGGAGAGAGACAGAAAGGGGGGGGGGAGAGAGACAGAAAGGGGGGGGGGGAGAGAGACAGAAAGGGGGGGGGGAGAGAGACAGAAAGGGGGGGGGGAGAGAGACAGAAAGGGGGGGGTGAGAGAGACAGAAAGGGGGGGGTGAGAGAGACAGAAAGGGGGGGGGGAGAGACAGGGCGGTGGGTGGGGGGGGGAGAGAGAGAGACAGAAAGGGGGGGGGGGAGAGAGAGACAGAAAGGGGGGGGAGAGACAGAAAGGGGGGGGAGAGAGACAGAAAGGGGGGGGGGTAGAGAGAGACAGAGGGGGGGGTGAGAGAGACAGAAAGGGGGGGGGTAGAGAGAGACAGAGGGGGGGGTGAGAGAGACAGAAAGGGGGGGGGGGAGAGAGACAGAAAGGGGGGGGGGTAGAGAGAGACAGAAAGGGGGGGGTGAGAGAGACAGAAGGGGGGGGTGAGAGAGACAGAAAGGGGGGGGTGAGAGAGACAGAAAGGGGGGGTAGAGAGACAGAAAGGTGGGGGGGGAGAGAGAGACAGAAAGGGGGGGGTGAGAGAGACAGAAAGGGTGTGAGAGAGACAGAGCGGGTGGGAGAGAGACAGAAAGGGGGTGAGAGAGACAGAAAGGGGGGGAGAGAGAGACAGAGGGGGGGGGGGAGAGAGAGACAGAGGGGGTGGGAGAGAGACAGAAAGGGGGTGAGAGAGACAGAAAGGGGGGGAGAGAGAGACAGAGGGGGGGGGGGAGAGAGAGACAGAGGGGGGGGGGGGAGAGAGAGACAGAGGGGGTGGGAGAGAGACAGAAAGGGGGGGAGAGAGAGACAGAGGGGGTGGGAGAGAGACAGAAAGGGGGTGAGAGAGACAGAAAGGGGGGGAGAGAGAGACAGAAAGGGGGGGAGAGAGAGACAGAGGGGGGGGGGGAGAGAGAGACAGAGGGGGTGGGAGAGAGACAGAAATGGGGGGGGAGAGAGACAGAGGGGGTGGGAGAGAGACAGAAACGGGGTGAGAGAGACAGAAAGGGGGAGAGAGAGACAGAAGGGGGGGGGGGAGAGAGAGACAGAGGGGGGGGGGGAGAGAGAGACAGAAAGGGGAGGTTGAGAGAGAGGGAGACAGAAAGGGGGGGTGAGAGAGAGAGAGAAAGTGGGGGGGGGAGAGAGACAGACAGAATGGTGGGCTGAGAGAGAGATCGAAAGGGGGGAGGGGGTGAGAGAGAGACGGAAAGGGGGAAGAGGGGGTGAGGGAAAGAGAGAAGTGGGGGGAGAAGGGAAAGAGAGAAGTGGGGGGGGAGAAAGAAAAAGAGACGTGAGAGAGAGAGAATGAGGGGTGTGGGGAGGGCGAGGCAGAGAATGGCGGTATAAAGCAAAAACAGGAACATCTGGGTACACTCAGCAGGTCAGGCAGCATCTATGGAGAAAGGAAAAGTGAGTCAACGTTTCGGATACATGACCCAGAACGTGCCAGTTCTGACAAAGGGTGGTGGACCTGAAACGTTGACTCACTTTTCGTTTCTGCACAGATGCTGCCTGACCTGCTGAGTGTACCCAGCCATTTCTGTTTTTGTTCCAGATTTCCAGCCCTGTTCAGGATTTAACGTTCTTGTTTGATGGCGATAAAAAGGATGGTCACTCCCAGTTTTAACCAGTTTGGTAGTTTTTGTAACACCTTGCTAGCAGTGCCCGAGTCAGATTTGGCAACAATGCACTGTTATTCAGTTCTCGGCAGGGCAAACCTTGGGCAAGTTTCCTTACTCCACATGTCCAGTGTTCTCCACGACCGCTTTTGACGCGTCGGGCCGACACGTTTAAATTTAGGGGCCGACGCATTTTAAATTTCCAGACACGTTATCATTTTTCTAAACATGTTTGGAAAATATGTGTCAGAAGGATTATTTCAGCGGTAAAGGATTATTTCACAGTATACAGTTGGTCTGGACCAAATCCAAGTTGGTCTTGTTTAGCTGAGAGAAGGGTGGGACCACTATGTTGTTGCAGATAATGACTTCCGACAGTTATTCCTTGCTGAAGCTTTCTCTCTGAGGAATACTAACAGAGATAGTTAAAAGGAATAATAGTTGAACAGGAAGGATGTGGTTAACATGCCAGTTTAAGGCACAGTAAAAGCCTGTTTTTCCAGCGTCCGTGGGACCTGGCCAATGCCGGTTAAAGCAGCTGCCAGATATTCGGGCGGCCCACGGCTGAAAACACACCACAAAAAAATTAAAGTTCTTTTAACACACACCATACACACCAGACTAAATAATAACAGATAATAACAGAATATTGTATTGGTACTTATTGTCAAAACTTGCGCTTCTCACCTTTACTGGTTGAGGTTTACAGTCCAGTGATTCTTTTTTAAATAGAGGATGCCGGGTGGGTGAAAAAAACGGCAGTGCGACTTTACTTGCGGCAAGCTGATAACCCTAGACTCTACTAGCGCAAACCGAAATACTGCACCTGCGCGACAATGTGGTTATCGGCTAGTGTTATTGGCTTGCTGCTAGTATGACTTTAAAGTCACGCTCCATTTTTTTCACCCGCTTGGCGTGCTCCATTTAAAAAAGAATGGCTGTATCATGACTTCAAGCGCAGCATCTACCAGTAAAGGTGAGAAGCGCAAGAGAGTAGTTTTAACAATAGTTACCAATACAATATTCTGTTATTATGTTATTATTGATGCATTTACAAATGCTCCACCGCTATTGTTCCGGATACGTTCCGGTTTATTGAATGGGGACTTTTTTTGGGACGTGCTGGTTATACGGAAGTGCCGGTTCATCGAGTCACGGACAAACGGGCTTCTACTATACATTGATAAGAGATGAACGACAAGATAAATAAATGTAACAAACAGGAGGATGGGGAAACTTTTTGCCCATCCAGGCCTTGATGTCTTATTAACCAGGTGACAGAATTATCAGTGGAGCTGGAGGAGGAGAAGTAGATTTGGGTGTCATCCGCATACATGTGGAAGTTTACAGATGAAGTCTGTGGATGAAATCGCTGAGAGAGCATATCATTTTTTTAAAAAGTGGGGGCCAAGGATGGAGTCTTGGGGTATGCTACTGGTGAGGGGGCAGGGGGAGGGGGAGTGAGTGTAACCTATGCTCCTCTTTCTCCCACCACCATCACCAACAACTTTGTTTTATATAGTGCCCTCCACGCTGGACAGCATCTCAGAGCGCTTTACAATAACGGATCCCGGGACCGAGCCAAGGAGAGGGGTAGAAAGGTGACCAAAGGCGCGGTCGAAGAGAAAGGTCTTCAGCTGGGACCTGAAACTGAGAAAGGAGGGGGTGAGGCAAAGGTAGTGAGGAATGGAATTTCAGAGCCTCGGGGCATAGTGGCTGAAGGCCCGGCCGCCGAGGGTGGAGCAGAGGTCATGGAGGAGGCCAGACCCGGTGGAGCGAAGGCAATGGGAGCTGGTTTGAGGAGAGAGAGTAGGTCAGAGAGGTAGGGGGGTGCAGAGGAGTTGAGGGATTTGAAAACAAGTGTGAGGATCTTGAAGTCGATCCTCTCAGGGATAGGGAGCCAGTGAAATCTGGCAAGGACTGGGGTAATGGGAGAGCGAAGTTTGATAACGGGTGAGTATGGGGGCGGAAGAGTTTTGGATGAGTTAACAACAACACCAAAATTGCACTTATATAGCGCCTTTCACGTCGGGAGGACGTCCCAAAGCGCTGAACAATTGGGACCCGAGCGGGTGGGGGGCGGTGGAGGGTTGAAGTAAGGGGAAGGAGAGTGGGAGAAAGGGAAGAGTTAGTGGGGCAGCCGAAGGCGCGGTCGAAGAGGAGGGTCTTGAGACCGACCTTGAAGGAGGAAAGGGAGGAAGCGAGGTGGAGGGGCCCAGAAGGCCGTGAATGGCCTTGAAACTGAGGACAAGGATCTTGAATTCGATCCTCTGGGTGACGGGGAGCCAGTGGAGACGGGCGAGGGTGGGAGTGATGTGGCCGCGAAGCCTAGTACAGGAGAGTATATGAGCTGCAGAGTTCTGAATGTTCACACACCACACACACTGTTGTGATCAAGTGCTGTTATTATTCACTTATTATAATAATGATGATAATCCTTACATTTGCTATAGCGCCTTTTCATGTCTTTGAGATATCACAAAGCACTGCACAGAATATACTATAAAATGAATTGACTATATTTTGTGGGTGAAGCGCGATATCTAATTGTGCATAGCAGTGTCTCACCAACAGCTGTGGGAGGTTATTTACAGATTGAGAAACATGTTTATCGATGATTATTTATTAATCAGTATGAAGAGACTTTTATATGTGAAGTTAACAATACTGTTGTGAATGATAACTTGTGTTTTTACTTTAGGTAACATCGGCTGTTTGATAGTGCTTCACCATCCTCAAGAATGCTCCATTCACAGGTCACCTTCAAAATTAAAGGAGTTACCCTCCCAGGTATTCTACAGCGGTTAAATATATCAAGATATTAATTATTTATTTTATGGTTTATTTAGGTTTTGTTCATTTTGTGATTTAGACATTTTTCCCAAACTTTGTGGCAAGTTATATCTCATTCATGGAGCACATGCGTTTTCTATGGTTTTACTTCCCAAACACAAGTTCAGAGTAAATTTCAGAACATTCTTCCCAAATATGTATTGGTCTCCTTTTTAAGCATCCCAAATGATTCCGTGCCAGTACATTCCATATTTTCACATTCTTTTATGTGACCTATCTAAGCCGTTTTAGCCTCCAAAATAGGGAATGTAATCTTAAACTTTAGGGGAAAGCTGCCGCTTCACAATCCTTGACTTGGTTTCATTTTCACCTTCTCCTTTCTCTCTATAAGGCTTTTAAATTTTCCTTGTCGCCCTTGTAAATGTATCCCATCCAAATAGCCAGGGTTTTCTATTTGAAAAGTAAAGTGAGTTTCTTTCTCCTGTGTCCTAGCCAACAATTCCCCAGATAAAATTGATCATTCACTTTATGACTGTTTGTGGAACATTGCTGTGCGCAACTGGCTGCCTTATATTTCGCCTACAAAATGCACAGTCATTGTACTTTACAGTAAGACATCTCGACAATGTGATAAGGCACTATATCAAATGCAAGGATTATTATTATAGTAAAAGCCCGTTTATCCGGCACCCTCAGGATCTGGCCAATGCCGGTTAAAGCGCCTGCCGGATATTCGGCTGAAAACACCAAAAAAAACAAAAAACATTTTTCCGGATAAAATCCGGTTAATGCGGACCTTTTTTTTGCGATGCCAGTTATACGGAAGTTATGGTTTATCAGGTGCTGGATAAACTGTATTTGTGTGACTCTTGGCAGTGGGTATCAGCAAGATGTGTGATGGTCTCAGTGGCTGTCTACTGAATAATATTAGGATCTGCTTTAGACTGCTTAAGACATTGTGCTTGGAAATGTCATGACATGAAATGAAACTTGAGCTGTTTGCTAAATAGACATTAACTTGATTATGAAAAAGACTTTCAGGAAACAGCAGCTGAGAAGAAATCATTAGATTGTTACATAATCTGTAACATGTTCTGTTTGTCATCACATGTAGTTTGACAGTTTTTTTCCATTTCATCCCTATCTACCTAAGAAATAGGAGCAGGAGTAGGCCATTCGGCCACTCGAGCCTGCCCCGCCATTTAATAGGATCATGACTGATATTCTAACCTAATTCCATTTACCTGCCCTATCCCTTAATCCCTCTATCCTTTAGAAATCTGTCAATCTCAGTCTTAAATATTTTCAAGGACTGAGCATCCACAGCCTTCTGGGGGTAGAGAATTCCATAAATTCACTACCCTCTGAAGAAATATTTGCTCAACTCAGTTCTAAAAGGCTGACCCTTAATCTTGAGACTATGACCCCAAGTTTTAGATTATCCTACCAGGTGAGACAGTCTCACACTGCCTACTCTTGTCAAGCCCCTTAAGAATCTTATAGATTTAATTCTAATTCTTCTATATTCTAGAGAATATAGACCTAGTTTACTAAACCTATCCTCATAGGTCAATCCCTTCATCACAGGAACCAACCTAGTGAATCTACATTGCACCCCCTCTAAGGCGAGTATGTCCTTTCTTCAATAAGGAGACCAAAACTGCTTACAATATTCTAGGTGTGGTCTCACCAAGGCTGTACTTGCTTTTGTACCAGCATACTAACTTTTTGAGACTGGTGTATAAGGACATCCAAATCCCTCTGAACACTAACACTGGCTAGTCTCTTCCCCCTCTAGAAAATAATCAGTTTTTCTATTTTTACTACCTAGGTGAATAACTTCACACTTCCCCATCTGCCACCTTCTTGCCCTCTCACCTAGCCTGTCTATATCCTTTTGCATTCTTCTTGTGTCATCCTCACAGCTTACCCTTCTCACCTAGCGTTGTATCATCTGCAAATTTACATATGTTAAGCTCTATTTGCTCATCTAAATCATTTCTATAGACAATAAATAGTTGAGGCCCATGAGATCCTTGTGGCACTCCACTAGTCACATCCTGCCAATCTGAGAAGGATCCGTTTATCCCTACTTTCTGTTTTTCTGTTAGCCACTCTCCAATCCATGCTAATATATTAACTTTAATTCCATAAGGCCTAATCTTATGTAACAGCCTTTTATGTGGCATCTTGTTGAATGCCTTCTGAAAATCCAAATACACTACATCTACTGGTTCCACCCTATCTAACCTGCTAATTACATCCTTGAAAAACTCTTAAATTTTTTTGGTAAATATGATTTCCCTTTCATAAAGCCACGTTGACTGCCAAATCATGTTATGATTTTCTGAGTATACTACTATGATGTTTCTGATTAAAGACTCTAGAATTTTCCAATACCAATGTCTGGTTGACATCTAGAAGTCAGACATTTTAAAATTGTGTTTAAAATTGCTGACTTACCGTTTCCCCAAGATTTAAGTTGAGCTAACATCTAAATCTAAGTTGTTAGATTTTGGGAACATGGGAAGTCAGAATATTTTAGCACAGAAGATAGAATGTTCGACTTCTAGGTCATACATATGGTTGCTGTCGTTTTTACATGTGAGATAGCATAATAAACTGAAGTGAAGTCTGCACGATTACATAATGAATAGAGTCCACAGTGCAACTGTATTATAAACAAAATTGTAGTGAAAGATGTAAATGTTTTCTTACAGTGGGCTGTAATTTAGCAAACTGCAATTTGGCAACCAGTAAGACTAACTGCGTTTCTGAATTTGAAGTTGATTATTCACAGGCATTCTCAAATCTGTTTTTAAGATTGCCTTGTGTGAATTATAACATTGTGTTTGCCATTTTACTGTAATCATTAAATCTCATCTACCATTGATTGTTTTGATGGCCATGCGGTGTCTTGTTTAAAACGAGAAATGGTAAATGAAAGAACAAGGTTTCTAGAGGATTCTGGAGTCTTCAGCTATCGGGTAATGTGTACAGTGACATTGAAACTCAGTGATCCAGTAAAAACCAATCATACAGTGGGAACATTTGAGGATAGTTTCACAATCTCTACAAATAGCAAACTACTGAATTTTAATTTTGGCACTGTCACCAGTCAGTTAACAAAACTCACAAAAATTCCTGCAATACCAAAAAACCATGATTCTGAAACAAATGAAATGTGTTTTCTTTACTCCGCAGATGAGGTTTTTGCAGTATGTGGAAACTGTGCTGCTTTAGGTAACTGGTATCCTCAGAAAGCTGTGTTTCTGGAACCAGATGCCAATGATGGGTAAGTGTACCTCTCCACGTCCACCTTTGACTCCAGGACTACTGGTGTTCTAACTGCATGTCTGTCCGACATTGAGTCCTGGACGAGGGCAAATTTCCTACAGCTCAATGTCAACAAGACGGAGGCCCTCCTGATTGGCTCACGTCAACGCCTCCGCACCTCAGGCGCTGACAACATCAGCGTTCAAGGCTGCTTTCTCCACCTCTCGAAGCCAATCAGGAATCTGGGCGTCTTGTTCGATCCAGAACTATCCTTCCTCCCCCACATCCACTCCATGACCGGCACAGCCTTCCATCACCTCCGTAATATTGCCAGACTCCTCCATACCTCACCCCCCATACCACCGAAACTCTCATCCATGCCTTTATCAATTCCAGACTCGACTACGGGAACTCTCTGCTCGTCGGCTTTCCCAGCTCCTCCCTTCACAGGCTGCAGATCATTCAAAATTCTGCAGCTCGTGTAATCTCCCGTACCAGACTTCGCGACCACATCACTCCCACCCTTGCCCGTCTCCACTGGCTCCCCGTCACCTAGAGGATCGAATTCAAGATCCTTGTCCTCATTTTCAAGGCCATTCATGGCCTTGCCCCCACCTATCTCTCTGATCTACTGTCTCCCTATCAGCCTGCCCGCACCCTCTGTTCAGCAGACTCAGGTCTGCTCCACGTCCACCGCCCTAACCACCCAACCGTCGGTGGCTGGGCTTTCATCCTCTCTGCTCACTCCATCCCGAAGCCCCTCCACCTTGCTTCCTCCCTTTCCTCCTCCAACGCCAGTCTCAAGATTTTCCTCATCGAGCGCAACTTCGGCTGCCCCCCAAATTCTTCCCTCTCTCCCACTTTCCCTCCCCTTCCTTCTACCCTGACCCTTCCTCCCCCCCCCACTCGGATCCTGATCTGACTGTTTAGCGCTTTGGGACGTCCTCCCGATGCGAAAGACACTATATAAGTGCAATTTTGTTGTTATTGTTGTTGTTATTGGTTGATTGGCAGATTGCTTTCTGTCGATAATAGTCCTTTCAAAAAGAAATAAATAATAATTTGGTCACTTGATTCATGAGTACTTGTGAGACACTGCTGTGCACAATTGGCTGCTGTGTTTCGCCCACAGAATACAGTCAATTCATTTAAAAAATATATTCTGTGAAGCGCTTTTGAGATGTCTCAACAACGTAATAAAGTAAAATGTCAAATGCAAGGATATTGTGTTTAACTTTATTATGTGGATTAACAACTGTTGTAGGCATTTTGCATGAATAACAGCTTGTGTGAATATAGTTTGGGTGGGGCAGTGTCTCAGAATATTTAAACAATACTCTTCTCCATAGTTTTAATATCCATTGTATAGTGCCATACAATATTCCATCTCCAGCCTAAGCTACATCTTATTTTCATTCATCATCATTTCCTATATTTTGAATTTAATGGCTCTATACATTGTACATTCCCAGAATCCTGATTGCCCTTTTCCCACCTTCAATGATTTAGATATTTTTGCATTCTCCAGACTTCCCAAGTACAGATCATTGAGATCCCAACACCTGTCGTTCTCCACTAGCCACTCACTATTTAATAATGCGTACAGCTTGTGCTTGTCACATGCCTTATCACACAGTTTAGCCCAAAGCACTTTACAGTATTCACTGTAATGATTATATTTGTAGACGAATTCTGCAGCCAATTTGCACACAGCAATGTCCCATAAACAGTCATGAAGTGAGTCACCAATTCTATTTGGGGGAATGTCAGTCCAGACACTGGGGGAAAATCTCCCTTCTCTTTTCCAACAGTGTCATAGGATCTTTAATGAACAGGCTGATGATATCTCAGTTTAACGTCTCATCCAAAGGATGGCACCTCTGACAATGCAACACTTCCTCAATATTTCAGTGGAATGCCAGGCTCGACTGCAAACTGGGAATACGAAAATAATAATCCTTGTCTTTGATATAGCGACTGATCATGTCGTTAAGACGTGCACTCAGAATTGATGCAGTGCTGCCAGTCTCAGTGGATCTTCAGTGACATATCTCTGCTCTCAAAAGAGCCTTATTCCATTGAAACAGGTTAAAAATCCATGGTTAGAGCCGTGTAAATGCAGTACTAGAAATCCCTATGGAAATCCCTTTAAATCTAGTTATATCTTTGCTTTCAATCCTTCCCCCGGGGGCACTAATTTTTCATAATAATAATAATAATAATCCTTGCATTTGATATAGCGCTTTTCACGTCTTCTAGATGTCTCAAATTGCTTCACAGAATATACTGCAAAGAGAATTGACTGTATATACTCAGCAGCCAGTTGCGCACAGCAGTGTCCCTCAAACAGTCATGGATGGAAATGATCAATTAAAACAAAAAAATTATTAAGGGATTATTATCAGGCATGTGGAGTAAGGAAACTTGCCCAAGGTTTCACCCTGCCTGGAATTGAACCCAGGTATTTCACTTTCAAGTTGAGTGCTGTAACCACTGAGCTACTAGAGTCTTCCAGATGTCTGAAAGCGCTTCACAGAATATACTGTAATGTAATTTGACTGTATATTTTGTGGGTGAACCAATTGCGCACAGCACAAACAACCATGGATTGAGTGACCAAGTTATTATTGGGGGGTTTTCTTGAGGGATTATTATCAGGCGCGAGGAGTAAGGTTTCGCCCTGCCATTTCTAGAGAATATTAAATTTAAATAGTTTAAATACCAGTTTCAGATGAACACGTTTGTTTTTAAGACTTGTGAATAGGACAATCAATCTGTATGCTTCAGATCCATGGCTCACAACTCGGATGACTGACACTCGCCCCCTTCTGTTATGTGTTTATAATCTATGTATATATACATATATATAATGTATATACAGGTATCCCCCTCTTAACGAAAGGGTTAGGGACTTCAAAACCCCTCGTTAAGTGAAAATTGCATTAAGCGGGCGGGCGGGAGTTTCCGTATATGAAAACATTTGTTCCAAGTAATGCCTTGCGCCTAGCCTAGCGCTAACACTTACAATGTATCAGCGATGGCATAAGGTAGATAGCACTGCTATTAAAGGCAAGGAGAGAGTTAAAGAGAAAGAGACTGAGACAGAGAGAGACAGAGAGACTGTGAGTGAGATTGTGACAGCCAGAGACTCAAACAGAGAGAGAAAGAGACACAGAGAGAGAGAGAGATACAGAGAGGGACAGAGAGAGAGAGAAAGAGAGAGCACGACCCAGACAGACAGAGAGAGGAAAAGAGACACGGAGAGAGAGACAGAGGGAGACTGAGACAGAGAGAGAGAGAGACAGAGAGAAGAAGAGACAGACAGACAGACAGACAGAGCATCCCACCGCTTAAGCTCCTCCCATACTGCAGCGTTTTCTGTTGGCTTAGGTGGCGCTGCAGTAAGTGTGTGTATGTCTGTGTGGTTGTGTCGTGGAAGCTGCCAGGAGACAAGAAGCGCACGAGATTTAAACTTTCGTTATAGCGAGCGCAGCCTTCGCTAAGCACATAGAGAGGTACAAATAGAAACCCTCGCTAATAGTGAAGTTTCGTTAACAGAGCGTTCGGTAAGCGGGTGCTACCTGTGTGTGTGTATATATATATATATATATATAAAAGCCTTAGATATGTTTCCGCAATTGTGTCCTCCTAACGCGGATGGCGCTGTGTCAAATCTATATGTATATAAAAGCCTTAGGTATGTTTCCGCAATTGTAACACTGCACTTCTAAAAGGAAAACAAAATCGGCTTAAAAAAACAAAAACAACCCAGTGATTAAAGCTCACTTTTTTCTTGTAAACAACAAATACATTATTTAAAAAAAAAATTCAAAATATACGAATAAACGTGTTCAAAAACACTAGGCCGTGCGTATGTTACTCAGGGGTATAGCTAGTTCTGATTTAATTATATGTTCCATAAGCACCATTAAGAATTGTGCAACGCTTCTAAAAAGCATTTGCAGGTTTTGACATGATCTGATGCTGACCTATGTAATGTCGGATGCTATGCATAGTCTAATGATTAAGGATAATCTCCAGCATTGCAACAAACATATCTGTTGATTTCTAATCTATAATCTCTACTGTTTTAATACTTTGTGGCTAAAATATAAATCTTTGGTATATCATGACATTTCTAAACTGCTAGTTTTTTTTATCACCTCAAAATGATATAGCACATTATTCATAGAACATTTTTACTTTCCATTCTTTCTGCAGTATGGTGTGGAGCTCAACAGTCTGTCTACCTAGAGATACACTTTTCCAATATCGCTATTTTAAGTGTTCTACCTTGGAATCCAAGGTAAGAAGCATTTACTAGATAGTTCTAAATTGAAAAATAAACTAATTCTCAACATGAAATATTGTTACATTGAGAATTCCTGTTATTGAGTAGATTGATTGTTCCTAGGATTTGATCAACGATGCTGAGTAAGTATGCTTTAGGAAGTAGATGAGCTGGCCTACATTATTTGCTGTATATTTGTATTCTCTTCTCCCCCATTCCCCCCCACCCCCCCGCCCCCCCGGAGGAATCCACCGTACAACCAACTGTATCCCCTGTCTAATTTCTAAAGCAATGAAATTATAATCTGGATAAAATATTGAATTTGATGGATTGTCCAAAATTGGAAGCTCCGTTTTTTGCAATGAGTTGTCTCAAGCGTTCGTGCTCCTCCAGCCAATAATCTCTCTCAGTACAGAGTAGGAGACGTTCATGCTGTACTTGAGAGAAATTATTGTTTGTTTCATCTTTGTAGGGAATCATCTAACGTGTAATCTTACTTGTTAACCATACATACAGTACTAGTTTGGCAGATTGTTTTGTTTTGGCAACAGATTAATCACGTCATGTCTCTGCATTGTTTCAAAGAATCAAACTATAATTTGAAACATTAAAGCAATTATTTTTAGCTTCTAATTGTTTCGAAGTGGTGAATGGCACCATTTTGAAGAGTTACCAAAACAACATTTGTGAGGCTGTTGAATTAACATTGGAGAAGATCATTAGCTAGTTCCCTCTCAATAACATCTCCAACTGACATTTCACGCTTGCTGTTTAAGTAAACGTTTCAGGACTAAAATAAAGCACCTAATTTGCTATTCTAAAATATCATTGGAATAAATGAATGTTATATCGTTGTGTTTAAAATATTTTTACTTTTTTTAAAAAAAGGATCTCCCTGTAAACTAATACGGTACAGCTGAACTAGATTGTCTATCTAACGAACACTAACCATTGGAATGTGAGCTTCTTTGCAAAAGCTATGCTTGTAGTATTTTCCTGTATTCTACAACACTTTTATTCAATACATATAGGTGAGCCAATTAAAAAGTGCAGCTTTGCTAAAAAAAATTAATCCCCAGTTTTACGATGAATGTTAAATGAATTTAATCCACACTAAGAATTTCAAAAGTTTGCAAAAGCTTTGCTTGAAACTTGTAATGTGAAGAAATATTACTGGCTTATGTAATATTTTAAATTGAGAGGAGGGGTGGTAGTTGTTTCCTCATGGTATGGGACATGATATTCCCCCAGCACCCCCCCCCCCACCCCCGATTTTTCTGATTCTTATGGCTCTGCAACAAAATTGACAATTAGTTTACAATTTGGGGATATGCCATTTTATGGGGCCAATTTCTATCTTGATCTGGATTAAAATTATCCAACTGTATTTCACATATGCAAAGAAGAGACTCGCCCTCTGTGCTGAGTTCATGTTTGTTTGCCCGAGGTGAGAAAAGGTTCAACCTTGCATGGCACCTCCTACACGCCTCAAATAAGCACCAATAAGATCAGTAAAGAATTAATCTACTTTCTTCAATCTTGATGCCCACAATTTTAATCCATAATTGTTATGATTTTCATAGTCTAATTATAAGATTATCGTTAATAGTAAGTTATTTGTGAATATTGAAAGAATATGAGTTGTGTATGTGGTGTGACATGTGTGTGGGAGGTGTATGGGGTGTATGGGTGGGTGTGGTGACGTGTGTGTACTGGGGGTGTGTGTGTGTTGGGGAGATGTGTGGCATGTGTGTTTAGTGGGGATGGGTAGTGTGTATGCGGAGGGGATGTGGCGTGTGTGTGGGGGAGTTGAATGGGGGGTTTGTGGCATGTGTCGGGGGGTGACGAGTGAGTGTTTGGGAGTGTGAAGTTGGGGGGAGTGTGACGTGTGTGTGTTTGGCGGGGGTTGTGATTTGTGTGTGTTTGGGGTTGTGTGATGAGTGTGTGTGTGTGGGGGTGTGTGCAATGTTTGTTTGTTTGGGAGGGATGACATGTGTGTGGGAGGGAGGGTTGACACATGTGTGCATGTGTAGAGGGGTGACGCTTATGGGGGGGGTTGTGACATGTTTGTGTGGGGGGCTGTGATGTGTGTGTAGGGAAGGTGTGACGTGTGTGTGTGGAGGTGCCTGTGGCGTGCGTGGGGGGTGATGTGTGTGGGGGGGGTAATGTGTGTGTGGAGGATGACGTGTGCGTGTGTGGGAGGGTGATGTGTGTGCGGAGGTGAAGTGTGTGCGAAGGTGGTGAATTGTGTGTGTGAATTGTGTATGTGGGGGATATGATGTGGGCAGGTGTGATTGTGTGGGTAAGGGGTGGTGTGTCTTGCACAGGTGAGGGCAGTGTGACATATGCAAGGGGAGGGTAGTGTGATAATTCTGTGTGGGATTAACTGGTGATGCTGTGATGTATGTGTTTTGGGGAGGGTGGGGATAGGCTGTGATATGTTTGATGCATGTTTGTGTGAGGTGTGATATGTTTGAGTGGTGTCACACAAGTGTGTTGTGCGATGTATGAGATATTAATTGTGAGATTTTTTTCATGCGCTTCCCTGTACAGGTCTTGCTGGGTCATGCACCTTGTGCAAGCAGGCCAACTGGCCTGAGGCCCACCGAGAGATTCATGACAACAGGCTGATAAACAAGTCTGTTGATCTCATTTATCTTTGGAGGCAAAGTTGTCTATGTGCGATCTGGCCTGGGTTATGGTTTGCCCATAGCAACATAAGTTGTTGAAACAAGTTGCTCAGACATGTTTCCTTCTGTGGTGTCATTTCTCACTTTGGCATACAGCCACTAAGGTGAATCCAGTTTAGTATTGTTTGCTTCAGTGGCAACATTATTTCCAAACAAAGACTGTAGTTTACACACTATAGTATATGCCTCCAATTTAATCTGTTTACAGACTATAATACCTGTAATGTAGTCTATTTACAGACTACAATGCCAGTGATTTTAAGCCTAACGTTAAAAGTGCAAAATAGAAAATTGGTAAGCATTCTTGCAGTAGTAATTAAAATCTGTATCTCTTATCCTCTTACCTTGCATTTTCTTCTAGTCCTTTTGCATTATTATAAGGGACTTTAATCTTTTTATCACTTGAATCAGAACCCTGCTGGTCTTCGGCAAGTACTAGTCAACACGTGGGAGACCCATCCTCATCCACGATCATTTAATCCGTCGGGTATGTCGCTACAGTGTATAGAGTTTCTGTTAGCTGCCAAATTGGCCATAGCAGAGGTACATGTGATAAAATTAAGCATCTGACAATTGTTTAAAATTTTCACAGCAATTTCTTTTTGCATTTTGGTGCACTAAATATCTGTTGCATTGATTGAAATGTGATCATCAGCACCTCTAAACTTTACAGAGAAGGGTTTCAGAAATGTGTTTGCTGTTGCAACAAGAACACAGTTTGTTTGCTGGGGCATACTCAGCGTTATGCTCCTTTACTTAAAAGGTTGAAAGTCTTTCACAAGAAATAATTTGGGACTTTTAAAAAAAAAAGTATGTTTCCTTTTCAATTTCTCAGTATATTGGCAATATATTCCCAGATCTCTGCTAATTCCACTACCAAGGAGATATACAGTAGTGGATTAGTTTTTTTTTAGTTCAGTTATCTTTGCAATATTAAACCCTTGGGTTCTGCTGTTGTTTCCCTTAGTAACATATTAGAGTTCTGCAATGAGCCTCGTGAGGAACTGTGGATACAGTCATGCTTCCTACCCCTCAGATATTGATGAGCTTCACCAGTTTATGCCCCTAAGCAATCTTATTTGAATTAAAGAGTAATGAAAATTCCACATTGTCGTATTTTAAATATCGAGGTTTAAGTCTGAATCAATTGATGCTAAATATTCTTAATCAGCATATTTATTTAAAAAAATTAATTGATGTGTGACTTCCAAAATGAATTCCTTTTATAATGTATAAATAATAATCCCTCAAGAAAAAAGCAACAACACATTGGTCTTTTCAATCCATGACTGTTGTAGGACACTACTGTGCCCAATTGGCTGCCGCATTTTCGTCCACAAATATAGTCAATTCACTTTACAGTATATCCTGTGAAGTGCTTTGAGACGTCTAGAAGACGTAAAAAACACTATATCAAATGCAAGTATTATTATTAAATAATTGGGCAGTAAATTAAACTGGTGGACAAATATATATCTTTTAAAAATTAATATTAACAGCTACAAACAGCTTTTGAGGTTAAGTAGCTCATTGTATGACTTTCTCCACTCATTTATTGCAGTAGTAGAAAAAGTGTGGTTTAGCATTTATGGTGCTACTCTTTTTCTACTTGTCCTTGGATTTTAGCCTTTTCTTGCTTGGTAAGAACATAAATTTGTTCTTGGCACCAGCTGCTTCATTTATGCCAATGCGTAAATCTAGTTTGTAGTGCAAATTTGCTAATGTGATCGGAATTGGGTTTCAGATCTAGTCAATATGGGGCTTTTGTATGCGTTTTAAAGGGTACAATTCCCTTGCAGTAAATTCTGTTCCTCCATATGGGCTCCCACCTGTTGCCCTGGTACAGAGCTCTCCACAGAGGAACAATTCTCCATCTGTGGGGAACTCCAGAGTTGGAGTGGTTCAGATTGCAAATGCAGCAAGCAGGAAATCACTCCATATGTCCTCGTCCTACCACTTTGATGCCTTGTATTGCTGCTGCAATGGCTCCCATTTCCAATTAAACTTGAAAAAAAAATGCCATTTAAGTCCAATTTATGGTGGGCACTGAATGTGCCATTGTGCACCTAATTTGTAATAAGTTTTTATTAAGGTTTTCATTATCAAACACGGAAGAGGAAAACGGTAAGAGCTATAAAGTTGAGAAGAATTAAATTCTAAGCAGCAGGTAAGTACCTCAGAATATCTAGAAATGGAAAGGGCAAACTATAAAAGTATCTATCTATGCAGACACCTGATTTTTTTTAAAAAAGCATCCTGGGCTAGGTGTCCATTTTTACAAAGTAATGCTTACAAAATGTTTTACATTGCAAAGTAGTGTAAAAGTAAACTTTTGTTACTTCGCACATACTTAAAAATACTTTTATCACTTCTGGAAGTTATATCTATACGATTCAGGTGACCTCTTGCCTATCAAACCCTCTATAAGCTGTTTGCACATAACTGTTGTGTGTATTTTGAGGTCACACAACACAATACAGTAAATCTCACACAAGTTGTATCATTATAAATTATATAATTCCCTAAGTCGTTCATGCACCTGTGCCCCAATCATTTTCCTATTAAGACCACTTAGATTTCTTTGCATGAGTGGTTTTTATCATCTCCGAACTCGTAACGCCGCTTTCCTACCCTCTATTGCCCTGCACTTACCGGCTGCATTGAATCGCAGGAAATGATGTCCTGAGCTGTTGATGCAAATATAGAAGAATTTAATTTCTCGCGTTTCAATGCGATTCCAATGATTGCCAGTGAATGTGTAAGCAACAGCGGGTGAAGATGCATTAAATCGTGGATGATGCATTAAACCTTGACCTGTCACCGTACTTTCTCATGTGCAATGACAAACTACTACATTTGCTCTTACCAGCTACATTGAATTACGCATGTGCAGGGGCGATTATTAATTATATTTTATCATTTGAATACATTTTATACAATTTTTTCAGTTTGCCTGTAACTTGACTTCACGTAAGTGATATTAAATACTGGGGTACCAACTGATACAACTTATGTGAGTTTCACTGTGTTACATTTCTGTCAGTTAATCAAATAACTGAAAGGTTTACTGCACATAAGCATGTTTCTTGATTGACGAATCTTTGGTTTGCCTATTCAGGATACTGTAAGGATTTCTTACCTTTGTCAGGCTAAGGTTAAGGACTCAAAACTTTCCAACCGTCAACTACAAATTACATTTGTACAGTGTCTTCCACATTGGGAGAGTGTCCCTGGGTGCTGGATGGTCAAGGGTTTGGACCCGAGCTGGGAGTTGAGATCAGGAAGGATGGAGGGCTGGGAGGGTAGGCGTCTCCCACAAAATATACAATCAGTTCACTTTACAGTATATTCTGTGAAGCTTTGAGCTGTCTCAACAAAGTGAGAAGGAACTACATCAAATGCAAGAATTATTATAAGGAGGATAACCAAAGTGGTGATCAAAGAGAAGGGTCTTGAGATGGGCCTTAAAGGAGGCAAGGGTGGATGCAAGGAGAAAGGACTCAAGAATGGAGTTCCGAAGAGCAGGGGGCAGAAAGGCTTTTCCACCTGATCAAGAAAGTTTGTCTAAGAAGTTAAGTAACTCTAAAGAGCGTTTTATACTGCTGTAGTATTCATATTTTTCTTATGAACTCGTATTTTTCTCATGATCCCTTCAATAAGTTAAATTTATAGGTGAACACCAATGGAGCTAGAAACCAGGCATCTCTATTGCACCTCTACAGAAAATTGATCCATCTTGCTTGATCTTAGCTAGGATGTTTAGATAGCCAACCAGGTATAGGAAAACCCTGTTATAATGTGCTGTTTGCAACCCATAAACTTGAATTATAATCGGATGCGGTCCAAATAACCTTTGTAACATCCCTTTATTGGCACAAGAAAAATGGCCACTACTGACGACCCTTCTTGTGTGCTGTGTGTGCGTGGGAAGCTTGACTAACAATTTCCTGAAATCAAGTGGCATTGGTGACGCTACTTACTGCGTAAGGTGCAGTTGATGTAATTCCCTGTGCGCTCAATGCAAAGGGAAACTGACCAACACGATTGCAAAGCACATTATAATGCGGCTGCCCTGTAGATAGGCGGTTACAGGTTTCAATGTAATTAAAGACAATGATACTATCGGAGTTATCCTTTCCAGAAGATTTCTCTCGCAACAAATGTATAATGGCTTCCTTGAAACTAGATATGTCCTTGTAGTGATTTGAGGAAAAGTGAGTAAACCTGTTGGTTCACTCAAATACTATTCTTTAGTCAATTAAGAAGTCAGTTTGGAGTGGGACATCTGTCCCCATCCTCTTGGCTACGGGGTAAAGCATAGAGAGAAAATACGTGCTTCGTTTTATTCAGGATAAAGAAATGGAAGTGCTTTCATTGGTTAAAAGTTCGTAATGGTTTTTACTATATTCTTTGCATACTTTTTGTAATGCTTGGTCACTAGGGAATAATTATGTAGACTTTAAGTAATTGTTGTTCACTGTTCAAAAAAGTAGTCAACTAAATTTGAGTTGCGTAATTTGTTGTTTTACGTCATTGCACTAATTATCAGCTTCTCGCAATTCTTCTGTTTTCTGTTCTAGAAGCAGACTGCATTTTGAATGATGACTGCTTTGGAACACAAAGTAAGTATGATGTTTTGTTTTGCAAAAGTTAAGTTCAAAATCGTATTGAAGGAATTATCAAGAGTTCCTCAATTTCAGAGAGTGAACTGCCCAAATTGTGTAATAAATAAATAATCCACTCCAGAGACGATACCCTGCGAGACGAACGCTTTATTCATGCAAGTTGTTATTGCATTTGTAATATTAAGAATCGCGATCACATCACTCCCACCCTCGCCCGTCTCCACTGGCTCGGCTCCTCATCCCCCAAAGGATAGAATTCAAGATCCTTGTCCTCATTTTCAAGGCTATTCATGGCCTTGCCCTCGCCTATCTTCGACTTGCTGTCTCCCTATCAGCCTGCCCGTCTCCTCCATTCAGCGGACTCTGGCCTGCTCCACGCCCCCGGCCCGAGCCGCCCTACCATCAGTGGCCGGACTTTCAGCCTCTCTGCCCCAAAACTCTGGAACTTGATCCCGCAATCCCTTCACCTCACTTCCTCCCTTTCCTCCTGCAGGGTCAGTCTTAAGACCTTCCTGCCTTCTGCTCCCCTCCTAAGTCTTCCCCCCTTTCGTACTCTCCTTCCCCCTGCCCGCCTCCACCCCCCCCCCCCCCCCCCCCCCCCCCCCACTTGCTCGGGTCCCGACCTAACTGTTCAGCGCCTTGGAAAGACCTCCCGACGTGAAAGGCGCTCTATAAATGTAATTTTGTTGTTGTTGTTCTTGTGAAGAAGGCCTATTGTGTGTGTGAGTTATGCATCCTGACATTCACTTGCCCCAAAAAATCCCCAAATCATTGGTGTTTCAAAGAGCTGTCCATTGCCATGCCATGACATCAATGGCAACATTACGCTCAAAGCTGGCCATGTCGGCGTCCTGCACACTACCTGACTCTTTGTCATTTTGCATGCATGTTTAGTGAATGTAGAGGGTATCCACAAAGTCCTCTTACACCCTGTTACAAAACAGCGATATGAGACTATGGAGGAGTTGAAACAAGTTGTTAGAGAAGCACAGACCAATCTTCTCGGCGCCTGAATACAGTTAAACAATGTACTAAATACAATTAAGTACTTCTAAATACAATGATCAAAAACAACAACTTGCACTTATATAGCACCCTCCACGCATGCTAGCTTCTCAGAGCGCTTAGCAGTGGCGGAAACTGATCATCATCTTCCACATGTTTCAATTGTTGGTCAGTGCACTAGAAGGAAACAAAACTGAAAGGCTAACAAGACTTTGTGAACACCCTGTAGAATTGCTGACCAGCGATCACAACCCACAGCAGAGATGGCTGGAATTTTATGGAACCCAATTGCTGTGTTTAAAAATACGTGTTGATGTAGACAACAACAGACTCCACTGTAAATAGTAAGACTGCAGCAAATTGTTCAGTAACTCCGTAGTTAGGAAGGATAGTTTATCAAATACAACAAAACCCTCACCTAAGCACTTTGTCAAATGCCACATAAGAGACTTGTAAGGAAAATAGAAGCCCACTATATTAAAGAGACATCATGGCAGTTCAGAACTGGCTGGGAGGCAGAGAGTTGTGGTAAATGGTTTTTCTGACTGGAGGGAAGTGTAGAGTGGTGTTCCCCAGGGATCGGTATTGGGACCACTGCTCTTTTTAATAAAAATAAATGATCTGTGTATTGGGAGTACAATTTCCAAATTTGCAGGTGATACAAAGTTAGGAAAAGTAGTAAATAGTGAAGAAGATAGTAGCAGACTGCAAGAGGACATAAACAGAATGGTAAAATGGGCAGACACATGGCAGATAAAGTTTAATGTGGAGAAATGCAAGATGATGCATTTCGGGAGGAAGAATGAGGAGAGGTTATATAGGCTAGATAGTATAATCTTAAGGGGTTGAAGGGATAGAGACCCGAGGGTTCATGTAAGTAAATTTTTGAAGGTGGCAGGACAGGTAGATAAGGCTGTTAAAAAACCATAAGGGATACTATGCTTTATAAATAGGGGCATTGAGTACAAAGGTCAGGAAGTTATGATTAGCCTGTATAAAACGCTGGTTAGGCCTCAGCTAGAGTACGGTCTTCAGTTCTGGGCACCACATTTCAGGAAGGATGTTAAGGCATTAGAAAGGGTGCAGAGGAGATTTACCAGGATGTTACCAGGAGGGACTTTGGTTATGACGAAAGGCTGGAGAGGCTAAGATTATTCTCATTGGAGCAGAGAAGGTTTTCAAAATCATGAGGGGATTCGATAGGGTAAATAGGGAAAAACTGTTTCCACTGGTGGGTGTATCAGTGACTTGAGGTCACAGATTTAAAATAGTTTCTAAAAGAAGCAGAGGGGAGGTGAGGAGAAATTTTTTCACGCAACGAGTTGTTCGATTCTGAAATGCATTGCCTGAAAGGTTGATGGGGGTGATTCGATAACAGCTTTCAAAAGAGAGGTGGATGGTTATTTGGGAAAGACAAGTTTGCAGGGTTATGGGGAGAGAGCTGGGGAGCGGGATTGACTTTGAATAGTTTTTTTTCAAAACTGATATAGACACAATCCGCGGAATGGCTTCCTTTTGTGCTGAAAAATTCTATGATTCAGATTGTGGTTAAACTGCTGGCGTTTAACCAAATAAAACCTCCCAGCTTGCCATTTATAGCACTGTCCTCTCAAGACTTTGATCCAGACTGTTATACAATGCAATGCAATTTACATTTTATATAGTGGCTATCACGTTGGAGGGTGTCTCAAATGCTTAATGGGCACTCAAGCTGGGAATGGTAGCTGAGTGGCGTGGGTAGAAGAACGATGACTCAAAGGAGTACATTTTGAGACTTGCCTTGAACGAGGGATTAGAGACATGAAGCAGAGTAGTGTTTGCAATTGTCATCATTTATTGCCCTGGAGTACTGCTGGCTCAGGAACCAGACTAGTGAGGATTGACTCAATTGTACCGCCTTTGATTATAATTGTAGATAACATGTTTTCTTGCAGATGCAAGACTTGTGATGGCAACACAGATTGATTCTGTGCCTCTGGGTTTATTCTAACCCTCAAAGTATAATTTTGGACAGATTTGTATCGGTGAATGATTAATATTAGTGAACAGCAACTAACGTCATTTATCTTCTTAGATGGTGTTGAAAAATTGGATTCTGGATGGTTAACGTGCCAAAGTGAAATCCGTCTGAGATTACACTATTCTGATAAACCACCAGTTTTGATATCCAAGAAGAAGTTCAAGAAATCTAGGTTTAGGTAAAGAATTTTTATTTTTTTAACCTTTACTTTAAGTAGTTCTGCTACTAACCCATCCAGATTGTTGACTGACTTAATTAATTTGCTAATTCACGGTGCATCAATAGTACTGGTACAATTTTATGATGTGAATAACAAATAATAATAATAATCGTTACATTTAATTATAGTGCTTTTGACGTCATCTAGTTGTCTCAACGCGCTTCACACAATTTACTGTAAAGTGAGTTCACTGAACATTTGTGGGCAAAACACGCTAGCCAATTATGCACAGCAGTGACCACAAACAGGTGTGGATTGAAATGAACTTTTTTTTTCTTGAGGCATTATTATCGAGCAAGGAAACTTGCCCAAAGTTTCGCCCTGCTGGGAATCAAACTCAAGTATCTCGCTTGTGAGGCGAGTGCTCTAACCACTAAGCTACAGAACTCGACAAAATGGATTTAAGTTGTAACTTTAGCTCTCCCAACACAGGCTGCTCTCAGCCAGTTTATAGTAACATAAGAACGGCGTAGGCCATTCAGTCCCTTGAGCCTGTACCACCATTCTGTTACTTCAACTCCAAACCTGCCTTTGCCCCAGGATACGTGGTTGGTAATGTCCATCAACACTCACTTGTCTAAACTCACACAAAATAACTTGGATGCAGTACCAGAGGATGCTTTGAGGATGATTCTGCACAAGGGCGCTATGAAAAAGCAACCAAGACCATAAATCTAGTGAAAGAAAAGGAGCCAAAACACTTTCAGGAGGAAAGGGGAGGGGACATTAGTATAGATATAGAAAATAGAGAGGAGGAAGTTAGTGTAGAAAATAGTGTTGCTATAGAAAATAACTAGGCCCAAAACACAATTAAACAGATTGCTAAAAATAGGAAAGGCTGAGAAGATTAAAAAATATAAACTTTAATGGTACTGATTTCTGATTGTATAACGTAGGATAGAATAGAATGTAATGCTGAGTATAGTTTGATTTTCAATTGTATAGTTACCATTGCTTGCATAACCATACCCAAACAATTATAGATGTTTATTCTGCAGCACATCAATATTTGCTGAAACATTACTGAGGCATGATAGGCATGATTGAGTCATGCCTATCGCCAAACTAAAGGTGACGAATGGCAGTAAATAGGTAAAGAGCAAAACTACTCTACATTGCATCTGCTGCCATTATTTAGTCACAAGCCAGATTTGTTCCTCGCATTCACGATGATGGATCTCTATGGATGATGTTGTGGCATCTGAAACACAATGAAGTTGCTCGCTGTGTGAAATCAAAGCCAGAAACACCTGCTACTTTTGGAAGCACATCTCCACTGAGGCACCACTCTTGTTATTATGGTACTTGCCACGCGAGCCCAGACTAACAGAAAGTGGTGATGCATTCCCTTGAGCTAGTTGTTTTTGTACGCTTGCCTCGCAAGTGAGAGGATCTGGGTTTGTTTCCTTAGGCTAAGTTCCCTTGCTCCATACGCCTGGGTTTACCCAGCAGTAAGTAAGAACCTGGTTGTTAATTGATTGGCAGATTATTTTTATAATTCCTTCATAAACATTTGTTTAAAAAAATTTGATCATGACCATTTGTGGAACATTGCTGAGTGCAATTGGCAGTTCCGTTTCTCCCTCAAAATACACAATCGATTCACTTTACAGTATATTCTGTGAAGTGCTTTGAGACGTCTCGAGGGTGTGATAAGCCGCTACATCAAATACAAGGATTATTATTATTCTCCATCTGCTCCAGCTGGATACCAGCAATGTGGTCAATGCCAACGCTTTAATTGTCCTTCCAGCAGATGATTGGAAATGGACTCTTTGGGGATTCAATGACAAATAGCTTTCGATTCCTCAACTGCAGCTTGCAGGAAATGATGTCAACAACTGGCTACCCTTTTTAAGCAGCTATTTGTTTTTTCTGTATTGAATGCAATATTACATATTCTTGTGCACACTGGACTTGACAGCTGAAAACTCGTAGGCTGTTTCCAAGTTTTTTTTGTTATTTTTCTTCAAATGCATTCAGGGTAAAGTTGACGTTGGAAGGTTTCGAAGAGGACGATGACGAAGAGAAATCACTACCTACCTCAGGGCAGAAAATGGCCAATACATTAGAAATTTCCTTAATCAGCAACAATGGATATAAATCCCGTCACTCACAGCCAGATTGTGGATATGCCTTGGAAAATGACCAGTGGACTGAGTACAGCATTCAAACCATGGAACCTGATAACCTGGAACTCATCTTTGACTTCTTTGAGGTATGTTATTTCTTTTTGGAAAATCTGAGGAATAATATGGACATGATAATAGAAGAAATGCCATTTGCTGAACCCTTACATACAAATAAGCATTGTTGTTATTACATGGGGGTAAATCAACTGGGAAACTGTTCAGGAAATGGGTGTGCTAGACAATCTGTGGTTATTTTCATAGAGTGAGTAGTTAGGTAGGGCATTCCATATCCCAACCACTCACTCTGTTTCAAAACAGAATTGGATAAATATCTAAATGGGAGTGGATTACAGGAGTATGGGGAAAAGGAAAGGCAATGGGACTGAAAGAATTGCTCTTTAAAATAGCCATCACAGATACAATGAGCTGAATGGCTTTTTGTGCTGTCAATTTCTAGGTTCTAGGTTAGTCCAGCATGACCTTCCTTTCATGAATCCATGCTGGCAGGGGTTAATTACACTCCTTTTCGTGATTTTTAGCTATTTCATCCTTTATTATAGACTCCAATATGTTCCCTCCCTACCACAGATGTCAAGCTCACTGGCCTGTAATTATCTAAATTAGTTTTTTTTAATAATGGGTATTATATTTGCCAGGCTGTATATTTCTGGCATGTTTCCTTTCTCTATGTCTCAGCTGTCTCCACTAGTTAATTTAAGGATCCTTGGGAGTATCCTTGTAGAGTCCTGTAGCGTATTGGAGTGAGAAGATGAGGATTTGATTACTGGGCAGGGCAAAATCTTAGGCAAGTTCCTTACTCCATGCACCTCTGTTTACCTTGCAGTAAGTAGGAATCCTGTTGTTATTTGATTGGTGGATCACTTTTCGGGAGAGAGGTGGGGATGTAAATAAATAATAATGCAATCCACAACTGATTGTGGGACACTGCTGTGCGCAATTGGCTCCCATATTTCACACACAAAATATAGTCAATTCACTTTGCATTATATTCTGTGAAGCGTTTTGAGACATCTCAACAATGTGATAAGGCCTATTATCAAATGCAAGGATTATTATAATTATCGTGCCTTTTGGACATGGTTCTTTGTCCTTTTTATGTTTGTCCGCCTCGCTTCCTCCCTTTCCTCCTTCAAGGCCAGTCTCAAGACCTTCCTCTTCAAACGCGCCTTCGGCCGCCCCACTAACTTTTCCCCCTCTCCTACTCTCCTTCCCCTTCCCCCTACTTCGACCCTCCCCCTCCCCCCCCCCCCCCCCCCCACCCCCCCGCTCATGTCCCGACCAGACTGTTCAGCACTTTGGGACGTCCTCCCAACGTGAAAGGCGCTATATAAGTGCAATTTTGTTGTTGTTGTCCAGTTTATCTAGAAACTCCTCCCTCCCTATCTTAACTGTTGTGATTTCATTCTCTACACTATCTATTATTTGATCAGGTTAGTAAATCAATGTCAAGACAGCATCAGTTTGATAAGAGAGTTTCTTTGTGAAAACTGAGTTTTATGTTTAATATTTCAGCCATTTCTTTATTATTTTCAATGATCTTATAATTTACCATATTGCTCAAGTAGCAAACTAGACTGAGAATGAAGAGTTCAAAAATCCAGAAATGTCTTTTAACTCTAAATGAAAACTTTACGACAAAATATTCCCTTCTCCTACAAGAATTTTGCTGGTTTGGGTTTTGGAATACAATTGTAATTGATTTGGTATTGTTTAATCTCTTAATACTCATTTTTGGTTTCTTCACCAGGAAGAGTTGAGTGAAACAGTAGTACAAGGAGATGCACTTCCAGGTCAAGTAGGAAGTGCCTGCCTTCTGTCTTCAACCATAGTAGAAAAAACAAGTGGGATTATTACACTGCCTATTATGAGCAGAAACTCGAGGCAAACCATCGGAAAAGTGAACGGTATTGATTGTCTAAAAAAATACATACTTGCAATGATTTTGGAATGACATTTATACAAATGGTCCTATAATTTTGGACTGAGTCAATGCACTCACTGGGTATTGCTATT
Source organism: Hydrolagus colliei (assembly GCA_035084275.1). Lineage (NCBI taxonomy): Eukaryota > Metazoa > Chordata > Chondrichthyes > Chimaeriformes > Chimaeridae > Hydrolagus > Hydrolagus colliei. Next base: position 107,226,333 of record CM068744.1, on the reverse strand, counting down.
CTATATTCATTCACATAAGGTTTGAACTTTCAGTCCTGTAAATTCAACAACGACAAATTGTGTGGCTTTACCTCACAGAGAGAATGGATGGAAAACATGAAGGACAAAGTAATCTTGTATTGTAACCCAAAATTTATTGAAGGCTAACAGTGTGTGGGCAGGATTATAAAATCCAAACACTTTAGAGTACAACAGAAAAGCTTAATTTGAAAATAAGAACATAAGAATTAGGAGCCATTCGGCCCCTCAAGCCTGCCCCGCCATTCGATAAGATCATGGCTGATCTTCTGACCTAACTCTAATTACCTGCCCAATCTCCATATCTCCTAATCACTCTATTTTTAAAAAATCTCATCAGTCATCTTGAAAAATGTTCAAGGACTGAGCATCTACAGCCTTCTGGGGCATAAATTCACTGCCCTCTGAATTAAGAAATGTTTCCTCAACTTTGTTCTAAAAGGCTGACGCTTAATTTTAAGACTGTGACCCCTAGTTGTAGATTCTCCTACCAGGGGAAACAGTCCCTCATTGTCTACTTTATCTAGCCCTTTAAGAATCTTATGTTTCAATAAGATCTCCCCTAATTTTTCTATACTCTAGAGTATACAGCCCTAGTTTATTCAACCTATCCTCATAGGTCAGTCCCCTCATCCCAGGAACTAACCTAGTGAATCTATGCTGCACCAGCTCTAAGGCAAGTATGTCCTTTTTTAAATAAGGAGACCAAAACTGCACACAACACTCTAGGTGTGGTCTCACCAAGGCCTTTTACAGTTGCAGCAAGACTTCCCTTCTCTTGTACTCTAAACCTTTTGCAATGAACGCTAACATGCCGTTCGCCTTCTTAGTTGCTTGCTGTAGCTGCAAACTAACTTTTTGTGACAGGTGTACAAGGACACCCAAATCCCTCTGAACATAACACTATCTAATCTCTCCTCTTTAGAAAATAATCTGTTTTTTTATTTTTACTACCGAGGTGAATAACTTCACGCTTCCCCACATTAAATTCCATCTGCCACCTACTTGCCCACTCCCCTAGCCTATATATATCCCGTTGCAATCTTTTTGCATCATTCTTAGAGCTTGCTCTCCCACCTAGTTTAGTGTCATCCGCTAATTTAGATACGTTACATTCAATGTCCTTGTCGAGATCATTGAAGTAAATTGTAAATAGCTGAGGCCCAAGCACTGATCCTTGTGGTACTCCACTAGTCACGTATGGTGTATGTTCGTCTATAAACACAAGGACCAGCATTTATATAGCGCCTTTCACGTACAATAAAGTTTTGGAATGCTTTATGATGGTGGGTGGATGATGTGCAACAGAAGAGTGGGGAAGGAGGGGATTCCGAAAGCGAAATAACCATTTTTTATTCTTGTGTACAGTTGACTACGTCATCATTAAACCTATGCAAGGTTACAACCTTGACATGAGTCCTTCCATTTCTAAGTACTGGAAACCAAGAATGCCATTAGATGTTGGACACAGAGGTGCTGGAAATACAACTGCAAAGTGAGTGTTGGTTTGAATTCAATGCTTGGACTTGATTGACAGCGGGTTTTAGGGAATATTTTACACTGTTGTTTACCCACGTAGCCTTCAGCATTCTAGGTTTAGTTTTTTGATATATAGTAACATATAGTAACTATTCCAATGCCGTCCTCATCGGTCTCCCCTCCACCACAATCCATAAAATCCAACTCATTCAAAACTCTGCCGCCCGCATTCTCACCCGCACCAAACTTCGCTCCCCCATTACCCGGGTCCTTGCCAGATTTCACTGGCTCCCTGTCCCAGAGAGGATCGATTTCAAGATCCTCACCCTTGTTTTCAAATCCCTCCACTCCTCTGCACCTCTCTATCTCTCCAACCTCCTCTCTCCTCAAACCAGCACCCATTGCCTTCGCTCTACCGAATCTGGCCTCCTCCTTGTCCCCCGTATCCTCCACTTTACCATAGGCGACCATGCCTTCAGCCACTATGCCCCAAGGCTCTGGAAGTCCCTTCCTCATTCCCTTCGCCTCGTCCCCTCTCTTCCCAGTTTCAGGTCTCAGCTAAAGACCTTTCTCTTTGGCCGTGTCTTTGGTCACCTTTCTACCCCTGCCCTGGCTCAGTTTCAGGATCCGTTATTGTGAAGCGTGATATATATAGCACCCTCCACGTCCGGTGTGGAGGGTGCTACATATCAAAGTTGTTGTTGTTATTTAGTTATACAGAGCACAGGATTGCAGCATTAAATTTGCTGGCACTAAATGGTCCCAATCTGGGATTCCACAAGTAACAATTTTTAGGTTCTTTAGCACCTTTCATGTCAGGAGCATGTCTCAAAGTCCATCACAAAGCTAACTTAAGCTCTTTGAGACATCAATAAGATGTGAAAAATGCTATATCAAATGCAAGGATTATTATATTATATTGTTATAACTGGGAGTCCTAGTTGGGGGAATGTTGCCCCCCAAATTTAAATACAGTAAAAGCCTGATACACTAAATGTTAGCGCTTGGCGCTAGGCTGGGCGCAAGGCATTACTGGGAATGATTTTTTTCATATACGGAAACCCAGTAGGGACCTCCCGCTAAACGCAATTTTTACTTAACGGGGGGTTTTGAAGTCCCATTTTACTTGGCATCTTTTCGCGCTGTAATTTTTTCGTTGAGTACCAGTAGGTTCTGGGGAAAATACTTTTTTTACTACAAAATAATGTTTTTAGCTTTCAGGAGTACTTTTTTTGTTAAAAAAAAGGTTGGCAGCTCTGTCTTTAGTCTCAACCATCTGTGGACATCTCAAATCCCCATTCAGTACCTATTAGCTAAATTTTGTGACATACTTTAGTCACCCCATTATTTTCTTTAGTTCCTGACAATAAGCAATTCTGCATTATCAGTGTTTTACATGCTGTTTTCCCAACCCCACACGTGGTCTTAAATTCTGGGACAGGATGGCCCATTCCTTCCTTCTGCAGCTGTTATTGTTCCTGCAATCCATGGCTCAGTTTATCTTCTAACAGTGGAAATAAATATCCATTCATCTTAGTTGTTGAGGAGATTCCCTCTGTAAACTTACCGATCAGGGTCTCTGGATGCTTATTTCTGCAGGATTGAATCATCACTAACTATCTCCAGCTTTCTTCAGTACGTACATGAATAAAGTGAGGACCAATGTTTGATTTCATGGAGAAAAAACATTTGTTTCAATCAGATTACGAAAGTTATTTCCAATTACTGTTCAGAAGCTGTGCATGTGTAGAGCTGTGATACCTATCTGTCTAAATCTAACACTATTGAGGTTGAACTGCAGGAAATATTAGTCTGATTCCTTTGAGGAGAAGGGGGAAGATACTGACTTCTTAATGTTTGTTTTTCAGCCTTGATAAAGTTCGAGAAAACACGATAGCTTCCTTCAAAAATGCTGCTCGTCATGTAAGTCAATACAGCTTTATTTGTGTTCTCCTTGTATTTTTTATCCACAGCCTAATTTGGGGAAATGTTTTCCTCAAGGTAAAGGATGTCACTGAGTGGAAGCCATTTTGTGCTCATTTGGCTTCCTACATGGATTGAATTAATCCTTTAATGAGGAAGGAAAACCAGCTCCTTGTGGCGTGTGTATGTATAACAAGAACAATAACATTTGTATAGCACCTTTCATGTTGGGAGGATATCCCAAGGCGCAGGCTCGAGCTGGGGTCAGGATCAGGGAGGGTGGAGGGCAAGGAGGAGATTTGGGGTGACCGATGGGACCATCGAAGAGGAAGGTTTTGAAGCTGGACTTGAAGGAGGCGAGGGAGGGGGCGAGGTGTAGGGACTGCGGGATGGAATTCCAAAGGTTTGGGGCAGAGTGGCTAAAGGCTCGCCCACGGATGGGGGCAGGCCTGCTGAGCAGAGGCACAAGTTGGTAGGGGGTTAGGAGGTCGCAAAGGTAGGGTGAGGTGAGGCCATGGAGGGCTTTGAATGTGAGGACCAGGATCTTTAATTGAATCCTTTGGGTGATGGGGAGCCAATGGAGTTGGGCGAGAATGGGGGAGATGGGTTCGCTGGAGTGGTCACCGGACATCGAGTTTTGGATGAACTGCAGCCTTTGGAGGGAAGAATTGGGAAGGCCATTGAGCCTGGATATGATAAAGGCACAAATGAGGTTTTCAGCGGCCTGAGGGATGAGTTAGTGGTGGAGTCAGGTAATATTGTGGAGGTGAGGGAAGGCAGAGCAGGTCATGCCTTGGATGTGGGGGAGGAAAAACAGTTGAGTATCGAACAAGACACCAAGGTTCCTGACAGGCTTGGTGAGGTTGAGAGTGCAACCATGGAGGTTGATGCTGCAAGTGTCTGAGGTGCGGATGTCTGACAGGCAGTCTGTCAAGACAGCAGTGGATCTCAAATCGAGGTAGAGGCAGAAAGATACACACAGAGGTTGACCCTGTGTCTGTGGATTATGTCACCAAAGGGGAGCATATAGATATTGAAAAGTAGGAGGCCAAGGACAGAGCCCTGGGGGATCCAGAGTTGACAGTGTGGGAATTAGGGGAGAAGCCACTGGTGGCAACAAAGTGGAGATGGTGAGAGAGGTAAGAGTCGAACCAGGCGAGGGCAGATTGAGCTGAGAGGAGAAGCAGTGTAGGAGGATGGAGTGGTCGACAGTGTCGAAGGCAGCAAAGAGGTCAAGGAAGACAAAGAGGCAGAGAGAGCCCTGATTATCAATGTCGTTAGAGACTTGGACCGGACTGTCTCTGTGCTATAGTCAGCACGGAAACCGGATTGTAAGGGTTCGAAGTGGGAATGTTGAGAGAGAAAGGGATGCAACGACTCATTCCAGAGCCTTAGAGAGGAATGGGAAGTTGGAGATGGGGTGGTAGCTGGACAATAATAATTGTTGCATTTGATACAGCACCTTTTCACATTGTTGAGATGTCTCAAAGCGCTTCACAGGATATATTGTAAAGGGGATTGACTGTATTTTGTGGGCAAAATAATATATTTTAAGCGAGATGTTACCCTGCATGGAAGGGGCTATATACGTGCAAGTTGTTGTTGATCTGCTTCTAGTGACTACATGTCACTTTTACAGTTAGGGTATAAATCAGAAGAATTCACTTACATTAAGTTGTATATAATATCTGGAACATATCGTTTATTTCAGGGTGCTGCCTTTGTAGAATTCGATGTGCAAATTTCAAAAGATTACGTTCCTATTGTGTACCACGACCTCACCTGCTGTATCTCGATGAAAAAGGTCAGTATTTGTTTCCTGTAACATTTGTTCACCAATTTGATATAATGTAAGGTTTGGGTCCATTATTTTAAATGTAGCAGCCCTTTTATAATGATAAAACATTTCCACCAAATACCTCACCACAGTCGATAATAATCTTTGAATATAATATAGGAGCTTATCATGTTGTTGAAACGCCCCAAAGCGATTCGCAGGACATAATATAAAGTGGAGTGGCTGTATATTTTGTAGGCAAAACATGTAGTTCTTAAACATTGCTCACATCTCTAGCATGTTCTATGTTTTTTAGAAAGCGGATAAGGAATCTGCAGAATTGCTTGAAATTCCAGTAAAGGAGCTTACATTTGAGCAACTGCAGCTGTTAAAGGTAAGATTGTGTGTTTATCCAGTAAGGATTGTTGAAAAATAATCATTGTTACGTTTAGTGCAGCACCTTTCATATCAGGAGGACATCCCAGAGAGCGGTGTGGAGTGGGGGGTTTATTACAGCTGTGGCATAAAGAACAAACAAGATTATCTTCACGTACAGCATTGCTCACTATGTGTAATTGCAGATACAGATACAGCCTGCAATGGTGGCAGGTTTGGCAAATTTATGGCTCAAAGGAAGCAGATTATAACGGGGCAGGATTAAGCAGCTCATAAAAATCCCCTTTAATTGGAGGACGGTGTGATGGCAGAGTGAGGTATTTTGTAGTGCTGGGATATATTTGAGATTTATCGAATGCAATTTTGTTACCTTTAGCACAAAATATAAAATGTGTTTGATGGCTGTTGATGGAGCATTGCTGTGTGCAATTGTGCTGCTGCATTCACCTATACAGGTAGCCCCCGCTTACCAAACGCTCTGTTAACAAAACTTCACTATTAGCGAGGGTTTCTATTTGTACCTCTCTATGTGCTTAGCGAAGGCTGCGCTCGTTATAACGAAAGTTTAAATCTCGTGCGCTTCTTGTCTCCTGGCAGCTTCCACGACACAACCACACAGACATACACACACTTACTGCAGCGCCACCTAAGCCAACAGAAAACGCTGCAGTATGGGAGGAGCTTAAGCGGTGGGATGCTCTGTCTGTCTCTCCTCTCTGTCTCTCTCTCAGTCTCTCTCTCTCTCTCAGTCTCTCTCTGTCTCTCTCTCTGTCTCAGTCTCCCTCTGTGTGTCTCTTTCTCTCTATGTCTCTTTCCCTCTCTCCGTGTCTCTTTCCCTCTCTCTGTCTCTCTCTCTCTCTGTGTCTCTTTCTCTCTCTCTGTTTGAGTCTCTCGCTGTCACAATCTCACTCACACTCTCTCTGTCTCGCTCTGTCTCAGTCTCTTTCTCTTTAACTCTCTCTCCCTGCCTTCAATAGCAGTGCTACCTACCTTATGCTGTCGCTGATACACTGCAAATGTTAGCGCTAGGCGGCATGGCATTACTGGGAACAATTTTTTTCATCTACGGAAACACAGTAGGGACCTCCCTCCCGCCCACTTAACGCAATTTTTGCTTAACGAGGAGTTTTGAAGTCCCTAACCCTTTCGTTAATTGGGGATTACCTGTATATATGTTGCCAATATTCTCCGTAATTCGATAAACTGGGTGCATTTCTCCAGAATGAGAGAGTGCATTTCATTCCAAACCCTGAAATTTCTATGTGTACGTGACAACTCTGGTTTGGATTCTTTTAATCGTGGTCGTATGTTTCTAAATCTGTCAGGCACCAGTCTGACAAAAAAATCCTTCTCTAATATCTTTCATGTGGTGACCAGAGCTATACACAGTATATGCACAGAATTCCAGATACAGTCTAGCTAATGTTTTAAGGACATTTAGCATTACTTCCATGCTTTTATAGTTTGGACAGAAAACCCAAGGTATTGGAATACTTTACCAATAGGTATTAAGATCATTGACCTGAATTAATTGAATTCGCTCTATTTCCTCTGTAAAAATGGGTATTGCATTCGCCACCTTCAGTTTTCCGGCATGATTCCATTTTCTACCGAGTTCCTGAATGTATGTATATTAGTGCCTCATCTGTCTTCTCCCTAGTTTTTTTCTATGGTTCTATGGTCGTATCTGGACCTGGTGCTTTGTCCTTTCTAAGTTTGTCTTAATTTATCTGGAACATCCTTTCTGATGCATTCCAATCATTGCACACCACACCATTGTTAGGTTGATATATTATGTATTTAATCTCCTGGTTCACAGTGGAGCAGCTTATTTAAGTTTACCAAAGTACGCACCCTCTAGCTCACAAAGCCAATATAAACTAGCTCTGATTATCTTGTCTTTTTTTTCATCAAACTTCAAATTCAGACTTTGGTCACAAACTTTTCTAATATTTACGCAGTTTAAGAAAACAAGGTTGTATAATAGAGAGCAAAATACAATAGAAACCCGTTTATCCAGCAATTGTGGGACCTGCCCAATGCTGGTTAAAGCGCCTGCCAGATATTCGGGCGGCCCAGGCCAAAAACCCACTACAAAATTTTTTAAAGTTATTTTAACACACACCATACACACCAGACTAAGTAATAACAGATAATAACAGAATATTACATTGGCAACCACCGTCAAAACCACTCTCCTGCGCTTCTCAACCCCACTGATTGAGGTTTACAGTCCAGCGACCCTATCCCAAATGGAGGACGCCAAGCAGGTGAAAAAAAACGGCAGTGCGATTTCAAAGTCACACGACTATAACTAACTGCAAGCCTTAGACTACTAGCGGCAAATCGAAACACTGCACCTGCGCGCCAATATGGGTTATCATCTAGTGTTATCGGCTTGTCGCTAGTATGACTTTAAAGTCATATACGCTCCGTTTTTTTCACCCGTGGGATGGCGTGCCCATCCCCCAAAAAATCGCTGGACTACAAACCTCAACCGCAGCATCATGGCTTCAAGTGCAGCATCTACCAGCAAAGGTAAAAAGCACAAGAGAGCAACTTCAAAAACATGCACCAATACAACATTCTGTCGTTGTGTTATTATTTATGCATTTACAAATGCTCCACTGCTAATGTTCTGGATAAGTTTCAGTTTATCGAAGGGGACTTTTTGTTTGGCGTGCCGGTTATATGGAAATGCCGGTGCATCGAGTCACAGATAAGCAGGCTTCTACTGTTTTAAGAAAAAGTAAAGAATAAAATTAAATTAGGTCTTAAATAGTTTTTGTTCTCAATAATTTTTTTGATTTAAATGATTTGGTTTACCAGCGTGCTATATACCAGATTCTTAAACACTCTTCTGGAATGACTCAACAACTTGCAGTCCATCACACAACAGATTGATGAAGGCCTGAAAGCAGATCACTTTATGTAATTATGCACAGTGTAGGAGACTTAAAACAAGAGGAAAATATGGCTGGGAGCTCACCACCTCTTGCCTCTCGGCCAGCACTGCACATAGACACAGAAACAGAGACCCGGAGAGAGACGCAAACCTACAGACTCAGAGAGACAGATATTCTTAGAAAGAGAGACACACAGACACAAAGAGCCACACAGGAGAGACACTCATAAACACACACACACATAGAGAGAGAGCCACACAGTAAATTCATACAGACATTCACACAACACATAGAGGAGAGAGGCAACTCACTCTCACACACACAGACAATCACAACAGCGGGGCCTCCGTGTGGAGTGAAGCCCATTTGCCGCTTGCATCACACGGCACATGAACATCCAGAGTCGCACCACCAAAAGTGACATGGAGTAAACAGCTGGCAGCAGAGTGAGCCCGGGGTCTGCAACTTTGTTAGTAGCAGAGGGCGCTGTTTATAACGGATTACGCAGAAAAGTGCAGCCACATTTTTCTATTGGCCCAGGTCATTATTGAAAGGGATCTAGAAGGACCCTAAAGTAACACATTTAAATTTAGTTTTGGATTTTAAGTTTTGCGTAGTGTCTGTTAGATGTAATTGATTTCAGTTTTTTTAAAGAAAAATTGTCAGTAAGGTTATAGGTGAAGCCTGAATTCTGAAGTGTAGTAAATGCCTGATAACTGAACCGCAACTTAACTTGTTACCAGCACTTAATTCATCATTCTGTCAATATTCCCAGCTGCATGATTTGAATATTTATACGAATGTCTAACTCTTCACTCCTGGTAACTTGTCGCTGAACCCCGTTCCCATGGAGTGACAATTGTGTTTACTGTATTTAATCATGTCTATGTGGTACCATGAATTGCCATTTTTATCTTTTCAGTTGGCTCACGTGACTGCTTTGAAGGTGAATGAAGATAAAGGTACTTGTAGACTTCGATTATCAGAAAAGGCGCACATAACACTTTTTAGTGTTGTGGTATTCTGTCTTGAAATTTTTTTAAATATAAGAACCGAAGAAATGCTAGACGAAAATAAGACCAAAGTCCATCTTGTTTGTCTTCCAGGTTCCTGGCGATTGTATGCCACATACGTCCTGAACTACCTATGTACTAAATCCTATAATTTTCTAAAAGAAAACTAATCTGTTCCATAGGTTTACTATACACTAGGGAACGGCGATATGGGAATTTTCCGGATATGGATATATCGGTTGGCTCATATCGAGATATACCGAAATATCGATATTTTCAGTTTGTTCGTACTGCGCATGCGCGCATCGGAGTGCGCGCGCATTTCGGGTGCGCGCGCATTTCGGGTGCGCGCGCATTCGGGGCCTATCTTCTCAGGAGGTAAATATCTTTCTCTTTCTGTGTCTCTCACTCTCTCCATCTCTGTGTTTTTCTGTCTGTGTCTCTCTGTGTCTCTCTATGTCTCTCTACCTCTCTCACATCCCCCCATCTCTATCTATCTGTATATTATCACATCCACCCCGTCTCTCCCACTCCCCCCCCGCCGTCCCTCTCTCCCTCCCCCCCGAGCCGTCTCTCTCCCCCTCTCCTGCCCCCCCCAGCCGTCTCTCTCCCCCTCTCCTGCCCCCCCCAGCCGTCTCTCTCCCCCTCTCCCCGCCCCCAGCTGTCTCTCTCCCCCTCTCCCCCCCAGCCATCTCTCTCCCCCTCTCCCCCCTCAGCCATCTCTCTCCCCCTCTCCCCCCCAGCCATCTCTCTCCCCCTCTCCCCCACAGCCGTCTCTCTCCCCCTCTCCCCCCCCCCAGCCGTCTCTCTCCCCCCCCCCAGCCGTCTCTCTCCCCTCTCCCCCCCCCCCAGCCGTCTCTCTCCCCCTCTCCTCCTCCCCCCAGCCGTCTCTCTCCCCCTCTCCTCCCCCCCCCCAGCCGTCTCTCCCCCTCTCCTCCCCCCCCCCAGCCGTCTCTCCCCCTCTCCTCCCCCCCCCAGCCGTCTCTCTCCCCTTCTCCCCCCCCCAGCCCTCTCCCCCCCAGCCATCTCTCTCCCCCCCCGCCGTCTCTCTCTCCCTCCCCCCCCAGCCGTCTCTCTCCCCCCAGCCGTCTCTCTCCCCCTCTCCCCCCCCCCCCCCCCGCCGTCTCTCTCTCCCTTCCCCCCCAGCCGTCTCTCCCCCTCCCCCCAGCCGTCTCTCTCCCCCTCTCCTTCCCCCCCCCCCCCCCCCCAGCCGTCTCTCTCCCCCTCCCCCCAGCTGTCTCTCTCCCCCTCTCCTTCCCCGCCCCCAGCTGTCTCTCTCCCACTCTCCCCCACAGCCATCTCTCTCCCCCTCTCCCCCTCTCCCCCCCCAGCCATCTCTCTCCCCCCCAGCCATCTCTCTCCCCCCTCTCCCCCCCAGCCGTCTCTCTCCCCCTCTCCCCCCCCCCCCAGCCGTCTCTCTCCCCCCCCCCCCCCAGCCGTCTCTCTCCCCCCCCCCCCCAGCCGTCTCTCTCCCCCCCCCCCAGCCGTCTCTCTCCCCCTCTCCTCCTCCCCCCAGCCGTCTCTCTCCCCCCCCCAGCCGTCTCTCTCCCCCTCTCCCCCCCCAGCCGTCTATCTCCCCCTCCCCCCAGCCGTCTCTCTCCCCCTCTCCTCCCCCCCCCAGCCGTCTCTCACCCCCTCTCCTCCCCCCCCCAGCTGTCTCTCTCCCCCTCCAGCCGTCTCTCTCCCCCTCTCCCCCCCCCAGCCATCTATCTCCCCCTCCCCCCAGCCGTCTCTCTCCCCCTCACCCCCCCCAGCCGTCTCTCTCCCCCTCACCCCCCCCCCAGCAGTCTCTCTCCCCCTCAACCCCCTCCCCCCAGCCGTCTCTCTCCCCCTCTCCTTCCCCGCCCCCAGCTGTCTCTCTCCCCCTCTCCCCCACAGCCATCTCTCTCCCCCTCTCCCCCCCCAGCCATCTCTCTCCCCCTCTCCCCCCCAGCCATCTCTCTCCCCTCTCCCCCCCCCAGCCGTCTCTCTCCCCCTCTCCTCCTCCCCCCAGCCGTCTCTCTCCCCCTCTCCTCCCCCCCCCAGCCGTCTCTCCCCCTCTCCTCCCCCCCCCAGCTGTCTCTCTCCCCCTCTCACCCCCCCAGCCGTCTCTCTCCCCCTCTCCCCCCCCCAGCCGTCTATCTCCCCCTCCCCCCAGCCGTCTCTCTCCCCCTCTCCTCCCCCCGCCAGCCGTCTCTCTCCCCCTCTCCTCCCCCCCCAGCCGTCTCTCTCCCCCTCCAGCCGTCTCTCTCCCCCTCTCCCCCCCCCCAGCCATCTATCTCCCCCTCCCCCCAGCCGTCTCTCTCCCCCTCACCCCCCCCCAGCCGTCTCTCTCCCCCTCACCCCCCCCCCCCCCCAGCAGTCTCTCTCCCCCTCACCCCCCCCACCCACAGCCGTCTCTCTCCCCCCACCCCTTGCATACCTGTATATTGTATTCGAGGACTATGAATACAAGATAGCGGCTTTGCACCTCGGTCTGTGCATTGTGTATAGAGATGAGCATTCTGGGTCTTGTAGTTGATTGTGCTCGCATCCCGATTTTTTACCTCGATATATCGTTTTTCGATATATCGATATTTTTAAAATGTCTATATCGGCATATCGATATGAAAATCATATCGGGTTTTAGCGATATACCGATATATTGCCGTTCCCTACTATACACCCATGTTTCGCTCATCGTTCATAATTTGCGCTGTTTGGTGTAGGATGAGCACTTTAAAGAGGGGAAGGGAAAGGTAGCTACAGCATGATTGAAGAAGTAAGTTTTACGGTGGGATTTAACAACAGATAGAAAGAGGTCAGGACAAAGGGGAGTTCAGAGGTTAAGCGCCTAGATTCTGAAACCTTGACAACGATTGCCTTGTTAGCCTGTGCAAATTACTTCTTCATTCATTGAGTTGAAATCTCTTATGAAGTTTGGTGCCCTGGACAATTCTGTCCTTTCACTTTGTTTCATAATTTTGTTCAGATCATATTCTCACCAAATTAGCTGTTTGTATATTTAGGTTTACTCTAACCTGCACTCCTGTGTTTATCCATGATTTCTCTCGTCTGTGCTTGATTCTTTAAATTTATTGTGAAATTTATGGGGATTCTTGTCGTTTATTCCACAGCAGATTCTGTGGATGAAGAAAGCAATGCTTCAGAAAACCAACCATTTCCATCCCTGAAACAGGCAAGTGATCCACTTGGGGAGGAGGGCAATCAGTGCTTGTGGAACCTCACCTCACAGAGGAGGCAGACAGCACAGTCGCATGCCGATTGGGAGCAAAAAATAGTTAGATACATTAATACTTTGGATCTTATCCTACCACTCATTTCTGCTCACCGCAGCATCAAGCTGGATCTTAAATGAGTCCAGTGCCCTGGTGTCAACTACCATTCCTTGTGACCTATTCCAGCCTCTGTTTACTCCTTCGACCGGATTGCCATGAACAGTACCTCCTTCCAACACCTCTGCAACATTGCCTGTCTCCGTCACTGCCTCAACCCTCATCCGGGTGAAACCCTTATACATGCATTTGTCACCTCTAGGCTTGACTATGGCAACTCCCTCCATGTCAGCCCCCCCAACTCTTCCCTCCACAAGCTGTTGATCATCCAAAACTCTGCAGCTCGTGTCTTTTCCCGAACCAGGCTCTGCAACCCCATCACTCCCATCGACTCCACTGGCTCCCAATTCCTCAGAGAATCAAATTCAAGATCCTTGTCCTCATATTCAAGGCCCTCCACAGCATTGCACTCTCCTATCTCTCTTACCTGCTGATCCCCTTATCAACCTGTCCGCCTCCTCCATTCAGCCTGCTCCATGTCTCCCGCCTGACTCGCCCTACCATTAACAGCCAGGCCTTCAGCCTCTGCCCAACATTTTGGAACTCTTCAACCATGCCTTCAGTCGCCCTCCTACCTCTCTGCCCTCCCTTATCCCAACCTAGGTCTCCCCCGCTACCCTCCCCCCCGCCCCCCCTACTGCCACTTGGGTCCCAACCCTTCAATGTTCAGTGCCTTTGGAACGTCCTCCTGACGTGAAAGGCACTATACATGTGTAACGTTATTGTAGTCCAGCATATCCACTTCCTCTTTGTGAGGGCAGATCAAACTCTTCAGAGTGGAAGTGCTGAAATATTGATCCCAACCAATGCCCGAGGCTCTATTGAAGGAGATCAATGCTTCTCTTTACATCCCCTAAATTATTGTTGAGATTTGGTTGTGTTCATCATACCACAGGCAAATCTCAACAGAGATAGGCGGGTTTAGTCTTAAGGAGTAACTGTTAAGAACAGAAACTGCACTTGATCTTAGCCAAAAGCTGAGAAGTTTATCCTTTTTTGGTATCTCTAAAGCCTGGATAAACTCAATACTTCAGCCATGAGCTCAGTCACTCTCCTCCGTGTTGCCTCTTTATGTGACAACAATCAGTACTGTAGGCCGACTACAGCATGAGCTTATGTGTGACTTCTGGAGATCCAAACTCAGCTGACTTGGTTTTGTTGGGCTAGTTAATGTTTGTTGATTTATTGCTGCCTGATGCTGTTTGGATATGATTTAAGTAAGGAAACTTTCCCAAGGTTTCACAGTGCCCGGGAATTGAACTGAGATAGTCTCGCCTTTTTATCTGGTTTTTTTTAATTGTCAAAAGATTAATACAAGTAAATTGCCCATTTTGCATATACAGACATATTTAAATGGATACAAATGTATTTGCATTTCCAGGTGTTAAAATGTGTGCCTGAGCGTATTGGATTCAATATTGAAATTAAATGGCCATACCAGCAAAGAGTAAGTAATAGATGCGCCTAATAGATTTTATTTATTTTTTAAAGTTTGTTTGCCTTGGGGAGCAATGTTTGATTTTTTGCAATCTTTGTTTTCAGCCAAATATACTGAGAGGTTAGTTTGTAAGGTTGAAACTGCGTAATGTAGAAATGAGGAGGTTCCTGCTTAACCTAAATTATGCTGTATAAAATGTCCCAAAAGGCTAGACTCAGCAATTTACCAACGAGTAAGGCAGCTCATCTGAGCTGATTGACAGACTATAGGAGCAAGGTTTTGTTAGTGAAAGTCTCTCTTCTTTATGAATGATTCGATATATTTTATTTGTCTTTGTGTGTCTATGCCCACCTCACATGGATTAAGCAGTAGTCCTGCATAAGACTGCTATATGCTATTAGATTTAAATTTCTAGAACATCAAGCTGATGAGGAAATTATACACAGGAAACCAAAGCTATCTGGACCCCAAGTATCTAGCATACAGAATTAGCCAGACCAGGTCCGAAAAGAAATTCCTTGATTTATCAGGTCAGACAGTACAGAACTATTGTTATTTTTTGTTTATTTTATTTATTTCTAATACAGTTTATTAATTTTAAACGTCCTGGATGAGAGCTAACTTTCTACAGTTTAATGTCAACAAGACCGAGGCCCTCCTGATTGGCTCGTGGCAGTGCCTTCATACCTCAGGCACTTGGAGCATCAACCTCCATGGTTGGACACTCAACCTCACCAAGCCATTCAGGAACCTAGGTGTCTTGTTCGATCCTCAACCGTCTATTCTCTCCCACATCCAAGCCATGACTCGCTCTGCCTTCCCTCACTTCCTTTGCGACCCCCTAACCCTCTACCAAACTGTCTGCTCCCTCCGTTCATTGGGCTTTGGCCTGCTCCATGTCCCCTGAACCACCCACCCCACAATCGGCAGGCAAGCCTTCAGCCACTCTGCCCCCAACCTCTGGAATTCCACCCTACAGTCCTTCCGCCTTGCACCCCCCTAGCCTTCTTCAAGTCCTGTCTCAAGTCATCGGTTACCCACCTCCCCTCCATTCCCTCCACCCTCCCCGATCCCAGCTGAGGTCTGAAACACTGACTGTCCAGCGCCTTGGGAGGGTCTCCCGATATGAAAGGCGATATACAAATGTAATTTTGTTGTTGTGGATGTTCAAGAGGATTTCTTTTTATTTATTTTAAATGTTAAGCAATAGGATTAGCAGTTAGCCGGAAAGTCGGTTTGCCCTCCACCTCTAAAAAACACAATAATAATTCTGTCACTTCAGTCCACAACTGTTTGTGGAACAATGCTGTGTGCAACTGGCTGTTGCCTTTCGCCTACAAATATACAGTCAATTCACTTTACAGTATATTCTGTGAAACGCCTTGAGACATCTGGAAAACTTGATTATTATTATTGCAAGGATTATTGTATGTCTCAGTGAATTGGAATAAGAAAATATTTTGTTAACTCAAAGTACCACAATGTCTAATTGCTCTTATTTCCACAGGATGGTGTTTGGGAAGGGAACATGGCGACTTATCTAGATATGAATCATGTTGTTGACATAATCCTGAAGTGTGTGTTGGAAAATGCGGGCAATAGAAGAATCGTGTTCTCTTCATTCATTTGCGATGTCTGTTCAATGTAAGTTGCTTCTTGAATAATAATAAATCCTTATTTGGTAGTACAGGTAGACCCTGCTTAACAAAGGGGTTAGGGACTTTAAAACCCTTCATTAACCGAAAATGTTGTTAAGCGAGAGTTTAACTATTACTGTATTTGGCCGCAGCCAATATGCTGCCTGACCCAAGCCTCCCCGCTAAAATCAGTTTAGTTCCCAGCAGTTGCTAGCGCTAACATTTTCAGTGTATAGGTTGAGCGGCCAAAATCCGGAGTTCTGGATTCCGGAATGTGACAAAAATTGCAAGAATAAAAACGCCAATCCTACCTGCTCCAGGCCAGGTCTTCACAGTCACCGCACTGAAATATCGCTACCTGGGCCCAAACATTTTCGGACACGTGACGCGCTTCTGGCGTTCCGATTTGTCCGGTAATACCCGAATCTGTACTAGCGAAGGCCTAAGGTAGATATAACTGCTATTGAACGCTACACAACTTTAAATACAACAATAACATATTAAAATGTTAGTAAAATACAACAATAAACAATAAAATCAATAAAATACAGACAGTCCTCGACTTACTATTATTGAAGCCACGAAGCATCCTGCCGCTTAAGCTCCTCCCATATGAGAGGGGCTGCACTGTACTGCTTAACTGGGGCAACCAGGAGAGATACGACCCATGAGAAGCTGCCCAACGAGAAGCCCGGATTTAAAGTGTGTGTAAACATTCATTATAGCGAACGCAGCCTTTGTTAAGCGGATAAGTGGTACAAATAAAAACCCTTGTTATAGTGAACTTTCATAAACCAGGCGTTCGTTAAGCGGGGTCTACCTGTACTCAGCTTTTGTGTTTGAGTCCCCCCTATGCTGTATTCACCTCTGACATGCAGCCATTACATATTCTGGGAAGCGCTTTGAGATGTCTTCCCGACATGGAAGGATTTCATACTATTTATTATTATTACCCGATGTTCAACTTTAAGATAATTGATTATTATTATTACACAATTATCACATTTAAGATTATTTATTATTATTACATGATGAATCGTGTTGAAATGTCTTTTTTTAAGGGTTTTTTTGTAGGCAACTGCAGAAGCTGTTTTTGGTTCATTCTTGTGTGCAAAAAGTCAGAAAGTTAATTGACCAATTTTATCTTGGCCAGGGCAACAAGAGAAACTCTCTTTTTCGAATAGTTTCTTCAAAAGGACACCGCCTCTGAGTATTCAGCACTTTTCCCAACATTAGAACAATTATCATTCAGTTATATTTTTCATATTTCATGTTTGTTCTGTATAGAAAGCAAGTTGAGAAGATTATGATCTTAAAGTTACAGCAATTTGCAATACAGTAGCTTAAATTTTAAATGTATTCATATTCCATTTTTATTGCATAGTTTTATCCTGATATTTTAGATATAGAAATCTAGATGTTGAATATTTCAAAATGCAACCATTTTCCAATGTTTGTTCTTAAACAAAATGGATTATTCAGCAATAGTTAGCTTTAATGATGGGTTGTAAGATGGAAGCTTCTTTTCTATTGATGCGTACATTCAACAACAACAACAACAAATTAGACTTATAGAGCGCCTTTCACGTCAGGAGGACGTCCCAAGGCGCTGTTGATGTGTGACATTAACCAGTAAATTGTAGAATTTATTTTAACAAATGTGTATATTATTGTGACTGGTTGTTTGCTGTGGTTACTAATTTTTTTCTGGTCAGCCATGTGTTTGATGTGCGGAAACCCCAGACTATACTCAACAGTCTTCAAACCAAGCTGAGATTTCCATGCATCCCACCAACACATCGGAATTCCAGAGGTAGATTGTTGGAATGGAATGTAGTGGGATACATCCTGCTTAGCTAGTTCTGGAAAGTATTAGGTTGAGGTTTGCCAACTCAATCTTTTGTTGATGTTCAAATGCTAAGTCCTTCCTGTTTGTTGTATTTTTATAGGTTTAGACAGAAGCAAAACAAGTATCCAGTTCTTTTTCTCACCCAAGGCTATTCGAATGTCTACCCAGAATTAATGGATCTCAGGGGCCGAACTACTTCAATCGCAATGAGTTTTGCACAATCAGAAAACCTTCTTGTAAGTATGATGAAACTGTGTTTAACATTGATATTCAAATAATCTGCCCTCCAGATTTTCAGTCTCATTTGTGTTTTATTAAAGGGAATCAATGTACACACAGAGGACTTACTTCGAAACCTGGATTACATTAATCAAGCCAAGTCAAAGGGTTTGGTTATTTTTTGCTGGGGCGATGATACCAATGAGTCTGAAAACAGGAGATTATTGAAGGAATCTGGAATTGATGGCCTGATCTATGACAAGTAAGTTTTATACTGTAAAATTGAAACCTACTACATGCTACTACAGAATTGCTGTAAAATGTTAAAATTGATGCATATTCATCAGTTAGGTTGAGCAATTGCCCGAAAGCGTGGTGGAAGCAGATTTGGTAGAAACTTTCAAAAGGAATTGGATATGTACTTGAAAAGGAAAAAATTGCAGATTTATGCGGATTTATAAGAGCAGTGGAGTGGGATTAGTTGGATAGCTCTTTCAAAGAGCTGGGCACAGGCATGGCCTCTTTCTGTGATGCAGGCTTCTAGGAATTCTTTCTCAGTATTTGAAAGGCCCTGTGTAAATGAATACCGTATATCTCCGTGTATAAGGCGCACTTTTTTTCAGGTCGGAAGATCTCGAAAGTTGGGGGTGCGCCCTATACGCAGGTACAAGCAATTTTGAGCCTCGGAGACACAGTAAACAGGAGGGGCGGCCGGCGCGCTGTCAGCCGGGGTTTGGTCAGTGTCCGGCGGGGGTTGGGAGGAGCGGGTGACGGGGCTTCGGCCTCGGCCGCCCGGGCAGCGGCAGCAGCAGCGGACTTCAGTGCTGTGCTTACCTTCTGCCGAACCCAGTCTGCCTGCCTCACTCCCTGCCGCTCTTCCTCCCTCCCTCCCTGCCTGCCTCTCTCCCTGCCTGCCTGCCTCTCTCCCTCCCAGGCTGCCGGCCTGCGTCTCTCCCTCTCTCTCTCCCGGGCTGCCGGCCTGCCTCTCTCCCTCTCCCGGGCTGCCGGCCTGCCTCTCTCCCTCTCTCTCTCCCGGGCTGCCGACCTGCCTCTCTCCCTCTCTCTCTCCCTCCCTCCCTGGCTGCCGGCCTGCCTCTCTCCCTCTCTCTCTCCCACGCTGCCGGCCTGTCTCTCTCCCTCTCTCTCTCCCTGCCTCCCTCTCTCCCTCCCTGGCTGCCTGGCTGCCTGCCTCTCTCTCTCCCTACCTACCTGTCTCTCCTGTCTCTCCTCCCTTCTGCCGGCAATATCATTGAAAATGCTTCCGTTTTTTTCACCAAGAAAAGGTCAAAAACGGGGGGTACGTCTTGTATGCGGGTGCGCCTTATACGCGGAGATATACGGTATGTCTCCCTCACAGTTGGTGAAACCAGGCCAGGTTTTCTAAAGAGTTTTTGACTGTTGATCGCACTCCGCTGTTGAAGAGCTTTATTCTGAACTAATTCATTACAATTATCACAGGGCATACAGAGAATGTCTTTAGGATTCTTTTAATGCCAAGCTAGGTTTGTTTTAAGTGCCATGGGATTTTCTTACAATGTGTAAAACTATAAATGTAAACTGTATTGTACCGAGATCTGGTTAGTCCCAGATTTTTCTGCCATTTGGTATTACTGTATTATATTATTTTACATTTATAATCTGTTGTTGTATGTTTGTGGTTGTAAAAAGAATCAATATTGACTTTACAAATGAAGGCCTTAAACTGATTGGGATGTCTCTATTTCATCATTGTAACAATCATTGTGTTTAGTATAGCGCCTTATCGTGTCATTGAAAAGTCTCAAAGCACTTCAGAATATACTGCATAATTAATTGAGTGTCTATTTGGCAGCAAAAACAATGTGAGAATGGGCAGGACATCTATCTACTTTTACTCCAGTGTATGGATTGAAAACAAGGGGACATTAATATAAACACAAATTTGCATTTAAGCGCACATTTGTCACATTGGGAGGACAATGTGACATCGGTCACATTGGGAGGACATCCTAAGGCACTTAACAATCTTTGCTTGGCAGCCAAGCTAGCAATGGTAGCCAAGAGGGGTGGGGAGAGAAAAGATGGCAGTCAAAAGAGGTTTGGTTTGAGATGGACCTTGAAAGAGGTGAGGGAGGAGCAGAGTCAGATGGACTCTGGGGTAGATGTCCAGAGAATGGAGGGGATTGGCTGATAGCTTGACCACAGAAGGTGGGGAGAGGCGGGTGGGGGACATGAAGCAAGCTAATGAGAGAGCTATAAAACTGGAATGCACTGCTCCAGAAATTTATAAAAAGATTTAAACATCTCTCTAATGGCAGACTTTACGTGATGGATTCTCTTCCTGTTGAAGACGATCCTCTTCAATGTTAAGACCATAGTCTTTGACTGCATCATCAGTCACACTCTGCCCCTTCTTTTCCCAGCTCGGGTGTAAACTTGACTGTTCAGTGCCTTGCAATGTCCTCCCAACATGAAATGTGCATTACAAATGTCATTTGTTGTTGTAAAATCCGCCATTAGAAAGGGCTGATTTCCCCCTGAAGCTGATGTAAATGTTTCTGTTTGAGCAGGATCTGTGACTCTCTGATGGGACAGACAAGCATCTTCCGAGTGGAGGAATTTGAGGATCTAAAGAACCAATTATCAGACACTGCATTCATCAATTGTTCCTGTTCTGATGACAGCCATTTTGCCTGTCTCTCTCCATTGTGCAATTTTAACGGAAGCAATTATCCAAGTGAACTCAAACCATGTGAACAGGAAGCATCAAGCATCGAGTCTGATTCAGGACAAAGCTACAGTTCATCATGAGACTCTTGTACCTTTTTGGATTGTATATTCACTCATTTGCCTCCCATCATTCACGGTGATACAACTGATATTTATTTTCTTTTGAAATAAGAAACCTCTGGTAATCATGAGCCTTATATATTTGTAATTTATTTACCCCATTGACACAGTGCCATTTTCCATTATGTTTACACTCTCACAATTACACAGGTATTCTGTTTGGTTTATGCCACTGCACAAGTTTCACGTTTACCAGAGCACGTTACTGCATTGCAACCTTCTTGATCTTTTTTATAAAACCACCATTATCTTGTGCGTAGAGATCACCTTCTGGGAAGGGAAACGATTTGCTTTAGATTGGAATAGTGAGCCACGTGCATATAATAAATAGGTCTTCCACACAGTGAATCAAAAAGCACATTACTCTGTTTTCCAAGTGAATTTTTTTTTATATACAGTAGATATTTCTTTAATTCTGATAGGGCATGAGTGGTCTGTATTGAAATGCAGAGACATCCAGGTGGAAGGTGAATGTGGTTTGTTTTGAGGCTATCTCCGAGCAGGAACTCAAATTGTTTTAAGTCTTGGATGTCGTACTTGGAGATTTGTAACAGAAAGGTGACATTTTATTAGGTGTGCAAGGCAGAGATGTTTATTTGGTGAAGCTTCCTAGGTTCCTTGAAGGTATGTATTTTTTTTCTTTTGAAATAACATAACCTTCAACAATTTGTTCAACACTTTTTAATCCAGTAAACGTGGATCAGCGAGTCACAGGAATTAGTGTCTGAACAGAAAATATTGACAGCAGCTGTATATACAGGGTCATTGAAGATTTCCCTGATTTTACTGAAAGAAAATGTTTCACACCCTCATACAAATAATAGTTGTGATGGTTATGTGCAAGGAAATTTTTTGAGAACCTGTGACTTACTAATATTACACAAGCAGCGACTTATAATGAAGAAGCTCGGTCTAATTCAGGTTATTAATTGTGGAACAAGTTAATTATCTCAAAGTATGGCTGCTGTCTTAATTTGTAAAGAGAAGTTAAAAAGGTGTCTCAAGGTTTTTTTTTAAAATGTTCTGTATAAGCGAATGCATGATTTTGAATGGAAGGGAAACCCAACAGAGGTCAGCTATAAATTAATTGTGTTATAGCTTATAGATACACTTTGCTGGTCCCATTGTATTCATTTCATTGTGTTATTTATGTGGGGGGAAAAGCTGTTATACAAAAGCTAAGTAGATATGAATAGACAATTGTAATTGTAGGTATGTGTTTGACTTGGGGATTGATAGCATTAGAGACTAAAACGATAGCTGGGGTGTGTCTTTGAGTATTCTAAAGGTGAATACTATGAAAAGGAATTGTTTGAAAAGTTGTAATAGAAAAAATGTTTTTTTTTCTCTATTGAATATTAAGTCTAGAATAAAAGACATTGTATACATACAATACACTTTGGAGTTGGGTGTTAACAAAATCAACCAAGAACAAATCTGATAATCAGGGAGAACCAACTCAATACTCTTGTACTGTACTTTGACACTTCTACACGTCCTTTAAAAATGAATGAAAGTCCAAGTTGGGATATCTGTGTTTTCTAACTTAAAAGACTGCGTGGCCACCTGTCAAGTGTAGGTGTCTGGACATATGGCTTTGTTTTGTCAGACATTGCACAGAGGTGATAATGGGAAGGAGGTTCCAGTTAGGATATGTAGTTATTATTATTTTTATTAAGGTTTAAGATATGACATGTAACACCAATACAAATGTTTATACAAATAGCAAAATCGTTATTTTGTTACCATATGTCATTCAGCTGGCTTCTGATCGAAGTGCAATTGCAGGATATCCTTTTTCATATCTGTGGATGACTTGTTTTGATCAGGTTTAAAAGCTCATGAACACCAACTTCTAGTTTGCGATTTCCCTGTGAATTTCTGTAATTAGGTCATTGTTGCATTAAAGTAATATTCTTTGCAGATTTATACAAATTTTCAATTTGTGATATTTTTTAAGAAGTTCTTCCTTTCTGTAATTTGCTTGGAAAGCCGGGTATATTGTTGGTGAATATCAATTCTGAGTAGTCGCTAATTGAAATTAAATTGTTATACATACTGTTGCAGTTAAATGCTCGCATGTGCTAAAACCATAGTGCAGGTATTTATATACATATATATGAACAGTCTAGCATTTATAGTATTTCAAGCTAAGGACTTAGCTTAATACCTGCTTGTTTTATAAAATGCAATATGTGGCTCCCAGGTTATAAAGGTTTGTCACAGTTTACCATGTATTCTGTGGTTCATTTTCTTAAGCCCCATTGCATGCTTTGGAACTTAGTAAAGATTTGAAACTGTCTGTATGCTCAGGAAATACCTTGTGTCCATTTTCAGTCAATAGCATGGGATTGTTTAATTTTCTTTGCTGCCCTATACCTCTTAAAATGTACACGTTATTATTGTGAGTGAAATAAAGTCAAAGCTATTTCATGCTCAACTGCAAAACATGCTAGAACATGCGTTTAAAACAATGTTTATCTGCCTGTCAAGGTATTATTTTCTCAGTTTGCCTCCCTTTTCCTTCACATAAATAGCCCACACCCAAATCCCCACAGCCTTGACGGCTCTGAAACCACCAATTTTCCGTTGCTGAGACATTCTCTTCCCCCAATATCTTCCACTCCTGTCCCAACCACTCTCCTTATACTACACAGCCTGCCATAATTTTTCCCTTGTTCCTCACCACCAATCATAATCTAAATTACCACTAGCTACTCTGAACCCCCTCCTACCACCTGCCCCACCACTGCATCCTGCTGGATATAGGCAACCTGCCCTCTCCTCCAGCACTGTCTCTCTCCACTTCCAAACCACAGTCATCAATTCATCCCAGAGAGCTTGACAATGGCCACTGAACCAGAAGGAAGGAACTGCCCGCACCAAACCGCTCCCCCATTACCCCAGTCCTTGCCAGACTTCACTGGCTCCCTGTCTCGGAGAGGATCGATTTCAAGTTCCTCATTCTTGTCTTCAAATCTCTCCACTACTCTGCACCCCCCCTACCTCTCGGACCTCTCCCCCCAAAACAGCACGCGTTGCCTTCGCTCCTCTGGTTCTGGTCTCCTCCTTATCCCCTGAATCCTCCGCTCCACCATCGGTGGTTGTGCCTTCAGCCACTACGCCCAGAAGCTCTGGAACTCCCTTCCTCACTCCCTTCGCCTCGGCCCCTCTCTTCCTAGTTTCAGGTCTTGACTAAAGACCTTTATGAGCGCGCCTTTGGTCATCTTTTTCCCCCTGGCTCGGGTCCAGGATCTGTTATTGTGAAGCACTCTTGAGACACTGTCCGGCGTGGAGGGCGCTATATAAATCAAAGTTGTTGTTGAAGGGGGGGAGGTGACTTAACCACAATCAAACAGTATGGTCATTAGGTGGGATTGAAAGTGGGGAGGGAGGGGCTAAGATGGAGGCATTGAGGCAGGGAGTTCCAGAGTTTTAGAGCCTATTGGCTGAAGGCACAGCCACTGCTGTGGAGCATTGAGAATGAGCAACAAACAGGAGGCCGGAGCCAGCCGAGCGAAGGCAGCAGATAGTGGAGTGCTGGGTAATCAGTTTGGAGAGGTCGGGAGGTGTGAAGGCAAGAAGTGATTTGAAAACAAGTGAGGATCTTGACATCGATCCCTGTCGGTAACTAGGAACCAGTAGAGTCTGGCGAGGACTGGTGGGACGGGGATATGGAGTTTTGTGCAGGTGAGCATCTGTAGTTCAGAATTAATTGAATTTTGTATATGGTGGAGCTGGGAAGACCGGCGAGGAGAGCGTTGGAATAGTCCAGCTGGGAAGTGCCAAAGGTATTGACATGGATTTTGGCTGCTTTGATTGTGAGAAATGGACGGAGCTGAGCAATTCCTTGCCAATTTCCTGTTCAACAATAAATTGTATTTATACAGCACATTTCACTCAGGAGGATGTCGCAAGATCTGGACATCCAAGAGTTTCCATCTGAACAGGGTGTTTCCATCAAGGGGGATTGAGGGCAAGGGGCTGGGTGGATAACTGAAGGCACGGTCAAGGAAGAAGGTTTTTTGATGGCCCTTGGAGGGAAGGAAGGAGTAGTGGGCAGGTGGACTTTGGGATGGAATTCCAGAGGTGTGGGCCATCGCTGAGGGTGGAGTGGGTAGAGGGATGTGGAGCAGCCCAGTGCCCACCAAGCGGGCAGATTGGCAGGTCATAGAGATATGGAGCGGTAAGTGCATCTAGGGCTTTAAAAGTAAGGATGAGGATCTTAAATTCAATCTTCTGGGGGAATTGGAAACCCCTGAAGCTGGGGTATCTTTCCTACCCCACATTTGTTCCCAGACCAGGACTGATTTTCTCTACTTCTGCCACATTTCCTTGTCTCAAACTCCTCACAGGTGTGAGGAGTAAGCAAACTGGCTTAAAGGTTCTGCCTGCCAGGCAAATAACCTGGGTCAACTCCACCTCAGGCGCTGGGGTTGCTTCCCAGCTCCACTCTTTCCTCACAAAGCACTCACTGCTCAAACCCCTCCAATCGGGTTTCTGTGACTCCCACAGCATTGAAACCATCCTGGTCAAGGTCCCAAACGACATCCTGACCATCTGTGACCAGGGCTCCCTCTGTCTCCTCGTCCTCCTCGACCTATCCACTGCCTTCGATACCATGGACCACGCAATCCTCCTCCACCGCCTCTCCTCCCTCCTCAACCTGCAAGGCTCTGTCCTCGAATGGTTCCGGTCCTATCTCTCCCACCGCCTTCATTTTGTCTCCTCCAACGGCTTTTACTCCAGCCCCCGCACAGTCACATGTGCATTCCCCAGGGCTCTGTCCTTGACCCCCTGCTCTTCACCCTCTACACTCTCCCACTGGGCAACATCATCTGCAGATATTTCTGTAAATTCTGTAAATTTCCACATGAATGCGGATGTCACCCAATTCTACCTATCCACGTCAACCCTCGATTCCAGGACTACTGGCATTCTGACTGCATGTCTGTCCGACATTGAGTCCTGGACGAGAGCAAACTTCCTACAGCTCAATGTCAACAAGACATTGTCCTGATTGGCTCATGTCAGCGCCTCCGCACCTCAGGCACTGACAACATCAGCGTTCAAAGGCTGCTCTCTCCACCTCTCAAAGCCAATCAGGAATCTGGGCATCTTGTTCGACCCTGAATTATCTTCCCTCCCCCACATCCACTCCATGACCGGCACAGCCTTCCATCACCTCCGCAACATTGCCAGACTCCGCCACTACCTCACCCCCCATGCCGCTCTCATCCACGCCTTTATCACTTTATCACTTCCAGGCTTGAAGTGGGAACTCTCTCCTTGTCGGCCTTCCCAGCTCCTCCCTTCACAAGCTGCAGATCATTCAAAATTCTGCAGCTCGTGTACTCTCCCATACCAGGTTCTTGTTCTCACCACTGCTGAGTCTGCTCCACTTTAGTCTCCAGCGCTGTATTGAATTCAATCACAATAATTGTTAGAGTTATCGCCACACCCTACATCTGCGACCTCCTAACCCCCGACCAATCTGCCCCCACCCCCCTCCGCTCAGCAGGCTCCAGCAGGCTGCTCCAAGACCCCCAACCCATTCACCACACCATTGGTGGGCGAGCCTTCAGTCACTCTACCCCCAACCTCTGAAACTCCATCCCACAGTCCCTCTTGTCTCACCCCCTCCCTAGCCTCCTTCAAGTCCCACCTCAAGACCCTTCTCTTCAACGGTCCCATCGGTCAGCCCAAATCCTCCCCTTTCCCGCCACCATCCCCGACCCCAGCTTTGGAATGAAACAATGACTTTCCAGCTCCTTGGTCATCCTGACATGAACAATAACAAACAAAATTAAATTTATAGAGCGCCTTTCACATCGGGAGGACGTCCCAAGGCGCTGAAAGGAGTTATACAAGTGTAATTTTGTTGTTGTTGTTGTTCCAGTTGATACAGTGCCTTACCAAATTGTGGAGACGTCTCAAAGCGCTTCATGGACTATACTGTAAAGTATATTGACTGCATTTTGGGTGCGAAACATGCAGCCAATTGCACATAGCAGTGTCCCACAAACAGTTGTGAATTGAGTGACCACATTTGTGGGGGTGGATGGGTGGATCAGTGGATGATTACCCGTGGAAAGTGATCCACCAATCAACTCAACAACTAGCTTCTTACTTACTATTTGGTAAATAGAGATGGGTGGGGTAAGGAAACTTGACTGTGGTTTTGCCCTACCAGGAATCGAACCCGGATCGTCCCGCTTTTGAGGTCGAGTGCGTAAACCAATACTGCACAGGACTGCTTCAGGGAGCTACAGGATTCAAGGGTGATCATTATCTTTCTTTGATGGGTAAGACCACAGAATAATTTTTGTTAAAAACAAATCCAATGACAGATGAAAGCAATAATTTTGTAACAGAGGGTGTGTCAGTGGTTTTAAAGCCTGGTGTGTGGGTGTGTTAATGTGTAACTTACATAACTGAGGTATTTTGAAAGACCAGTTTATAAAGGTCCCACAATTCCTACGTCCCTTTAGAAGATAGATTGACTGTGCTGAGGTTGAACACGTGCGTAGCTGCCACAAAGCTGGTGTCTGGAGTTCAGTGAGAAAGCAGGCAAGATCCCCTAAGAGATATCCCTTCACTGCTCTGCTCAATTAACTCCTAGAGATCAAACCATCACACAGGTCTCCTTGTATCCAGGTGAATGGCTGATCAAAGAAAAACTGTTTCCGCTGGTGTGGCTAACCAACAGATGAAGATTTAAGATGATTGTCTACAGAACCAGAGGTACTAAGGATACTAAATATGCTTTTCTCTAGGAGGGAACCGAGGATGGAGAGGAGAGAATCAGGAGCATCGACCGATGGTGAAAAAGACGGGTCGCTCGCCAATCCCAGGAAATTCAATAATCAGGACTACTATTCCCTGCGGGAGCAGTGTATCCACAACAACTTCCAGGACTTGACATTCCCGGCGGATTCGAGCTCCATTGGGTTGCTTGATCTGGAGAATGTCAAATGGATGCGGCCATACGTGAGTATCTAGAATGGCCAGGAGAGAAATGTTATTTATTTTTGAGACAGGATCAAAGGGGAGAGAGAGTGTGAGACGGTTTCTTTACACAGCGGGTGGAATTTGGAAAGTCTGAAGGGAATTTGATTGGAAATAAGAGGGTGTGAGGGGGACAAAGTCCTGTCTGCCTGTTCAGGCAGACTTTAAGCCGATTACTGAGTATTTGTAGGAGTGTGCAGGAGCTAATATGTGCACAGTAGTGTCCCACACACAGCCACAAAGTGAATGACTCATTTTATTTGGGGGTCCTGTTGGCCATAACACTGGCAGAGAGAAACTCCCTTCTCTTTTCGAATAAGGTTTTGCAATCTTTAACACCCACCTAACAACAATCCAATTATAGCGTCTTTTCAAGTTATCGAGACATCTCAAACTGTTTCACTGCATGAATTATAATAATAATAATAATAATCCTTGATTTGAGATTGTGCTTTGTTTGTTGAGACGTCTCAAAGCCCCTCACAGGATATACTCTATAATGAATTGACAGTATATTTTGTGAACGGTAGTGGTGCGCTCTGAAAAGCGCTCTGAGACGCCGTCCGGCATGGAGGGTGATATATAAATCGAAGTTGTTGTTGTTGTGTGTAAAGTGGTGTGACTGTGAATTTTGGGGGCGAACGGGCAGACGGGACCTCGGTTTAACATCCTACCCAAAGGATGGCACCTCCAACAATGCAACATTCCCCCCCCAAAGCAGCACTGGAGAATCAGTTGAGACTATGTGATTCTAAGTCCTGATGTGGGGCTTGAACCCACAACCTGTTCACTCAGAGGCAACAGTGATACTACTCCTCCAAGTGACACACTAAGCGGCTGAAATGACAAATCTAGCAGGAAGTTTGTTGGGCTCTACAACAACAGCCACAACATAAACAACTTGCATTTATATAGTGCGCTTAAAATCTCGAGTGACAACACTGGGAGGAATTGGGAAGGCCGACAAGCAGGGCATTTGCATAGTCGAGCCAGCATGTAATGAAGGCGTGAATGAGGGTTTCAGCGGCTTTGGGGGGTGAGGTAGTGACGGAGTCGGGCAATGTTGCGGAGGTGGGGGAAAGGCAGAGTGAGTCATTGCTTGGATGTGGGGAAGGAAAGACAGTTGAGGGTCGAACAAGACACCTAGGTTCCTGACTAACTTGGGGAGGTTGAATGTGCCACCATGGAGGTTGATGCTGCCAGTGCTTGATACGTGAAGGCGCTGGCGCCAGCCAATCAGTAGGGCCTCTGCCTTGTTGGAATTCAACTGCAGAAAGCTAACTCTCATCCAGGACTTGATGTCTGTCAAAACAGTGGTAGTCTTGGAGTCAAGGTAGAGGCAGAGAGATAGAGTTGGGTGCCATCCACATAGATTTGTCTGCGGATGATGTCACCAAGTGGGAATATGTAGAAAAAACAAGGACAATCAAGACCTCAGCCTAGTCTGTCATTCAGATCGCAGTGTGCTCATTAGCTGTAATCACAACACCACCGTCATTTTGCAAGGCAGAATGAGAAATGTGTTTATTTTTTAAATTATAATAATAATCCTTGCATTTGATATAGTGCTTTTCACGTCTTCTAATGTAGACGTCTCAAAGCGCTTCACAGAATATACTGTAAAATGAATTGACTGTATATTTGTGGGAGAAACGCAGCAGCCAATTGCACACAGCAGTGTCCCACAAACAATTGTGGATTGAAATGACCAATTTTATTATTGTGTGTTTTTTTAGAGATTATTTTTAGACGTGTGGAGTAAGGAAACTTGCCCAAGGTTTCGTCCTGATCTGCCTGGATTCAAACATAGGTCTCACGCTTGTAAGCCGAGTGCTCTAATCACTGAGCTACAGGATCTACATTTATATATGGAGGAACATTTAATATTTCAAGATGAATTTCTGATATTCAGTTCTCTGAAACACTTGTTTTTTTTAAAAAAATCTTTATTTAAATTAGTTCACCCTACCCTAAATTCTCCCACGTCTATGGCAGTTTTCCAAGATAAGGGGAAGATTTATCACATTTGAAATAAGATTAATTTGAAATTAAATATGTCATGCTTAGATTTCAAAGAAAAACGTAATTCCACTCTGGTTCATCAAACCAAATGCGCGATGAAGTGAGGTTAGTGCTATTAATAGCCTCAGTAATAATAAAGCTAGTTCCTGATTTTAGCACAGAAACTATATTATTCAATTTAGAAATAGTTTTTCCACGAGTGGAAAAACTATTTCCACTCGTGGGTGGAATAGTTTTAAGTAGTTTCAAGGCGAAGTAGAGGGGAGCTGAGGAGAAATTTTTTCACTCAGCGAGTTGTTCGAATCTGGAATGCATTGCCTGAAAAGGTGGTGGAGGCTGATTCGATAACAACTTTTAAAAGGGAATTAGATCTTTATTTAGGGAGAACAGGTCTATTAGGCTATGGGGAGCGGGCAGGGCAGTGGGATTGAATCGCTCTTTTCAAAGAGCCGGCACAGACTAGATGGGCCGAATGGCCTCCTTTTGTGCCGTAAAATTCTATGATTCTATGATAATTTGATAATGTGATAATTGAGCGATTTAAGTTTGGAACTTGAAAGCAGGGACCCACAGAATCACTCAATCAGTACTGAAATCCCTAAATAAAAATTGCAACTACGGAACATTAAGAGACAAAACGATTTGTGACCAGACAGTAGTTGGCATAAAGGATACAAAATTAAGAGGAAAACTGTTGAAAAATAGGGGACCTGATGTTAAAATTGGCAATGGAGAAAATAAGGATTGAAGAGGTGACAAAAATAAATATGAGAGTGATGGAGACAGAAACGGAAATGGAAATAGATGAACTAGCCAACAGGCAAAGTTTGCATTAAATGACGGAATTAATCTATATTGCGTTTTGTGGATTAAATAACATGACAACAGTCAGATTGACTCATTGGCAGGACTTGTAATAGTGATAATAATAATTCTTGCATTTGATACAGCCCCTTATCACATCTTCTAGACGTCGCAAAACTCTTTCTGAAGTGAATCGACTATATATTTGAGGGCAAAATGCGGCAGCTAATTGTGCACTGCAGTGTCCCACAAACAGTCATGGGTTGAAGAGACCAATTTATTATTGGGTTTTCTCTTGAGGGATTATTATCAGGCGTGTGTAGCAAGGAAACTTGCCCAAGGTTTCTCCCTGACCTGCCGGGAATTGGACCCAGGTCTCTCGCTTGTAAGGCGTGTGCTCTAACCACTCAGCTACACGATTCCTGAAAGAGTTTAGTCAGCTCAGCACAATGTGTGGAGAGAGAGTGTTGAGGCCACAGATAATCTTTGCTTCAGCAAAGCTGGGCTCCTGGCTCAGGCCTGAAGTGATTCCTGTAAGGTTTTGGCTTCAGTGAGCGTTCAGTCCAAGACATGGGTCTGTGTAAACGCTAATCTGTTTATCAGATCACCGGTTATTGGCTCCCCTCAAATTACTTCTTTGTGATATTGAAAAATTTCCGCACAGGGGGAATCTTCTAGGCCGTGGAACACATTGGATGCAACTGAGGCTGGGATGCTCTGCCTGGCGCTGTTCAGCACATGGATCTATCATTCACTGAGGGGGGCAGAAAGTCACCAGCTATACGTTGGCTGGAGCCTGTGCTTGTGAGAGTGTGTGGGAGTGACTGGGGGGATAAGGAAGGATATCGTAAACACCGGAGGCAAAATCTCACAATCGCACCGCTGACGGGAAACCAGTTGAGAAAGAACATAATAAGGAGACCTGGAACATGAGAGTTAGAACTATTAAGTCAGATTAAGTCATGTTTGGCCTTGTTCCTTTTGTGGACATGAGCATTCTTGCCTACAACCCTCTCCACTCTATTCAATAAACCTACACACCAGAGTGAAATTTAATATTCCCTTTTTGTCTGCCAAGAACCGTCTTGAGCAACAATCTCTCAAATAGTTAGTCATTAATTCTGTGGCTGTTTGTTAGTCATTGATCCCATCGGTCACCCTAAATCCCCCCTATCCCCCCATCCTCCCTGTCCCCAGCTCGGGTCTGATAAAATGACTGTCCAGACCCTTGGGACGTCCTCCTGACGTGAAAGGCGCTATACAAGTGTTGTAATAATAATATTAATCCTTGCATTTGATATAGCGCTTTCCACGTCTTCTAGTCTTCTAGACGTCTCAAAGCGCCTCACACAATATACAGTAAAGTGAATTGACTGCATATTTGTGAGTGAAAGTCGGTCCTAAGCCAAAAATGTACTTGGCGGCCAACCATAAAAGCTTGGACTGCGCTGTCTGGGACTTGCAGTGTCAGGGGGTGATTGGTTAGGTTTGGCGACTCTTTTTATCTGCGTGTGTAGTCTGGATTGAACCATGTTCTTGTTGACACCACCACCAACAACAACAACAACAATTTACATTTATAGAGCGCCTTTCACGTCGGGAGGACGTCCCAAGGCGCTGAAACACCAAGACTGGGAAGAAAATTGGCAGAGGTGACGGTTACAACCTGATGCTCGAAGGCAAGGCGGATATAATGTAAGATTATAATGTCTCATAATTAAAAATTGGCGCCTGTGGTGTCTTAAATGGAACAAGGAGTGGAAAGAGGAGGAAGTGAAGTATCCTGCTTTAGTCAGATGACCTGTCAGAAAGATGTGGGTTCAAACCCCATGTTGACTTTGATACGGTGTTTCCAGTACGCAGTACGTATTTTTTATAATCATATTGTATGTTTCAAACACCAGACTGACTCCCAAAAAAAACTTTAGAGTAAAATCTGGTGAGATACATCAAGTAGACTTCCATACGTGACAATGCGTTATTATAAAATTTCAGGGATTATTATATAATTATGATAAATCTTCCAGTTAATCTGGTTAATCTGGTTACTCAATTCACAACTATTTAATGGATTTAAATTGGCTGCCGGATATATTGGCTGCCGGCTTCACTTATAATTGTACTTTGTCAAACGTTTTTGAGATATTCTTAACACTATAGGTGCTGTATAAAATTTAAGGATGACTGGTGCTACATCTTCCATTGTATGAACAGGATAAAAGTTGCCAAGCAGGAAGTTGGAAAATACATAAATATGTTAGTTGATACACCAGGTCACAATAGCGTGAAAATAAATAAATATATAAGGCAAACAGAATGCTTGGCTCAGTTGACTTCAGATCCTTAAAATCAAATGATAGTGGCCTTGCAAGCAAGCGGTTCAATTCCCAAGTCTCTTTCAAAGTAATAATCCTTTCCAAAATAATAATGAAAAAATGTGGTCACTCAATCCACAACTGTTTGTGGGACACTGCTGTGTGCGATTGACTGCTGTGTTTCGCACTTAAAATACACAATCAATCACTTCACTGGTGTTGTTTGAAGTGCTTTGTGATGGCTCATCAATGTGACGAGAGGCGATATCAAATGTAAGGATTATTCTTATTACTGTGTCCAGCTGTGGTCAGGCCATGACTGGAGTATTGTTATTTTAATAATAATATACTTGATAGAGCACCTTTCATGTTAGGAGAACGCTGGAAAGTGCTTCAGAAGATATACAAAGCAAAGAAGATATAATGTGGTGTAGTGTCCTAAGCTCGGGTCTGAAGCAGTAACTGTCCAGCGCTTTGGGACGTACTCCTGACAAGAAAGGCGCTATTCAAGTATAATTTTGTTGTTGTTCGTGTTTGTTACCATAGGATGCTCAGAGAAATTCCCTTCACTTTTTGAGTAATGCCATGGGATCTTTACCATCCATTTGAACAGGGAGAGGGTACTCTGGCTTAACTTCTCATTCAAAAAGACGACACCCCTGGTAACACTCCAGCACTACATTGATGGTCTAGACCAGTGCTGCGCTGAGTTAACAAAAGAGACAGAGATAACGTTTTGGCTGAGCTGAGCTTCAGTCGCGATATCACCCCCTAGGGGTGGGAGGACCTGTTGAAGGCTAATTTGGGTCACTGCAAAAAAAGTTTGGCTCGCGAGGACCTGTTGGTGGTTAATTTGGGTTGCAGCAAAAAAAGTTTGGGAACCACTGGTCTAGACTGTGAGTCGAAAGGGTTGATAGGGGACCTGACCCACAACCTTCTGACTCAGAGGTGAGAGTACTATCGGATGATCCAGGCTGCCACGCGATGCTCCTATTTTTCCCATCAATTCCCAGGTTGGTCAAAACCGTAGGCAAATTTCCTTACTCCACATACCTATCAGTACATAGGAAACTGGTTGATAACCATTTGTTTCCAGTATAATAATCCCTTTGCACCCCATTTTTCCCCCCCCCCCCCCACCCCACAACCCAAAAAATGTGCTCACTCATCCACATCTTATCCATGTAATACTGGCAATGCATTTAAAGAACCTCTTTTGTGGGTGCTTGGGTAGTGGGTGGGGTTGGGGGGGATTGTGGTTCATCATTGTTAACCTTTAAACTATGACCCAGCTTCTCTGGATTCAGCCATTTTCTTTTCTATTTTGCAGGAAATCGACTCAAATCCTCAGTTTTACTCGAATGGGGTCAGTCGCTTTGATCTTTGCCAGGGAGGTTTAGGTAAGATCTTGAGGGGGGTGGGAGAGGGGAAAATAGATCACCTGGTTTTAAGATTCAGATTTGCACAGTGTGCAGATTTTAGACAATTCTTAAATCCAGTCTCAAATTTGAAGACGGTTCCCCACAGACTTTCTTCGAACCTGGCTACAAAATGAAGCCCAGGATTGCCCAAACACTGCTTGTTCAGGTGGCACTCAGGCCACCAGAGATCTGGTCATACCCAACCCCCTCTCGCAATCCCTTTCACAGTGCCTTTCACCTCCCCAAACGCTTAGAATTCTGACTGCTGGCCATCTGAGCTGGGGGTGTGGGCTGGGGCATTGGGAGAAGTGGGAAATGACCAAAGGCACGGTCAAAAATGTGCGTTATTTGAGACATGGGAGTTTCTCTCTCGGTCTATCACTCCATAACTGATTATTGGACATTGCTGTATACAATTGGGCTGGTGTGTTTCGCCCACAAAATACGCAGTAACTGTACTTTACAATGTATCACATGAAGTGCTTTGATATGTCATGTCAATGTGATAAGTTGCTATATCAAATCCAAGGATTATTATTATTCTCCATTTTGGGTCTCTTTGAGGCCCTGGGTCTTGGCTTCAGCGATCAGTTAAATAAATTCAGCTTAATACTGACATTCCATTGTCACATAGTCATTCTGGCAGCTCAGCCCCGAGGAGATCCTGCATTACCTCCCCCACCCCAACCAAAGCGGGTCCTGTGTGGAGTGAACAAGTCCCTGAAGACTCTACTCCCTCAATCAATAGGTTCTGGTCTGCTCCATATCCCTCATCCTTTCCGCCCCACCACTGGCAGACAGGCTTTCAGTCTGTCTGCCCCCATCCTTTTGAACTCCATCCCACAGTTCTTACATTTCATTTATCACTTGCCTTCTTCAAGAAACATCTCAAGACTCTCTCTCTTCTCCCTCTCTCTTTTTCTTCCCCCTCCCCCCTCTCTCTCTCCCCCCACACACTCTCTCTCTCTCTCCCCCCCCCCCATTTCTCTCCTCCCTCTCTCTCTCTTCCTCCTTCTCTCTCCCCCCCACCCCCCACCTCCCCCCACCTCTCCTCCCCCCTCTCTCTCCCCCCTCATATATCTCCCTCTCTCTTCTCCCGACCCTCTCTCTCTCTCTCTTTCTCTCCCCACTGGTCTCTCTTCCACCACCCCTTTCTTCCTTTCCCTGCATGAGGGATGCTAAATAAAAGTTGTTTGTCTCCCTTTCCCTCTGACAGGTAACTGCTGGTTCTTGGCTGCTCTGGGAGCATTGACGATGAACACGGACATGTTTTCACAAGTGGTTCCATCCAATCAATATTGTCAGCAAAAATACCATGGAATCTTCCATTTCCGGGTTAGAATCAGTGGCCTATTGCTCGGGCTCCTCGCAGAGCTCTTCACTGGGGACAGGCAAGGGGAATCATTGATCATTGATCGGGCTGCTCGCAGAGCTCTGCACTGGGGACAGTCAAGGGGAATCATTGCTCGGGCTCCTTTCAGAGCTCTGCACTGGGGACAGTCAGGGAGATTATTGATGGGGCTCCTCGGAGAGGTGTTTGTGGGTTGGTGGGGGGTGTATAGGTAAAACAGAGAAGCCCCTTATTTTGTTTTAGTGATGGAATCTTTAACATCCCTCCCCACACCCCACACCTCCCCCCCCCCCCCCCCCCCCCGCCGCCAAACAGGAAGGGGGGACCTTGATTTAAGATCCATTCAGAAAGATGACACCTCTGATAGCGCAGCGCTCCACTTCCCCCTGTCCCTAGACACCCCAAAGTGGATGGCCAGGCCAAACCTACACAGGGTCCCGTGCCTGAGAGTTCAAAGTCCTGATGTGGGACTAAAAATGCTCGGGTTATTGTTTAATTAATATAATGGGGCTTATGAAGCTCCAAACATTAATTTCATTCAGCTTCAGCTGCTGAAACAAATGCAATTTTTATGCTTTTGTTGTTGAGACAAACAGATGGAAACTATTGTAAACAGATGCAAAGTTTAGATTTTTAACAGAATCCAAATGATTGAGGCGTCAACTTGACATTTTATCCCCTATTTTGAAGGTGTGACAAGCCGCTGTACTCTGGCCCACCTGTGCCTTGTAGAGTCCTGTTGCATTTTGGTTAGAGCACTTGCTCATAAGCGAGAGGACCCGGGTTCAATTCCATGTTTCTGAGACACTGCTGTGCGCAAGGTGGCCACATTTCCCCCACCAAAATACAGTCAATACACACAACAATAAATTCTGTGGAGCTCTTTGTGGTGGCTCGGTGACGAGGTAAAGCCTGTCCCTAAATGCAAGGATTATTCTTAACACTTGCCGGAGTTAGGTAAGCAGAGCAGGACCTTCCCTGGAGAGAGTGTGACCCCCAATCCAGAGACAACAATTTCCATGTGTATGTAACATACATGAAATTCTCATCATCCAAACCATCATCAGGTTTGGATTGTAGGGTTAACCAGTTGACCCAAGCCAAATTAACTTTTAATAGAATGGTGTTCTATAAACAGATGTGGGGTCTCTGGCCTGTATCAACAACCACAACATCAATGACAGCTTGTATTGATATAGTGTCTTTCACATGGGGTAGCATCTCAGAGTATTGCAGTTTGATGCAAAGCGAGGGAGAGTACGGGTGGGGGCAGGCGAGAGAGGGATTGAGCCAGAGAATTCTAATAATAATTCTATAATAAATCTTGCTTCTGATACAGCCCCTTATCAAGTCGTTGAGACATCTCAAAGCGCTTCATAGAATATACTGTAAAGTGAATTGACTGTATATTTTGTGGGCAAAATGCAGCAGCCAATTATGCACAGCAGTGTCCCATAAACAGTCATAGTATGTGTGACCAAATTTAGTTCCAGAGTTTCGGGGCATAGTGGCTGGGAGCATGGCCGCCGATGGGGAGTGGAGGGGTTGAGGGATGGGCAGGAGGCTCATTCGACCAAGCGAAGCGGGTGTGGAGAGCAGTTGGTGTTCCATCTCTGATCACATGAGGTAACTCTCTGTTTCTTGCTCTTACAGTTTTGGCATTTCGGAGACTGGGTTGATGTCGTGGTTGATGATCGGCTTCCGACTGATGGGAAGGGCGAACTGATTTTTGTCCGCTCAAGTGACGCGAATGAGTTCTGGGGGGCACTGGTCGAGAAAGCCTATGCCAAGTAAGGAATTAATCCAGTCTTGTCTTAACTTCAAATCCTCCTGTCTCTCTATCCCCCTCAACCAGTCTCCCTGAGCCAAGCAGGTCCGCAATATTCCAGGGCACTGCTGATGACAGCACAGCCAGCCCAGATCATAGGCAGGACTTGGAAGAGCAAATCATTCATCGCAGATAAGGTGTCATCCCACTCAGCTCTGGTTAACCCAATAAGCCAAAGCCCTGACTAATAGGGTGGTCCTAGCTGGACAAGCAGTGGGAAAGCTTACCAGACATTGCTCTCAATTGTAAACTATGTGTTTTAAGCAGTTACCCCAATGTCCACTTGGGGGTCCCGCAAGCCTTGAACCTTACCAACCTGCAGCTAACTCTTTGCTTCGCTATCAAAGGGAAACTTCATCAGCCACTTTCCCCTCCCCAGAGCTCTGCTCACCTTGATTCCTTCCTTCCTCCCTGCCTTCAAAACTCACCTGAAAACATACCTTTTCAACGGGCTTTTGGCCAAAATGCTCAACTCTCCCAGTCTGTCATTCGGCCATTGCTCCCTGTCATGGAGGATTGGTTAGACCTGGGTTTAATCCCTGGGCAGGGCAAAATCTTAGTCAAGTTTCCTTACTTCACACACAACAACAACAAATTTACACTTGTATACCATCTTTACGTTGAGAGGCTATCTCAATACATTTCTATTTACCTAGCAGTAAATAGGAACCCACTTGTTAGTCAATTGGCTCATTGCATTCGGCTACCATGAGGTGTTCACAAAAAATACAGTCAATCCACTTTATTGCATCCTTTTGACTTGGGTGTAAAGGGCAACATTTTAAAGTTTGCTGATGACACAAAACTTGGGAATGTAATAAACAGTGAGGAGGATGGTAGCAGACTGCAGGAGGCCATAGACAGACTGGTGAAATGGGCAGACACATGGCAAATTTAATGCAGAGAAGTCTGAGGTGATACATTTTGGGAGGAGAAATGAGGCCGTGCTTCCATCCACTACCCCCAATATAGAGTAAATTATACAATTTTCAGGAGCAGGGAGACATGGGGGTTCACATTCACAAGTCTTTGAAGGTGGTAGGATAGGTTGATAGAGCTGTTTAAAAAGAACAAACGCATATGGGATCCTTCGCATGATAATAGAGGCATTGATTCGTTTCGCCCACAAATATGCAGTCAATTTCCCTACTCTTCTTCATCCTGCCCCGACTCCTCCCCTCCTGCCCTTGTCCCTGCCGAACTTGTGACGTCCTCTCGACATGAAAGACGCTATATAAATGTAAGTTCTGATTGATTGATTGATTGAAAAGCAAGGAAGTTCTGCTAAACCTTCATATGTCACTGGTTAGGCCTCAGCTGGAGTATTGTATCCAATTCTGGGCACCGCATTTTAGGAAAGGCCTCGGAGAGGATGCAGAGGAGATTTAACAGAATGGCACCAGTTATGTGGAGAGACTAGAGAATCTGGGATTGTTTTCCCTAGAGCAAAGAAGGTTATGGGGAGATTTAGTTTAAATGTTCAAAATTCTGAGTAATTTTTATAGAGTAGACAGAGAGAAACTGTTTCCACTGGCAGGTGAGTAAGTAACCTGAGGACATAGATTTAAGTTAATTGGCAAAGGAAACAGAGAGGAGGTGAGCAGAATTATTTTTACAGAGAGTTGTTATGGTCTGGAATGGACTGCCTGAAAGTCTGTGGAAACAGATTCAACATGAACTTTCTAAAGGAAGTTGGATAGGTACTTGAAGAGGAAAAATTGAAAGGATATGGGGAAAAAGTGGGGAGTGAGACTGATTGGAGAACACAGCTGACATAGGCACAGGCACAATGGGCCGAATGGCCTCCACCTGTGCTATAATATTCTATGATATCCTGTGAAACGCTTTGAGATGTCTCAACGTTATAATGTGCTATATCAAATGCAAGTATTATTATTATTTAACTTGAACAGGACACAGGTGGGACCTTGGTTTAACACCTCATCTGAAGCATGATACCTCTTCCAATGCCGGACTCTCAACCAGCATTGCATCAGAGCATGAGTTTAAATCCAGATTAGAGGATTAAACTGATTGAGTGACAACAACAACAAAATTACATTTGTACAGTGCCTTTCACATCGGGCGGACATCCCAAGGCACTGACAAGATAGAGTGTGTCTCCATCTTTCAGGCCACGCTGATGCCAGTGGAAGGAGGGTAGGTTTTCCCAGGAAATTAACCAGGGCCTCATGCATGTTCCAGGCTCCAAGGATCATACGCAGATCTACACATGGGAAGAATTTCGGAGGCTCTGGTGGACTTCACGGGAGGAATATTGATCGAAGTCGAACTGCAAAGTCCACCCGCCAACCTCTGGCAGTGGATGCAGAAAGCCCAAAAGCAACGGCTGTTCATGGCCTGCAGTACTCCGTCTGAGGTAGGAGGTCACTCTGTCATTCCCCAGAGATCAGACACAATCTCTAGTTAGATCTGATCAGGCCATATCTGGAGTATAGAGTTCTGCAGCGTCTCAGCAGTTAGTGCGCTCGCCACATAAGCAAGAGGACCCGGGTTCGATTCCTGGGAGTGGCGAAACCTTGGTCAAGTTTAGCTAGTTGAGCACATTTCCTTACTCTACTCTCCTCTGTTCAGCTTCTTCAGCACGATTCCTTACTCCACTCTCTTCTTACTAGCAGTAAATGGAAAGTCAGTCGCTAATCAATTGGCGCATCGCTTTCCAGAGGTAATAATCCATCAAAAAAAAATTGTGATCACTCGGTCGGTTTAATATCTCATCCAAAGGATGTTACATAAAATTCCAGGCATTATTATTGTGATTATTTTTTGATGAACCTATCAACCTTTGACTCTATGCTCATTCTATAACAGAAATCTGAACGAATAACACCTAATGGGCTGACGCAGACCCATGCTTACTCCATCACAGGCATCGAGGAGGTAAAGAAAGTTAATAATTCCATTCAACTGACTTTGAGAATATAAGAAATAGGAGCACAAACAGGCCATTCGGCTCTTCGATTTAATAAGATCATGGCTGACTTTACTTGCTGTCTGCCTCCAACCCTCCACTTTCCTCCTGTTTCCCCCCCACCCCCAACCATTCACCTTTCCCCCAGCCCCCCCCCCCCCCCCCACCAGCTGGTGTCTGACATGTGGAAACCATAATACTTGGATACCAATGGGGTGGTGGATAGCGTGCTCGCCTCACAAGCGTGAGGACCCAGGTTTGATTCCTGGTGGGGCAAAACCTACGGCAAGGTTCCTTACCAAAGGAACAGGAAAATAGGAATGTGGTTGTTAGCCGATTGGTGGATCACTTTCCCGGGGTAATAAATACAAATTTGGTAACTCAATCCATGGTTGTTTGTGGCAATTGGCTGCTGCATTTCACTCACGAAACATACAAAAAAAATCCACTTTACAGTAAAGCATTTTGAGGCATCTCAATGAAGCGATAGGGCATTATATTTAGCGCTCTGAGACGCACTCCGGCATGGAGGGCGCTATATAAATCAAAGTTGATGAAGTTATTGTTCTTATATTAAATGCAAGGATTATTATTATTATTATTGGTCACTGTAGGTGTTGTACAGGAATGAAAAAGAGCAACTGGTTCGGGTGAGGAACCCATGGGGAAATAAGACAGAGTGGAATGGATCCTGGAGTGATAAGTAAGTACAATGTTTTTATACCCATCCTCAGGATAGTGGGTTAAGAGAAGGGGAGGGATGGAATGCGTGAGTTAAGAGGAGAGGGAGGAAAGGGGGAAGGAGAGGCGGGGGAAAGAAATTTCTGGAATATCGACATTGAATCAGTCTTCTGGCCTCCTGCCTGTCCCTCATCCCCTCTACCACCTCAGCCTTGCCTTGCCATATCCTTCCCCTCTTTCAGATCACAACACAAGACCTTCCTCTTCATCCGACTTACGGCCACCTCCTCTCCACATTCCCTCCCCAACCACCCCCACCCCACCCCACCCCCACCCCCACCCCTACCCCACCCCCACCCCCACCCCACCCCCACCCCACCCCACCCCCACCCCACCCCCACCCCCACCCCACCCAACTCAGCCTCAGGCTCTGCTACAGTTAAGTGATTTGATACATTGTCCTGTGGGAAGGGTGTTGCGTAAAGGCAAGTTGTTGTCCCAGGGGGTTGGGGGAGGGGGGAAAATAAACCCTTCAAAAAAAATGATTGATCACTCAACCTACAACTGTTTGCGAGATGCCGCTGTGAGCATTTGGCTACTGCAGTTCGTCCACAAAACGCGCAGTCAATTCACTTTATAGAATATTCTGTGAATCTCTGTGCTTGAAGCAAAAAATATCCATGTATTCAAGAGTAATGCAGACATGGGGGGAATAGAGGGGTTGCAGGAGCTGATGTGTAATAGATACACCAATATGGACTAGTTGGGCTAAATGGCCTGTTTCTGCGCTGTGTTGATCTATGTCAGGGTGGCCCAACCTTTTTGGGTGCTGAGGGCTGGATGCCGGATTTGAGAAATGTCCGTGGCCTGCAGAAGCAATATTTAAGTGTCTCTCTTAACCCGTCTTGAAGACATGATAAGGCGGCATATCAAAGGCAAGAATTATTATCACTGTACTATATATAGGAATCCTCTCTCTCTCCCTCCCCCACCCATTCTCTTGGTTTATCTCCCTCTCTGACGATGTGTATGTGTGTGTGTCTCTCTCTCTCTGTATGTGTGCGTCCCTCATCCCAACCCTGCCATCCCCCACCTGGTCGGATCCCGACCCCTGACAGTTCAGCGTCTTGGGACATCCTCTCGACGTGAAAGGCGCTCTACAAATGTAATTTTGTTGTTGTCTCTCTCTTTTCATTATTAAATGATAATAATGAGCATGGCCTCCTTCCGTTTTGTTAGGATTCTATGATTGTTTTTGTTATCATATTTTTTATTATTTATTTGTTGTTATACAGTATTTGTTAGGAATCTATGATATTATATTATATTTTGTTATTATATTCCACGATGAGATCCAATGTCACCTTGTAGCCAGTTTAGCTGACGACCTCCCAACTCCTGCCACCTTCCCCCACTCCAAAACAGAAGATGATTGAATGAAGTGTTTTTCAAGTGGAAATTGCAACTGTGCATTGGTGTGAAACCCAGAGTAACCATTTAATGTTGGTTAAATTATTAAATGAACCACAATAAAGAACACTGTCCTTGGGGCTGTTAACTGGGAGTGCAATCTGTGTTTGATGTCTGTGTTTGGCTTTGTCTTATCTTTGATTTGATGCCAACCGAGACGTCACACTCAACGTAGCACAACGCCGGTGTTCGAGATAGCGACAGAGGAGAGTGACAAGGTTGTTCCCTAGTGTTAGAGACAGAAGCACAATAGAACCAGTTAAAACCTTGTCCAGCTTGTATTTGCGATCACTGAGCATCAGTCTTGCCCCTTGTTTGTCCTGCTCGGGCCACTACAGCCATTTGTGATACAGTAACAAAAACATATATATACTATACATATTTATAGCACACCTCATACAGGGTAGTGTCCCAGAGCCCTTGTTAGTGACAAACCACGATAGGCAGGGGGAGGTGACAGGAGGCACAGTGGAAGAAGTTTTCAGGCCCGACCTGGATGGGGAAAGATAGGGCAGGATGGAGTGAGAGGGTTTCAGAGTTTAGGTGTGTAGCGGTTGAGAGTGCAGCCAGCGATGGTGGAGTGAAGGGGACGAGGGCCAAGCAGGAAGCCAGAGACAGCCAAGCGGAGGCGACAGGTAATCTGTTAACCATATTATAATAATTATAATATATAATAATTATAATAATTAGCACCTTGGGATGTCCTCCTGACGTGAAAGTATGATTTTGTTGTTGTTGTTGTTGAGGAAACAGGTCGGAAAGGCAGGGAGGTGCCAGGATCTTGAAATCAATATGTTCGGTGAGAGAGGTGGGTTGGTTGGGGGTGGTCAGTGGAGGCTGGTTAGAACTGGTGTGATGGGAGTAATAATAATCCTTGCATTTGATACAGCGCTTTTCACGTCTTCTAGACGTCTCAAAGTGCTTCACAGAATATCCTGTAAAGTGAATTGACTGTATATTTATATATAGCACCCCTCCTACAGAGTTTGGGGTGGGTGAGTATCTGTTTTGGATTAACTGGATTTTGTGGAGTTTCGAATGTATTAAGAATTCTTATTTTTGTTCCCTCCACAGGTCAAATGAGTGGAACAGTGTTAATCCTCAAGTGAAAAAGAAACTTCTTCTGGATAGATCTGATGGGGAATTCTGGTATGAAATTGGAATGTTGCACCATATTAATTTTCTGTGACACTGGGATCAGCTTCATTGCCCTCCTCTGTCTCTAACACTGATTTGGGTATAAGTGAGTACAATTTTCAAGTTTGCAGGTGATACAAAACTGTGAAAAGTAGTAAACAGGGAGGAGGATATAGCAGACCACAATAGGACATAGACTGGTAAAATCGGCCGACACACGATGAAGTTTAATGTGGATAAATGTGAAGTGATGCATTTTGGAAGGAAGAATGAAGAGCGGCAGTATACCCAGACGGTAGAATCTTAACGTAGGTGAAGGAACAGAGAGATCTGTGGGTTCATATAAATAAATCTTTGAAGGTGTTAGGAACGGTAGACAAAGCTGTTTTTTTTTAAAAAAAGCATACACAATACTAATACAAAAGTCAGGAAGTTATGATGAACTTTTATAAAACACTGGTTAGACCTCAGCTGGAGAAATGTGTTCATACCACACTTTGGGAAAGATGTCAAGGCATTGCCTGAAAGGGTGGTGGAGGTTGATTCAATAACAATTTTTAAGAGAGAAGTAGATAATTATTTGGGGAGGAAAAGTTTGCAGGGCTATGAGGAGAGCGTGGGCGAGTGAGATTGATTTGGACAACTCTTTTCAAAGAGCCAGTACAGGCATGATGGGCCGAATGGCCTCCTTCTGTGCTGAAAAATTCTATGATCAGCCCCGTCGCTCTCCTCTGTCTCTGATACTGGGAATCAGTCTTGCAGCTTTCCATTAGGGATCAGCCATTGCCTCTCCCTTTTCTCTTCCAAATTCTGCTCTCAAGGATTGTTCCCTCAAAAGCCAAGTGAGAGCAGCTGAATGCACCTGGCTCAAATCTGGCCTCACGGTCCACCGGCAAATCTGGCTGGACCGCATCAAATTTTACCGCTCCGCCCTAGCCACCGCCAAATCATCCTTCTACTCCAGGATAATCCTGGAAGCGAAGGACAACCACCGCCTCCTCTTCGCCACCACCAACCAGCTCCTCCGCCCCCCCCCCGCCTCACCTCGCAGATCCTCTCCTCAAACGTTCGTTGTGAGGAGATGCTGGACTTCCTCGAGTCCAAAATTGAGAAAATCCG
Organism: Hydrolagus colliei; assembly: GCA_035084275.1. NCBI lineage: Eukaryota > Metazoa > Chordata > Chondrichthyes > Chimaeriformes > Chimaeridae > Hydrolagus > Hydrolagus colliei. Next base: position 107,181,447 of record CM068744.1, on the reverse strand, counting down.
CTCTGCGGTTTCCTCCCCCCACCACTCCTCCACCTCCGCGCCCTCATCAGTTACCTCAACCCCTACTCACCCCCCATTTCACACTTTCAACACCACCACCCCGCTTTCAGTCACAAAAACAATCACCTCCATGAAACCCACCACGTGCTCATTGGACCCCTTCCCCACCCCCCTCCTCCGCACCCAGCTCCATTTGTTAGCGCCGCTCATTTCTGACACCATTAACCTTTCCCTCTCCTCAGGCACCGTCCCTACCTCCCTTAAAACAGCCACCATCACCCCTATCCTGAAGAAACCCTCCCTTGATGCGTCGCAACCATCAAGTTATCGACCCATCTCCAACCTCCCGTTTCTATCCAAGGTCCTTGAAAGAGTGGTTGCCTCCCAGCTCCGCTCTTTCCTTTCAAATCACTCACTTCTTGAACCCCTCCAATCAGGTTTCCGCCCTATCCACAGCACAGAAACTGCCCTGGTTAAGGTTACAAATGACATCCTAACCGCCTGTGACCAGGGCTCCCTCTGCCTCCTCGTCCTCCTTGACTTGTCTGCTGCGTTCGACACAGTCGATCACACCATCCTCCTTCAACATCTTTCCTCCCACCTCAACCTTCAAGGCACAGTCCTTGACTGGTTCCATTCTTATTTGACCCACCGTTTACATTTTGTTTCTTCCAACGGTTTTTCTTCAAACCCCCGCACAGTTTCCCACGGCGTCCCCCAGGGCTCTGTCCTCGTCCCCTCCTTTTCACCCTTTACACGCTCCCTCTGGGCGACGTCATCCGCAGACATGGGGTAAATTTCCACATGTATGTGGACGACACCCAGTTGTACCTTTCTGCCTCATCCCTCAACCCCCAGACGATCGATGTTCTGACAGCATGTCTGTCCGACATCGAGTCGTGGACGAGGGACAACTTTTTGCAATTGAACGTGAGTAAGACCGAGGCCCTCCTGATTGGCTCAAGCCAGCGCCTCCGCACATCGGGCGCTGCCAGCCTCAATATCCAAGGTTGCACTCTCCACCTCACAAAGTCAATCAGGAACCTCGGCATCATGTTCGATCAAAAACTTTCCTTCCTCCCCCACATCCGCGCCTTGACCGGCACCGCTTATTTCCACCTGCGCAACATTGCCAGGCTCCGTAATTATCTTACCCCCCGCGCTGCCGAAACACTCGTGCACGCGTACATCCCCTCACGGCTGGATTACGGAAACTCTCTCCTTGTCGGCCTCCCCAGTTCCTCCATTCATAGGCTGCAGGCCATCCAAAACTCTGCAGCCCGTGTACTATCCCGCACCCGCCTCCGCGACCACATAACCCCCACCCTCGCCCGTCTCCACTGGCTCCCCATCCTCCAGAGGATCGAGTTCAAGATCCTCGTCCTCACCTACAAGGCCTTACACGGCCTTGCCCTGCCCTATTTAACCGATCTACTCTCCCCCTACACGCCCACTTGGCCTGCTCCAAGCCCCCCGCCCGAACCGCCCCACCATCGGAGGCCGGGCCTTCAGTTTCTCCGCTCCCACCCTATGGAATGCCATCCCTCAATCCCTCCGTTTCGTCTCTTCCCTTTCCTCTTTCAAGGCCGGTTTGAAGACTTTCCTCTTCGATCGTGCCTTTCGTTCCACCCCGAACTCTTTTACCTCCCCTTCGTGTTTCACCCCTTCCCAAACACTCCCCTCCCAGCTCGGGTCACACGCCTCCTGTGCAGCGCCTTGGGACGTCCTCCCGACGTGAAAGGCGCTCTATAAATGTAATTTGTTGTTGTTGTTGTTGTTGTTGTTGTTTTAACCTCAGGTATGCAGACAGTTTGCTGCCAATTTCCAGCAGTTACTGTAAAATGCTTAGAGCCTTTTGAAAAAGCTTGAAAAGCAAGTGTTTTCTTGCTGCTCTGCACACCCATAGATTTGTTACAGTTACCAAACAAATGGCTTTATCACTCAGGTGAGAGATGTAAAAATAATTCAGAATGATTCATGATAATTCCACTATTGCTTCCTGGGTAGGGCAAAACCTTAGAGCTGTTTCCTTATTCCACATGCCTTTGTTTACCTAGCAGTAAATAGAAACACAGTTGTTAGCAGATTGGAGGTAATAATCCCTCAAAAAGAAATTGGTCACTCAATCCACAATTCTTTGTGGGACACTGCTATAATTTGCCCACTGTACATACAGTCAATCCACTTTGCAATATATTCTGTGAAGCGCTTTGAGATATCCCTCAATGACGTGATTAGGTGCTGTATCAAATGCAAGGATTATGATTATAATTAATGATGATTAATTGTAGTAATGGGGTGGGGGTTGAGGGGGACTGGGGTGGGGTGCATTATACTGACAGGCGCATAAGTGGGGATTTCAGAGCTTGCAGTGACTTGCAGTGTGCACTGGCCTCCACAGGATGTCGCTAGAGGACTTCAAGACTAATTTCAGAAGTCTGGTGTTCTGCAGTTCAAATCCTGATTTCATGACCCCCCAAACCCACCTGCAATGGCACTACGCCTGCCACCGGAATAAGTGGGTGAAAGGGGTGACCGCTGGCGGCAGCGTGGGATGCAAGGGTAAGTCCTGTAGGTGGTTAGAACACGGGTTAGAGATATGCCAAATGTGGAAACTAGATTGAGAATTTCACAAACAGGTAAGCCCCGATTTAGGACGCTTCTATTTACATAGTTTCGATTGAACAACATCATTCTTAACACCTTTTTATGGATATAGGACACTTGGTTTCGTTTTAACAAACAAAATTATCTTTTTTGCACATGGGCAGTACATCCCAGGTAGCAAGCCCATGTGGGGCCCATATGGGCATGGATCAACCCAAATTGGCCCAAATAGTAATAATAATAATAATAATAATAATAATAATCCTTGCATTTGATATAGCACTTTCCACATCTTATCAATGTCCCAAAGTGCTTCACAGAATATACTGTAAAGTGAATTGACTGTATATATTTGTGGGCAAAAATACGGGCTTGCTACCTGGGATATTGTATATTGCAGTCGTATTTGGCGCATCTTTTTTGTCCATACGCACAGTCCGTAGTGTATTCGCGGGTAAATCGCGCTTGCACCTGATATAGTATATCCAAGCATTTGAACTGGCCAATCGCATGTTGCTAGGTCATTGTTTAAAAGCCAGCAGATTTTAAAGTGACACCACGTCAGTATTACAGTAATTTCCATACATTCCCGGGCGACTTCAAGCGATTTACAGCCTCTACCGCGTCTCTACCATGTCGGGAAAAGAGAGCAGTAAGTGAAATGAGCAGCGGTAAACCCCGCAAAGTCATCACTTTAAATACTAAATTAGAGGTGATAGAATGGTTGGTTAGACTCCAGCAGTTAACCCAGCGCACAAAGCGCATCGAGTCAGGCGAAAAAGGTACGGACGTGGGGAGGGCTTTAGGGCTAGCTAGATCGACGGTGACGACCATAAAACAGAATAAGGACAATATACTGGCAAGTTCAAGGTGTGTTACAGCTACAGGTGCAAGCAGATTAGCAAAACACAGGATTGTATTAAAGTTTGCCAGTATTAAAGTACAATACTGTACAGTTACCCCAAGTACCCCTTCTTGCCTATGTGTGTTATTTTGTGTGTTTTGTGTGTAAGTTAGTGAGTTTAAGTCCCGAAATTTTTGTGAAAAGAACACATCTCAAGTTATATAATGGGACTGCATGGGAAATCGCGTTTCAATTTAGGACGTTTTGATCTGAGAACCGTTTTTCAGGAATGCAACCCCATCCTAAATAGAGGTTTACCTGTATACATATGATCAACCACGAGGAGTCCTTTAGCTCAGTGGTTAGAGCACTCGCCTTGCAAGCGAGACCTGGGTTTGATTCTCGGCGGAGTGAAACCTTGGGAAGGTTTCCTTGCTCCACACGCCTGATAATAATCCCTCGAGAAGAAAAAAACAATAATAATTTGGTCACTCAATTTGTTGGACGCTGCTGAGCAGTGGCAATTGGCTGCCATGTTTCGCCCACAAATGTACAGTTAATTCACTTTACAGTTTATTCTGTGAAACGCTTTGAGACGTCCAGAAGAACGTGAAAAGCGCTATATCCAATGCAAGGATTATTATCAAATACAAATTGTCATTGTTGCAATCCCCAGTGGGACACCTCCTGAGTACCTAATTCTTGAAATTATTAGGCCCAGGTTTGACGAGAGCCAAGGTACCCCAGAGTGTGCGCTAGGTTAACTGCTGAAGTCTTACCAACCATAACCATGTAGTTTGCCATTGATATCACTGTCTGGCCAGCTTTCCAGCTGATTATCCAGCTGGGACCACCCTACCTGATTTGGGTGTTGACTGGCAGGGTTAACAGGAGATGAATGAGAGGATTCCCTGCCCCCAGTGTGTGTGCCTGTAAGTGCCAGTGCTACCTCTTTCCGCAGACACGTTCAGGTTGAACCCGCGGTATCAATTGACTCTGAAGGAGGAGGATGTGGACCCCAAAACCAAGACCTCAACTATCATAGTGTTCCTCATGCAGAAACGCAAATGTCAACACCGCAAGCAATTCAGACAGCACGGCATCACCTGCTTCATCTTCAAGGTACTCGCTGCTGCTCCTCACCTCACCTCCATTTCCCCCCCCCCCCCCCCCCACCCCCCCCCCACATATGGAAACTCCCTCCTCATCGGCCTTCCCGGCTCTTCCTTCCATAAGATTATTCAGAACTCTGCAGCTCGTGTACTCTCCTGCGCCAAACTCCGCGACCACATCACACTCACCTTCTCCCGGCTCCATTGGCTCCCCATCCCCCAGAGGATCGAATTCAAAATCTTCTTCCTAATTTTCAAGGCCATTTACAGCCTTCCCCCCCTTCTATCTCTCTGACCTGCTGTCCCCTTCTGAACCTGCCCAACCCCTCCATTCAGTGGGCTCCAGTCTCCTCCATATCCCCCGCATGACCCACCCTACTATTGGTGGACAGGTTTTCAGCCTCTCTATCCCCCACTCTGGATCTCCATCTCACAGTCCCTTTACCTCGCTTCCTCCCTTGCCTCAACAGCCTTCGCTTCAATCGTGCCTTCTGCTCTCTCTCCTAACTCTCTCCCTCCCCTCCTCCTACCCTGCCTCTCCCCCCTGCGCGGGTCCCGACCCAACTGTTCAGCGCCGTGGGACGTCCTCCCAACATGAAAGGCGCTCTAGGATTGATCTGTAAGTAAGTAGAAACCCGGTCTTTAATTGATTTACCAGAACACTGTTCCAGGGGGCAATCATTTCTTTAACAGAATAATAATCAGTTGTGCCACTTCAATTCACAGCTGTTTGTGGGATGTTGCTGTGCGGAATTGGCTGCCGGCTTTGCCAACAAAATACAGTCAATTTTCTTTACACTATATTCTGTGAAGCAACTTTGAGACGTCTCAACAACATAAGGCGCTATATTAAATGCAAGGATTATTATCATTAGCAACAAAATGACTTTGACAATTGTGTACAGGAACATTAACGTCTCTCCCTCTCTCCTCAGGTCCCACCTGCGGTAAGTACACAGGAGAGCTCGCTAACACCACACTCCTCGCATAACAGCCTGCGAATAAGGAAACCCAGGATAATGGGTCTTCAACACAATACAAGTGGAGCTCAGTGGTTAGAGCACTCGCCTTACAAGCTGTATTTGAATCCAGACAGATCAAGGCAAAACTTTGGGCAAGTTTCCTTACTCCTAATAATAATTCATCAAAAAAAAAATTGGTCATTTCAATCCACGACTGTTTGTGCGACACTGCTGTGCGCAATTGGCTGCTGCGTTTCGCCCACAAATAGAGTCAATTCATTTTACAGTACATTCTGTGAAGCACTTTGAGACATCGATAAGATGTGAAAAGTGCGATATCAAATGCAAGGATTATTATTATTACTCTGTGAAGCGCTTTGAAATGTCTAGAAGATGTGAAAAGTGCAATATCAAATGTAAGGATTACTATTATTTGTGTCTCTCACTTGGATGTGTGTGTGCTGATCTCTGAGCCTCTCTCTCTGGGCTGTGTGAGTGTGCTGACCTGTGCGGGTCAGTCTCTTTTTCTGGGCTGTGTGTTGATGGTGTGTGTCAGTCTCTCTCTGGGCTGCGTATGTTGTCGGTTTTTGTGTGTGTCAGTCTCTCTCTGGGCTGTATGTGTGTTGGTGTTTGTGTGTGTGTGTCAGTTGACCCCTGTGGCTCTCAGTTGCAGGTTCAGGGAATCAAGTTGGGAACTGATTTCTTCAGTGCGAGTGCCCTGGTCAATGGAAACTTCTCTCCGATGGAAGCCCGAGAGGTGTGTGAGTTCTTCAATCTGGGGCCTGGCACTTACGTGCTGGTGCCCTGCACAGACTCCCCCAACAAAGAGGCCGAATATATCCTCCGCACCTTCTACCAGAGGAAGGGTTCTCCCAGGTACCTGGCTCATGATAATCCATGATAATCATAGCAACAACACGACCTTCCTCATTCACCCTGCACTAAATCATACAACAAGTATAAAGTCATCACACTTTAGGAAGGAGGTTAAGGCATTGGAAAGGGTGCAGAGGAGATTCACCAGGATGGTACCAGGAATGAGGGACTTCAGCTGTGAGGAAAGGTTAGAGAGGCGAGGTTTATTCTCATTGGAGCAGAGAAGGTTATGAGGAGACCTTATAGAGGTTTTAACAGGGAAAAACTGTTTCCTCTGGTGGGCGTATCAGTGACTCGTGGTCACAGATTTAAAATAGTTTAAAAACGAAGCAGAGGGGAGCTGAGGAGAAATGTTTTCACTCAACGGGTTGTTCGAATCTGGAATGCATTGCCTGAAAAAGATGGTGGAGGACAATTCGATAACAACTTTTAAAAGAGAGGTAGACATTTATTTGGGGAGGACGGGTTTGCGAGGTTATGGGGAGAGAGAGAGAGCTGGGGAGTGGGATTGAATTGCTCTTTTTAAAGAGTCGGCACAGACTCGACGGGCCGAATGGCCTCCTTTTGTGCCGTAAGATTCTATGATCACAACACAACACTCCTCATTCACCCTGTGTTAATCACAGGAATAACACAACCTCCCTGCTCACTGGGCCAAATCCTGCAACAATTTGCCAGCTGACTAACAAACGGGTCCCTACTTACTGCTCGGTAAACAAGTGTTTGGAGCAAGGAAACTTGTGTAATGTTTTTGCCCCACCTGGAAATCAAACCCGGGTCCTCTCGCTTGACTTGCGAGGCAAGCGCACTAAGCTACAGTAGTCTCCATTTATGGAGAAACAAGAATGTCAGACTAATCGAGTGAATAGGGATCGACCCTCCCCTCCCCCCCCCCCCCCCCACGTGGTGTCGCCGTCGAACGCTCTGGAACGCTACCCCACTTGAGGGCAGCTATATAAATATAAAAATGTGAAGTTGTCGTTGTATTAATGTCCCCCTAATTTGCTCCTTCCAGGAACATGAATTTAAACTCTAACCCAGAAAAAGCCATAAGCCAGGTACTGCGCACCTGCCTTATCTTGTAACCCGGCTGATCACGGTGATGGGTTTCCCTGTGTGCGTCAAGACTCCCGGCTGATCACGGTGATGGGTTTATGTGTGAAAGGCTGTGCCAATCCACATTGTTGTTGTTGACAGAGGCTGCACTCAAATACCATAAGCCGGAGCCAAAGTTGGTCTGCAAATGATCCCATCCCCATGTCACCTGTTGCTTACGAGGTAAACACTGTTTATTTTCCTCCTCACTATTCTCTCCTTCTCTCACCCTATCGCTTCTCTCTCTCCGCCTTATCTCGTATCCTCCACCCACCCGACCCCCGCATCACAGTGACCCCCAAAACAACAAGCAAACACAACAACATAATCCACACACAATTCACTACAACAACTTCAATTTATATAGCGCCCTCCACGCCGGAAGGCATCTCAGAGCGCTTCACAATAGCAGATCCCGGGACCGAGCCAGGGGCAGGGGTAGAAAGGTGACCAAAGGCGCAGTCGAAGAGAAAGGTCTTCAGCTGGGACCTGAAGCTGAGAAAAGAGGGGGGCGAGGTGAAGGTAGTGAGGAAGGGAATTCCAGAGCCTCGGGGCGTAGTGGCTGAAGGCATGACCACCGAGTAACCCAACATGAAAACCACCATGAAATTAACCCGCACAATAGAACCCAATACAACATTATAGAATCCAATACAACAACACCCTCTCTCTCACTCCAACACAACACAGTACACCACCACAACTCCCCTTCTCATCCACTCTCCCAACACAACACAAAAATAAACCAACACAGCAACAAGTCATTATGGGACAAAGGAGGGATCCCATTAAAGATGGTGGTTCCAAGGCTATTGTCTGCCCTGTGCATGTGTGTATATGTGTCTCTAACTGTCACCTGGTGCCAGGCTCGCTTCAAATGGCCAGAGCAACGGTACTACTCGTTTGAAGATCACCCTGAGTCCATCTACCCCTCCTTCATCAAGGTGAGCTTCATCTCCTCACTCTCTGTCTTCACATCCTACCATAAAACCAGCCTCTTCAACCGCATGTACCCATTGTAACCTTCCTCTTCTCTCCCCTCCTCTCTGATCGATGTCCGACCCTTCTGTGAAGGGCTGTGCAAATCAACATTGCTGTTGCTATTGATGGAGGCTGCACTCAGACAGCATATCCTAAATGCACAGTTGGTCTGGAAATTATCCTGTCCCTATATCGCACATTGCTTTTGAGGTAAACCCCTCCCTCACCTCACTGCTCCTCTGTTTTCAATTCCCACCTCCGCCCACCCCAACCCTAACCTCCCACTCCATCCCAACCCTATCCCCACTCCCCCCACCCTATCCCCTCCCTTAAACATAGTTACTGTACTTTGTTTCCCAGAATCCAGAGATTGATGCTGATTATTTACAGAGGATGTTAAATGAAGTCTTTCTGGAAGGTAAGTCTGTCTGTGTATGTATGTATCTCTCTCTATATCTCCTCTCTGTGTATGTCTCTCTGTGTACATCTGTCTCTGTAACTCTCTCTCTTTCTCTCTCTCTATGTCTCTCTCTCTCTGTCCGTGTATCTCTATCTCTCTGTATCTTTGTCTCAGTATCTCTCTCTCTCTCTCTCCGTATCTTTCCCCCCCAGGCTACAAGACACATGAAGGTTTCAGTCTGGACTCGGCCAGGTTCATCCAGCTCTATATGGACGTATCCTTCACACTGCAAAGCCTCTCTGTCAGATCCTCTCTGAAATTAGGTTAGCAGGGCACCAACCTCCAGAGAGGAGTGCCTACTCCATTCCACACGCATTGACACCATAAAGATCACCTTCACCCTCTCCCACCTTCACTGGCTCACTGTCCATCAGGGAATGGAGTTTGATATCCTCAACCACACTCCTTCTCTGTAACCTATTAAAACTTCACCAACCTGTCCATTCCCTCCACTAAGGTGGGATCCGGGCCTGCGTGTCCGGGCTGCGTGTCGTTTCCCCTCCTCACCCCTCCAACCCCCCCCGACTCCTGCTTGCTCCGCCCTTGAGTGCCGCGTTTCTGCCCTCAGCCTCTGGAACTCCATCCCACAGTCTCTCCTCCCCGGCCCATTCAAGGTCCGTCTTCAAGACCCTCGTCTTCAACCGCGGCTCCAGTCTCCATCCTCCTTATACACCCACCCCCCACCATCACCACACACACCCCCTTCCTTGCCCTCCACCCAACCCCCGCATTGGGCTCAAACCCCTCGCTGTCCGGTGCCTCGGGGCGTGAAAAGCACTGAATAAATGTAATTTGTTGTTTCTGTATATACGGGGAACTCTGTCTGGTTCCGATGATCTTCAGTGCAGTCATTGGTTTTCCCCCTGTGTTGACCACCCGGTTGCCCAGACAAACAAACTGAAAGAGAGAGAGAAAAAAGTCACCTACAGCTGATGTTGTCCACATCTGATTTTGACAAGAAGACACTTAACCAGCTTCCCAGGCAAACTACAGCGAGCCCAAGGTTGAGAGGTTGTGGAGAAAGCTCAATCATTACAAGGTGGGCAAAACCCGACAATCACCTGTCTCACCCACACCCGACAAGCTGGCTCAGCGAGTGCCAGGCACTCCCCGCCACCCCTTACCCTGTGCCAGGCTCCCCGCACCCTCACCCTGCGTCTGGCTCCCCCCCACTCACCCATTGCTGGGCTCCACTCAACCTCACCCAGTGCCAGTCTCATGCTGTGTGTGTGTGTGTGTGTGTGTGTGCTTAGTGACTAGTATGTACGTAGTGACTGTGTGTGTATAGTGACTATGTGTGTGTAGTGACTGTGTGTAATGACTGTGTGTGAGTGACTGACTGCGTTTGTGTAGTGACTGCGTGTGTAGTGACTGTGTACAGTGACTGTGTTTGTGTAGTGACTGTGTGCATGTAATGACTGCGTGCATGTATGTGCAATGACTGCGTGCGTATGTAATAATCTGTGTGTGTGTCTGTTTAGTGACTGTGTGTGTGTGTGTAGTAATGGCTCTCTCTGCTGGACAGGAACTGTTCTGCCACTATGATCCAGAGAGCTCAGGATTCCTACCTGCCATACAGCTGTGTGACGCCCTTCAGGCTGCAAGTAAGTGCCATATAGCGACACGACCCATCACTGACACTGACACACTCCACAGCCAAACACCGACACACCAACACACTGACACTCTAAACATCTGCGATCAGGGCTATGATTGGCTCTGCTCCTTGTCCTGCTCGACCTCTCTGCCACCTTCGACACTGTCGACCATTCCATCCTCCTACACCACCTCTCCTCCCAGCTTAATCTTCGTGGACTGACCTTTGCCTGAATCATAGAATTTTACAGCACAAAAGGAGGCCATTCGGCCCAACTAGTGCCATCTGTGCCGGCTCTTTGAAAAGAGCAACTCAATCCCACTGCCCAGCTCTCCCCCCATAACCTAACAGACCTGTTCTCCCTAAATAAAGATCTAATTCTCTTTTAAAAGCTGTTATTGAATCGGCCTCCACCACCTTTTCAGCCAATGTATTCTAGATTCCAACAGCCTGCTAAGTGAAAAAATTTCTCCTCAGCTCCCCTCTGCTTCATTTTGAAACTATTTTAAATCTGTGACCACGAGATTTTTTCTTATTCACGGTGTCGAATTCCTTCATGATTTTATAAACCTCTATTAGGTCTGCTCTCAACCTTCTCTGTTTCAAAGAGAATAAACCCTAGCCTATCTAGCCTTTTCTCATAATTGAAGTCCCTCAATCCTGGTACCATTCTAGTAAACCTTCTTTGCACCCTTTCCAATGTCTTAACATCCTTTCTATAGTATGGTGACCAGAATTGAACACAGTATTCCAGCTGAGGCCTAACCAAAGTTTTATAGAGGTTAGTCAGCACTTCCCGACTTTTGTACTCTATACCCCTATTTATAAAGCCTAGTATCCCATATGCCTTCTTAACGGCTTTGTCTACCTGTCCTGCCACCTTCAAAGAGTCACTAACACAAATCCCCAGGTCTCTCTGATCCCTCATCCCCTTAAAATTGTACTATCTAGCCAATTGCCAATGTATGCCAATTGCCTCCCCTCATTTCTTCTCCCAAAATGTATCACCTCACACTTCTCTGCATTAAACTTCATCTGCACATGTGTCTGCCCACTTTATCATTTTATCTATATCTTCTTGCAAATGGTTACTATCCTCCTCACTATTTATTATTCTCTCCAATTTAGTATCATCTGCAAACTTGGAAACTGCTCCCTACACCCAAGTCCAGATCGTTAATATATATTAAAAAGTGCAGTGGTCCCAAAACCGATCCCTGGGGGACGCCACTGCACACTTCCCTCCAGTCTGAAAAACAGCTGCTCACCACAACTCTCTGATTTCTGTCTCGCAGCCAGTTGTGGATCCACGCTGCCACTGTCCCTTTAACGCCGTGTGCCTCTACTTTCCTAATAAGCCTCTCATGCGGCACTTTGTCAAATGTCTTTTGAAAGTCCATGTAAACTACATCAACTGCACTACCCTCGTCCACCTATTCCGTTACCTCATCGAAAAATTCTATCAGATTTGTAAGGCAAGATTTGCCTGTAACAAATCCATGCTGGCTGTCCTTTATTAGCCTATACCTTTCTAAGTGAAGATCTATCTTGTCCCTGATTATAGACTCTAGAAGTTTGCCCACTACTGACATTAGACTGACTGGCCTGTAGTTCCCAGGTTTGTCCTTATGCCCCTTTTTATACAGGGGAGTAACATTAGCAACCTTCCAGTCCTCTGGCACGACCCCTGTGTCCAAGGAAGATTGAAAGATTGTGGCCAGAGTCTCTGCTATTTGCTCCCATACTTCCCTTAGTAACCTAGGATGCATCCCATCCGGACCGGGTGACCTATCTACCTTGAGCACCATCAACCTTTTTAGTACTTCCTCTCTGTTTATACTAATCCTATCCATTTCTTCTACCCTCTCCTCCAATAGTGTAGCATTGGCTGCATCCTCTTTTGTGAAGACAGAGGCAAAGTACTCATCAGCCATGCCCTCTGCCTCCACAATAAGATTGCCTAGTTTGACTCTTACCTCTCCCACCATCTCCACTTTGTCGCCACCAATGGCTTCTCCTCCAGCCTCCACTCTGTCACGTGGGCGTCCCCCAAGGCTCTGTACTTGGCCCTCTCCTTTTCAATATCCATATGCTCCCACGTGGTGACATCAATTCCAGAAATGGGGTTAACTTCCATATTTATCCCCATCACACCCAACTCTTATCTTTTTGCCCCCACCCTTGATTCCAGGCCCACTGGTTTCCTAATAGACTGCCTGTTAGACATCAAGTCCTGGATGAGAGCTAACTTTCTATAGGTCAAGAAGACAGCAGCCCTCCTGATTGGTTCACGTCAGCGCCTCCGCACCTCAGAAACTGGCAGCATGAACCTACATGGTTTTGCACTCTCAATCTCATCAAGCCAGTTAGGAACCTAGGTGTCTTGTTTGATCTTCCCACATCCAAGCCATGACTCGCTCTGCCTTCCCTCACCTCTGCAACACTGCCTAACTCTGCTCGTACTTCACCCCTCAGGCTGCTGAAATTTTCATTCATGCCTTCATCAAGTCCAGGCTGCACTATGCTAACGCCCTACTTGTTGGCCTCCCCAACTCCTCCTTCCTTAGGCTGCAAATCATCCAGAACTCTGCAATCCGTGTTCTCTCCTGTACCAAGCTCCGTGACCCTTTCACCCCCATCCTCGCCCGAATCCATCACACAAAGGATTCTATTCAAGATCCTGGTCCTTACCTTCAAAGCCCTCCATGGCCTCGCCCCACCCTCATCCGTGACCTCCTAATCCCCGACCAAGCTGCCCACCTCCTTTGCTCAGCAGGCTCCAGCCTGCTCCATGTTCCGCGAACCACCCGCCCCATTGGCAGGTGAGCTTTTATCCAACATCTGGAATTCCATCCCTCTACTTCGCTGTCTCCCTAGCCTCCTTTGAGTCCCACCTCAAGACCCTCCATTTCGACCATGCTATCGGTCACCCCACTTCTCCTCCATTCCCTCCACCCTCCTCTTTCCTCACCCCGACTTGGGTCCGAAACACTAACAGTGAGACGTCAAATGTAACTTTGTTGTTATTGTTTCAGCCAAACACTGACGCACTCCACATCCACACACTAACACACAGACTCACAGCCACACACTGAGGCACAGACACTCCGAGGCACTGTTTCCTGCTGTTTCCCAGTGCTTCCCGTTGTTTCCCGGTGTTACAGATTACCCGATGACGAAGGCTTTGAGCCAGTTGGTGAGTCGCCGGTATGGAGATGCCCAGGGGAAGGTGGATTTGGTCAGTTTTACCTGCTGTCTTCTCCGCATGGACTGTACCATGAGTGAGTAACAGGGGTGGGGGGGAGGGGGGTGGGCAGAATGGGTGGGGGGGGCAGTGCAAGGGGGGGTGCAGAGGTTGGTGGGGCAATGGAGGGCGTGGGCAAGTGGGGTGGGGCCGAGTAGGGTGGGGCAGAGCAGGTCTCCCTGCGCCCTCCCCCAGCCCGGTCGCCCTGCCCCCACCCTGGACACCTTCCCCCCAACCCCAGGCCAGTCTCCTTCCAAAGCTCCCTGTTGGGGTGGTTCTCTCTGAAGAAGGGCCTCCCTAACCCTGACTGGAAGGAGACTGGGCTGGGGGTGGGGGAGAGGGAGACCGGGCTGGGGGTGGAGGGTAGGACTCTGGGCTGGGAGTGGGGGAGAGGGAGACTGGGCTGGGGGTGGGGGAGAGGGAGACTAGGTTGGGGGTGGGGGAGAGGGAGACCGGGCTGGGGGTGGGGGAGAGGGAGACTGGGCTGGGAGTGGGGGAGAGGGAGACTAGGTTGGGAGTGGGGGAGAGGGAGACTAGGTTGGGAGTGGGGGAGAGGGAGACTAGGTTGGGAGTGGGGGAGAGGGAGACTAGGTTGGGAGTGGGGGAGAGGGAGACTAGGTTGGGAGTGGGGGAGAGGGAGACTAGGTTGGGGGTGGGGGAGAGGGAGACTGGGCTGGGGGTGGGGGAGAGGGAGACTAGGTTGGGAGTGGGGGAGAGGGAGACTAGGTTGGGAGTGGGGGAGAGGGAGACTAGGTTGGGAGTGGGGGAGAGGGAGACTAGGTTGGGGGTGGGGGAGAGGGAGACTGGGCTGGGGGTGGGGGAGGGAGACCGGGCTGGGGGGTGGTGGGGGAGGTAGGAGACTGGGCTGGGGGTTGGGGAGAGGGAGACGGGGGTGAGGGAAGGCAATTGGGCTGGGAGTTGCTGGCTGTACGGATAAAATTGCCTTTTTTAAAAAAAAAGCTGTTGGAAGGGTGGTGTGGGATGGAGCCTTTAAACTGCACTTCCAGTATACCACTGTTTCCTTTTCCAGAACGATTCATTAAGTTAAGGAAACATACTCCTGGTTTCCCTCTGTCTGCAGAACAGGTAGGATTGGCTCCGAGATGCTCTCGTTGGGTGTGTTGGAAAGGAAGGATTGAGACCCATCCCCCAGCCCTGCTGTGAGGGAGCTCACCCCTTGCTCTCTCCCTGACCCTTCCCATGAGAGCATGGGTGACAGTGAGGAACAGTATAAAAGGGCGCGTGTGTGTGTGTGCAGAGGAGGGGTACAGTGGGGCGGGGTGAATCGCACAGCTCTTTCAGAGCTCGCACCCACCCACACGACGGAGTGGTTAGCCTGCTCTGTGCCGTGCGATTGCGCGACTTGAGGATTTCTTGCATATTTGCCCACATTATCAGTTCCAGATGACAACACAGAGAAAGAGAGGTTTAGTTTGACAGCCGGTTTGTGTGTTTGGTGTGTATGCCCACGAGTGTGTTTTTGCATTGTTCCCCCAGAAAACACACAGTCACTACACTACACAGTCATTGTACCCTTTGAAGTGCTTTGAGACATCCACCTGACATAAAATGCGTTATCGAATATAGGATAGTTATGCGTGTGTGTGTTGATGCATTGATGTGTGTGGGTGTGTGTTTTCATGTTATACAGTAGTTCTTAAAAATAATAATCCCTGCATTTGATACAGTGCCTTTCGTGCCAGACAGACATCTGAAGTATTTCACAGGATTTTCTGTAGTGACCGTACGCTGCCAACGATGCAGCGCATAGGAAACAAGCGAGGCTGATCCTATTGTTACAGGCTGAGTGGTTAGAGCACTTGCCTCGCAAGTGAGAGCACCAGGATTCAATTGCCAGGTGGTGCGAGACCTTAGGCAAATATTCTTACTCCACATGCCTCTGTTTGGCCTACCAGATGTGATAAATTCCTTTTTTTAAAAAATAAAATTGGTCACTCAAGCCACAGCTGTTTGTGGGATACTGATGTGCGTAAACTGGCTTCCGCATTTTGCCCTCAAAATACTGTCAACCCACATAACAATATATTCTGTGAAGTGCTTTGCAACAACGTGATTTGGCACTATACCAAATACAAGGATTATTATCATTATTATAGTGTCAGAGGCTGAACTGATCCCAATGTTGGAGGCTGGGCTGAGGGTAATGAGAAGAGCAGCTGAGTGTCTTCAGCCCTGAGAAGCGATGCTCAGAGGGGCCTTATTAAAGGGAAATAGGGTTCCAAATGGGACTGGAAAATAAACCTGAGGCGGTGCTTTCATGTAGGCCGAGATAGTTGAACCAGAGGACCACGGGTTCAGAGTCACAAGGGGGATTTTCAGGACAGACACCAGGAAGTGTTTCTTTACCCAGAGGATAATTAATGATTAGAACAGGTTACCAGGAAGGGTGGTTGAGGCCAAGACACTGAGACTCAATTAAAAAGCAGCTCAATGCTGTGATGGGTGGGAGGGGCACTCTTGAACTGTTCTTGTGATTGAGTGATCGAGTGTGGGATGGTGTGATTATGTGATGGGGTGATGGTGGCATGGTGGCTGACTGTTTGTGTGTTTGCCCCTCACAGTGGATGATGATGTCCACCTACTTCTGACGGAAGCTGGGATTCGCACCCCAGAAATACAGAGGAGGGAAACCAGCTTCATTTCTGGGGAAGCTACGGAACCAATTGGCAAAATAACAACAAGAGCAACTTTGATTTATATAGCTATTAGGATAAGACAGTCCATATGTATTTCTGACTGTCTGCATGTGGTGATTTTATATATTCTGGTTTTATGTATTCAGGAGAATGTATTCATATTGTTTTTATACACTTTTATAGTTGAATGTGATGTTTAACTGATGGTAACTGTCTTGAAGACATGTGTCTCCAATCAGGATCAGATTGTATTTCGTAGAGAATGTCTGAAGTATGGGACTTTGACCACAGCTGGGGCAAAGGACAGATTGTAGAAAATACAAGGACTGGGACCATCCAGGACCGACAGGACCTTATCAATAGACAAAAAGGTTAGCCAGGGAGTCACATGATGAGGCCTGACTATGTGGATCAGGTATGAATGGGTGGATGAGGACATGAGTTAGGAATAAGAGAGACCTAGCATCGGGAGATAAGGAAAGGATTCCTTCATCTGGCTAAGATAGAATAGACAGCTAAGTTTAATAAATCATTTTTAATTAGAAGCAAAGGATACCAGATACATTAGGACCCATTAGTAGGAATCGAGGTACGGGGAGAGAAAAGTATAATTGAAGAAGCCTGAGCAAGCGGGAGTTGCAGTACAAGGATCTGGGAGCGCGCCAAGTTAGAGGTGATCCAGCCGTGAGTATACAACGGAGCTGTTCACGTCTTCTCAGCGAAGCGCAGCGTGAAAACTGGTAGTATACCCTTGTATTCTCAGTTTGTTTTGATTTACGTGTTAAGGAATCAGTACCCTTAGTAGTATTAAATATTAATACTCGATACTGTTATTTGATTAACACATTAACCTTTGATTTGATCATTCTATATATCCTATACCTTTATAATTACAACCTACTTATAATAAAACCTACTTGTACCAATAAGGCATGTGGATAAATCAAATTCTAATCTCTCCCCGGTGTTTATGATCTTAATTTGGTTTCCTGTGTTCTCAGAGCTCACTCATATTGGTGTCTGCCTCTGTGATAATTGTGAGTTATGTTTTTCCTTTAAGCACAATACCAGATTTTTAATTAACTCGAAAAAAATTAAAAGATTGAAATGACCAAGTAATTTTGGATGTTTATTTCCTATTGATAACCCCTGCATGTCACACCTCATCTAGAAAATTGAAAGGAGTGTCGAACGCTTCGCAAATACACAGTCAATCGCGTTACAGTATATTAGGTGAAGCACTTTCTGGAGCAAGTGACCAATTTAAGTTGGGAGACACAAACACAAATCTGCGACAAAAACAGAAATGGCCGGGAGCTCGGCATGTCAGGCAGCGTCAATGGAGAAAGGAAAGTGAGTCGATGTTTCGGGTCCGCGATGAATGGTCGTGGACTCGAAACATTGACTCACTTTCCTTTCTCCATAGATGCTGCCTGTCCAATTTGAGGTATTATTGACCGGGACACCTGGATAGAGAAACTGCCTTCTGTTTTCCAATAGTGCTATGGGAACTTTAACATCCAACTGAACCAGCACAGACAGGACCTCGGTTTAAAGTCTCATCCGAAAGAGGGCACCTCCGACAATACTACACATTAGAGCGTCAGCTTTAGGCTGTGATTCCAAATCCTGAGATGGGGCTCAGAGTGTTACCACCCGGCCCACACTCTACGCAGTCACTACACTTTGGCGTGGATTCCCAGTGACGTTCTTTGAGATGTTAACAAGTGAGGGGGAAAACGTGAGGCTGGTGACATTGTAAATCGGACTTTTCGTCTACAAATATGCAGTCAGTCCGCGTTACAGTAATTTTAGTGAATTTTTCCTTACCGCGTCGATGGTTTTAACACAATTGGTGGGTCTTATTTATTTTTTTGTACCTATAAAAGCGTAGTAAAAGAATACGAATGAATAATATCTGAAATGAAAGTTTTAAATTTAGTGACATCGCCTTGTGGGAGTCCTGAGGGAGTCCTCAGTGGTTAGAGCACTTGCATGAAACCCGTGTTTCAATCCAGGCAGCTCAGGACGAAACCTCGGGCACGTTTCCTTACTCCGCACGGCTAATAATAATCTCCCCCCCCCTCCCTAAAATGACCAAAAAAAATTGGTCATTTTAATCCACGACTGTTTGTGGGATGCCGCTGTGCGCAATTGGCTGCCGCGTTTTGCCAACAAATACACCGTCAATTCACTTCACAGTCTATTCTGCGAAGCGCTTTACGACGTCTCAAAAGACGTGAAAAGCCCTATCTCAAATGCAAGGATTATTGTTGTCGGTATTATATTTGTGGGACGCTGCTGTGCGCAATTGGCTGACGTGTTTGGCCCACGGAGTACACAGTCAATCCACTTTACACGAGATTCGGTTGGATGTCTCGACGTGCCGTATCAGCGAGGATTCTGATTATTGTTATTATTTATTATTAATAATACAGAGAGTATCCCGTGAATCGCCTCGAGACGTCACCTCGACTTGACAAGGCCCTGGATCCAATGTCAGGATTATGATCATGACTTCCCTCCAACTGAGCCTTGTGACAGAGAAATACAGCTCAGTTACTCTCCCAGCCAGGAGGAAAGAGAGGGGGGGGGGGAGGAGGTGGGGGTGTGCAAGAGGGAGTTTGGAGCTGTGTATATTTGCAAGTGGAACAGAGAGAAGGTGGGGAGAGGGAAGGGGAGGGGTAGGGGAGAGAGAGAGAGGAGGTGTCATCTCTATAACCTCTATTGTGAGCCACAAAAAGGGGATGAAATTCAACAAGCAGTAATTGCGCCTCCCCCCCACACCCCCACCCCTCTCACACTGGTTATTTCTCTCTCTCTCTCTCTCTCGGCTTCACTCATACCTTCATCTTAAAAGCCAGAGAGAGACTGAGAGGCACAGACAGAAAAGCTGAGAAATCGAGAACTGAGAGGCAGGGAGATATTGAGAGAGATTGGGGGAGAGAGAGAGAGAGAGACACACACATATATATAGATTGAGAGAGAGAGACAGACACACACACACACAGATATTGAGAGAGATTGGGGGAGAGAGAGAGAGACACACATATATATAGATTGAGAGAGAGACAGACACACACACACACAGATATTGAGAGAGATTGAGAGAGAGAGAGACACACACACACACATAGATTGAGACAGGCACACACAGATATTGAAAGAGATTGAGAGAGAGACACACAGATTGAGAGACACACACACACACACAGATTGAGAGAGAGACACACAGATTGAGAGAGACACACACACACACATACAAGATTGAGACAGAGAGACACACTCACACACACACACAGATATTGAAAGAGATTGAGAGACACACACACAGATTGAGAGACACACACACACACACAGATTGAGAGACACACACACACACACAGATTGAGAGACACACACACACAAGATTGAGACAGAGAGAGACACACACACACAGATTGAGAGACACACACACACAGATTGAGAGACACACACACACAGATTGAGAGAGAGACACACACACACACAAGATTGAGACAGAGAGGAGACACACACACACAGATTGAGAGAGAGAGACACACACACACAAGATTGAGACAGAGAGAGACACACACACAGATTGAGAGAGAGACACACACACACAGAGATATTGAAAGAGATTGAGAGAGAGAGAGACACACACAGATTGAGAGAGTGAGAGAGATTGAGAGAAAGTGAGACCCCCCCCCACACACACACACACTGAGATATTGAGAGAGATTGAGAGAGGGAGAAAGAGAGACACTCGCATCACAGAGAGATTGAGAGAAGGAGAGACTGAGAGGCAGACAGCTAAGAGTATAGAGACAGAGGGACAGTATGAGGAAGGTGTCTCGCAGGCAGACTGTGGGGCTGTTGGTGGTTGGGAGCTTGGCTGTTCTCAGACTGTTTCTGAACCCAGACACAGTGAGGAGGATTTGGAGAAACGATCAGACAGCTCAGGGAGATCAGGAAGCCAAGGTAAGGCTGGGTTCTCTGTTTGTGTTATCTATTGGCGAGCTCACAGGCCTTATGTGTATATATATATATATAGATATATAGATATATGTGTGTGTGTGTGTGTGACACAGAGACAAGGATAGAACCACTTATGTAGGTGTACATATGTGGGAGTCAGAGACAGAAAGAGACCAAACTACAGGGTGACCCAAAAAGGTGGTGATAATCTACCCTATTATCCAAATCAAATCATCATTTTCTTTCCTTCTTATTGGACACTGTAATTGCCTCTTTCTTAATGTCACGTCTTTGGGGATCACTGCCCTACTGCACTGCTTATGTGTGAGTCAGTGAGTGTGAGTGAGTGAGTGAGTGACTGTGGACACACAAGCACCTCTTGGATGCGTAAGGAGGATATGTGTGAGACAGGGAGACAAGACACACCTACTGTGTGTGTGTGTGAGACTGAGAGAGACACCTACAATAGTGTGTGTGTGTGTGTGAGAGAGACAGACAGCTCTTATATGTATGTGTGTGTGTGTGTGTGTGTGAATCAGAGAGAAACACACCGAGGTATCTCTTAACACACAAAGCCTTATTAATTATTAATGCAATCTATTCAATTCTGCCCTTTAATGTTTGCGGTGGGGGGGGGGGGGGGGGGGATGGTGAGGTGGCTGGAGAGAGATTGAGAGAGTTACATACATACATTTCTATTAAAAATATAATATACAGTACTGTATTGTTTTTTTTTCTCTGTCTGTATTTAAATATCAGCAATGGATCTTTGTGTGTGCTTTATTTGCAAGCCAGACCACTGCTCATTCTCTGTATGTATGTGTGTATGTGTGTGTGTGTATGTGTGTGTGTGAATTGCATAAAGGGTTTACTGACTGTCTGGTTCTTCTGAACACCTCCTTGCTGCCTGACACCCCCCATACCTCTGTACTTTCTCCCTCTTATAGATTCATAGATTCATAGATTCATAGAATTTTACGGCACAAAAGGAGGCCATTCGGCCCATCTAGTCTGTGCCGGCTCTTTGAAAAGAGCGATTCAATCCCACTGCCCTGCCCGCTCCCCATAGCCTAATAGACTTGTTCTCCCTAAATAAAGATCTAATTCCCTTTTAAAAGTTGTTATCGAATCAGCCTCCACCACCTTTTCAGGCAATGCATTCTATCAACCTTTCTCGCAATCCTCTCTTCTATCCTTTTCCTCTCTCGTTCCCTCTGTCGTTCTTTCTCTTCCCTTCTCTGTGTTTCTTTCTCCTGGTTCCATTTCTTTCTTTTCCTCCCCTTCCCGGTCTTAAGACCTTCCTCTTCGACTGTGCCTTCTGCTCCCCTCCTAACCCTTCCCCCTCTCCTACTCTCCTTCCCCTTCCCCCTACTCCGACATCTTCCCCCCCCCACCCCCCTCCACCCTCGGGTCCCAACCTAATTGTTCAGCGCCTTGGGACGTCCTCCCGACGTGAAAGGCGCTGTATAAATGTCATGTTCCTGTTGTTGTTCTCTCCCTTCGTCTTTTCTTCTCTCTCACGTTCCTCTTTCACAATTTTCACATCTTTTAGGAAATGTCCATGTGTCTCGGTCTGGCTTGGTAACTCAAAAGCAAAAGTGATGGATTTCCATGTGTGTCAGACACCCGGCTTATTATGGTGACAGGTTTCTGTGGGTGGCCAAACAATATATCATTCAGACACACACACACACACACCTTTCTCAAAGGCAAAGGGGAGATAATCAAACGGATAATCTGGCGGGTGTCTCTTCTGGTTAAACGTGATTGTGAAACAGAAATGCAGGGGTAGGAATTACACCAAGGCCTAAATGTATCCTAGGAAATTAACATTTAATAATAATAACTAATAATGATCCTTCCATTTGATAACAGCGACAGCAACAACATTTGTATAATGGCTTTCAGGTGGGAGGACGTCCCAAGGTGCTGGATAGTCAGTGTTTCGGACCCAAGCAGGGATCAGGATCGGGGAGGGTGGAGGGAAGCGAGGGGAAGGCGGGTAACCGAAGGCTCAGTCGAAGAGGAGGATCGTGAGGTGGGACTTGAAGGAGGCTAGGGAGAGGGAGAGGGTGAGGTGGAGGGATCGTGGGTTGCAATTCCAAAGGTTGGGGGCGGAGTGGCTGAAGGTGGGGCGGGAGGTCGGGGGACATGGAGCAGGCCGTCAGAGGTGCGAGCCCGCTGCCCGTTCTCTGAGCAGAGGGAACGGACAGATTGGTAGGGGGTTAGGAGTTTGCAGAGGTAGGGTGGGACCGGGCACTGGAGGGCTTTGAAAGTGAGGACTGGGGTCTTGAATTGAATCTTCTGAGTGATGGAACGCCAATGGAGTTTGGCTGTGGAGTCCTGTAGCTCAGTGGTTGGAGCACTAGCCTCGCAAGCGAGATACTTGGATTTGATTCCCGGTTTGGACAAAACTTAGAACAAGTTGCTTTACTTCACGGTTATTAGTCACTTGGTAGATTGGTAAATTGTGTACCATGTTTTGCCCACAAAATTCAAACAATTCGCATTACAGTATATTCTGTGAAGCCCTTTGAGACGTCTCGATTATTGTAAGGATTATTATTATACTGTACTGTAAAGTGGAGTCACTGTGAATTTTGTGAACGAAACGCAGCAGCCAGTTGCACACAGCAGTATCCCACAAACAGTTGTGTTTGAGTGACCAATTATTGGGAGAAAGAAACTCCTTTCTCTTTTCCAATAGTGCAACGGGATCTTTAAAGTCCACCTGAACAGGCAGACAGGACCACAGTTTAACGTATCATCTAGATGACGGCATAGATTCATAGATTCATAGAATTTTACGGCACAAAAGGAGGCCATTCGGCCCATCTAGTCTGTGCCGGCTCTTTGAAAAGAGCGATTCAATCCCACTGCCCTGCCCGCTCCCCATAGCCTAATAGACCTGTTCTCCCTAAATAAAGATCTAATTCCCTTTTAAAAGTTGTTATCGAATCAGCCTCCACCACCTTTTCAGGCAATGCATTCCAGATTCGAACAACTCGCTGAGTGAAAACATTTCTCCTCAGCTCCCCTCTACTTCGCCTTGAAACTATTTTAAATCTGTGACCACGAGTCACAGATTCGCCCACGAGTGGAAATAGTTTTTCTCTATTTGCACTGTCGAAACCCCTCATGATCTTATAAACCTCTATTAGGTCTCCCCTCAATCTTCTCTGCTCCAGAGAGAATAACCCTAGCCTATCTAGCCTCTCCTCATAGCTGAAGTCCCTCAATCCTGGCACCATCCGAGTAAATCTTCGTTGTACCCTTTCCAATGCCTTCACATCCTTTCTGTAGTGTGGTGACCAGAATTGAACACAGTATTCCAGCTGAGGCCTCACCAAAGTCCTATAGAGGTTAGTCAGCACTTCCTGACTTTTGTACTCTATACCCCTATTTATAAAGCCTAGTATCCCATATGCCTTCTTAACAGCCTTGTCTACCTGTCCTGCCACCTTCAACGAGTCACTAACACAAATCCCCAGGTCTCTCTGTTCCTTCACACCATTTAAAATTGTACTATCTAGCCTATATTGCCTCCCTTCATTTCTTCTCCCAAAATGCATCACCTCACACTTCTCTGCATTAAACTTCATCTGCCATGTGTCTGCCCACTTTACCAATTTGTCTATATCCTCTTGCAGATGGCTACTATCCTCCTCACTGTTTACTATTCTCCCTAACTTAGTGTCATCTGCAAACTTGGAAACTGTACTCCGTACACCCAAGTCCAGATCATTGATGTAGATTACAAACAGCAATGGTCCCAAAACCGATCCCTGTGGCACACCACTGCTCACTTCCCTCCAATCTGAAAAACAGCCGCTCACTACAACTCTCTGCTTTCTGTCTCGCAGCCAGTTATGGATCCACGCTGCCACTGTCCCTTTTACGCCATGGGCCTTTAATTTCATAATAAGTCTCTCATGTGGCACTTTGTCAAATGCCTTTTGAAAGTCCATGTAAACTACATCAACTGCGCTACCATTATCCACCCATTCCGTTACCTCATCAAAAAATTCTATCAGATTTGTAAGGCAAGATTTGCCTTTAGCAAATCCATGTTGACTGTCCTTTATTAGCCTATATCTTTCTAAGTGAAGATCTACCTTGTCCCTGATTATGGACTCTAGAAGTTTGCCCACTACCGACGTTAGACTGACTGGTCTGTAGTTACCAGGCTTGTCCTTCTGCCCCTTTTTATACAAGGGAGTAACATCTCTGACAAGGCAGCCCTGTTCCCCCTGCACCCCCCCCAGCGCTGCATTGCAGTGTCAGCTTAGACTATGAGCTCAAAGCCCTTGATGTCAGCCATGAACCCGCAACTCTTGTCTGCGTCCTGGGTGACATGACATAGCTATGTACACACAAGTTCACAGAAACACAGTCAGGGACTTTTGAGATATTTCCATGGTATAGATGTGAGAATTCTTTTGTACAAATGAGCATTTACATGCATTTGCATGCAAAACATTCTATATCAACCCAATCACGGGGATTTTTTTGTCTCTTTTTGCTCAGCCTGGTGTCTTGACACCTGCAAAATCCCATCACCGTGCTTAAGAGTATCCAAACCAAACTCGAGAATTCCATGCGTCCCACCTACACGTGGAAATCCCAGAGATAGATTGTGGTAATGGAATGCGCACTCCCTCTCTGGAGCGTCACGGGCTGTTTACCTAGTTCCGGAAAGTATCCTCATCAAAACTATCGGGGGAAAATCGGTCATTTTCAATCCACGACTGTTTGTGGAGGACGCTGCTGTGCGCAATTGGCTGCCGCGTCTCGCCCACAAATGTACAGTCAATTCACTTTAAAGTACATTCTGTGAAGCGCTTTGAGACGTCGATAAGATGTGAAAAGCGCTATAACAAATGCAAGGATTATTAGTATATTATTAGGTGCAGGTTGGCAAGAGCCAAGGCTTGGGGACCACAGAATGTTGAGGTAACTGCTCGAGTCTAACCGGCCGAAGTCGTATAGCTTGCCATTGAAAGCACTGTCTGGCAAACTGTTGCTTTCCCATTGCTTTCCTCCTGATGTGAAAGGCGCTGTACAAATGTAATTTGTTGTTGTTGTTGTTTGTCCAGCTAAGACCACCCTACCCATCAGGGCTTTGGCTTGCAGGGATAACAGGAGCTGAGTGGGTGTATTGTTCTCAATGAGTGTTTTTTATGAGTCCTGCTCATGAGCTAGGTTGGCTGTGGTGTCATCAGTAGTGTCCCGGATACTGTAGACCTGCTTGGCTCTCAGGAACCAGACACAGAAATCTGGCTCGATTATGACATTCTGTTGCCTCATAATTCACCTTGGAGCCAGTTCATCTCCAAGGGGAAACCAGTTACCCCCTAACTCCTCTCCTGCACCCCCACCTCCCCCCCTCTCCCCCCACCGACAATATTCACCAGTTGATCATTTGACTTCCAGCAAGCACGGATCTGAGCTCTGACTAGGAGGTGGTGGTGCTACCAGTGACTCACGGCTAGCTTCCAAACTTCTCAATGAAGGGCATTCTCAGTGAACTGAGTGAGTGCCAGAGAAAGACTGGGTCAGTTTCTGGACTGAGTGTACACAAAACTCCCGGACCTCAGGCTTTCAGCTCCAGATTAACCTTTATTCCCATAGTTAATGATTCCTCAGCCAGTGTCACTGACTGCCCAGCCAATATCTCCTAGACGAGGCAAAGAGGTAAGGAGTGAGGGAAAGAGGTAGGGAGTGAGGGAAAGTGGTAGGGAGTGAGGGAAAGAGGTAGGGAGCGAGGAAAAGAGGTAGGGAGTGAGGGAAAGAGAGAGAGAGGGAGCAAAGGAAAGAGAGAAGAAGCGAGGGAAAGAACATTTTTTATCTAATACATGAATATGTCCACACGCGTCATGTGTAGTGTCTGTGAGGCAATCTTCCCTCCAAAAAATGTGTAAGTAGATTAAAATTTTGATTGCCAAATCGCTTTCTGGGGATAGTGGGCCCTCTAAATATATAACTTGGGTACTGCTGTGCACAATTGTCCGCCACGTTTCACCCAGTAAATATACAGTTAATTTTCTTCACAGTATATCCTTGTGAAGCACTTTGCGACAACTCGACTTCGTGATAAGGCACTATATCAAATGCAACAATTACATTATATTCTCTGAAACACTTTGAGATGTCTCAACAACATGATAAGGCGCTGTATCAAGCCAAGGATTGCTATGATTTTTTTGTATAATGAAAAGGGTTGGAGCCACGGTGCTCACATTTCCGTGCGATAAAACACAGACTCCGACTGTAGACCGTTCAAACGGGTTCACGTTAATTACAGAGTGCATTTGATGCCAAGCGACTGTGAAAAGCATCTCTTGAGGATCAGCCATTAATATTTCACATTCCCTTCGGCTTGAATTTCCAGTAAATAATACATGTGGAATAATATTAGATTGCAGGGCTGCCCTGACTCCTGACATCCCTCCCTCCCTCCCTCCCTCCCTCCCTCCCTCCCTCCCTCCCTCCCTCCCTCCCTCCCTCCCTCCCTCCCTCCCTCCCTCCCTCCCTCCCTCCCTCCCTCCCTCCCTCCCTCCCTCCCTCCCTCCCTCCCTCCCTCCCTCCCTCCCTCCCTCCCTCCCTCCCTCCCTCCCTCCCTCGCTCCCCTCCCCTCCCCTCCCCTCCCCTCCCCTCCCTCGCTCCCCTCCCCTCCCCTCCCCTCCCCTCCTCTCCCTCCCCTCCCTGTCAGAAGTGCCTCATGGCATCCTTCGGATGAGATGGTAAACCGAAGTCCCCTCTCTGCCTTTTCAAATAAGATTGTTCACTCACTGCTTGGCTGTTTGTGGGACGCTGATGTGTGCAACTGGCGGCCACGTTTCACCCACAAAGAGCGCAGTAAAAACAACATTTTATTATGGATTCCTAAGTATATATCCTGCAAAGCAATTTGATGTGAAATGGTTACAATTCACATCATGACTGTTTGTGGGACAACACTCACTGTGCACAAATTAACTGCTGCATCCACCCACAAAATACACATGATCAGTACACTGTATCCTATATATATATATATACACATATATACTGTATATATACACTGTATACAGTGTCTCCTGTGAAGCGCTTTGAGACGTTGCGATGACACAATGAGATGCTATGTCAAATGTAAGAATTATTATTATAATTTGGAGATGTTTTTCTTTTGAGAGAATCGGGGTGAGGGGGTCGTGGGGGGCAGGCAAGCGGCGAGGGAATATACAGTCACTACACATTCAAATCTAATCTGAAACACCTTGAGAGGTCTCATCGACATGATACAGCTCTATTTCAAAAGCACGGAGTGTTCTAAAAGTCTTCAAGGTTAACAGTGAAGGTCGAAATTCTCCATAACTCGGTCCTATTTAAAGACAAAATCGCAGGCTAAGACTTGGTGCTCATTTGGGCTCTGTCATCCGTTTGATGGTGAACCGTTGGGATCGATAGTCCATTTTTTAATATGCCTTGAAATTTCTGGGCTCTCATCGCTCTTTCATGGAACAAATTCCCGGGAGCGCGATCCGCACGGCCGCTTTCCTTCCACTGACGTTCCTTTTGATTGAGTTTTTCAGATGAGCGCTCGGAAATGGTCCCAGTGGACGTCAATCACAGTCAATCACAGCGAAAGATTAGTTGAAACACTGATGCATAGGCTCACAAGTGGTGCATGCCTGTGCATGTGTGCCCATCCATGCGCGTGTGCAAGCATGCACACGAGCCTGCATATGTGCGTGTGTGTGAGACCCGACACATTCTCCATAAATCCTAGCCTTGCATACATAATAATAATAATCCTTGCATTTGATTATTCCAACGTTGCGACGTCTCAAAGCGCTTCACAGAATATATTGTACAGTGGGTAGAACGTGATTTTATTGGGCAAAAATGTGGCCGTCAGTTACACACAGCGGCGACCTACAAACAGCCAGGAATTGAGCGACCAAACTCTTATCTGGGGGGGAATGTTGGCCAGAATACTGGGAGAGAGAAACTCCCTCCTTCGTTTCAAATAGTTTGACGGAATCTTTAGCGTCCTCCCAACAGGCAGACAGATCCTCAGTTCAAAGTCTCGAATGAATGAGGTCACTTCCGACAAATCAACACCTCCCCAGAGCTGCAATGGGAGTCAGACAGGTTAGACTGCGAGATTCCAAGTCCCGATGTGGGGGCTTGAATCCACAACCTTCTGCTTCTTGAGATGAGAGTGCTACCAACTGAGCCAGGCTGACACACCATGTTAATAATTGATGCAGAGCTGACAGTGTTGAAACATCTTCACAGCTAATTACTGTAATTACAGCTTGACTCACATGCTGGCCTCCGAGTCAGAAGACGTTGAATACATGCCTCATGTCAGGACCTTTGGACTCACACAGTCTACATTGATACTCCAATGCAGGGCAGGGAACAGCATTGTATTGTCCAAGGTAACATCCTTCAGAACAGATGTTAACCCAGGCTCCTAGTCTGTGCCAAGCGGTTTGGGACAACTACCCTGCGTGAGCGTACTATATAAATGCAACATGTTTAGGTAGATGTTGAAGATCCTTGGGACTATTGGAAAAGAGAAGCACGTTTATCTTTCCCGGTGTCCAACCCAACAATTCCCCAAATATAATTGGTCACTCACTCCATAGTTGTTTGTGGGATACTGCGGTGTGCAAATTGGTTGCAGTGTTTGCCCACAAAATACAGTAAATTACACAGAGATTACAGTAAATCCTGCGATATGGACGTTTGGATACGGCGCTTTATCAAATGCAAGGGTTACTATTAAAGTGCAGTGACTGTGTTTCATGGGAAAACGTGGTAGCAAATGTGCACGCAGCAATGTCCCACAAACAGCTGTGAAGTGAGTGACTTGGGGCCTGGGAGCAAGAAACTCCCTCCTCTTTTCCAACAGCATTGTAGCATTTATAACATCCGGAGCCTGAACAAGCAGCTTTACATCTCATCCAAAGGACAGCAAATTGACCCCGCGATGAGAGAAAGTGAGCGAGCAACTGAGTCAGGGCTGAAATACATACAAGATGTTATTATCGGATTCTAAAACAGGAAATCCCATGATAAAGAGGCAGTGAAAATGAGCACCATATTTGGTCTGTGGAGTCAGTCAGATGGCATCGGAATGAGTTTATCCAGTAATAACACCCTTCAGTAATATTAAAAGGCAGAGACAAGTCTTTGATGCTGTCCATCTGCGCTGAATTCGAAACTCGAGAGCCTGAAAGGCCATTCAGTCTCAGCCTGTGAGATCGTCTTGTCTTAAATGGCTTCGAGATTATGGGAAATTCTTAAATCCGGTCTTTTTTATTAACGGGAATAATAATCCTTACATTTAGCACATCACAGAATGTACTGTAGAGTGGAGAGACTCTATATTTTGTGGGCAAAATGCACGAAACCAGCCCTCTCACCTATGAGATTGAAATGGCCCACATTGGGATTTTGGACTCATCGTATAGGCTGATACTCTAGTGCCAATAGAGGCGTCACTTTGTCAGCGATGCCATCCTTCAGATTAGAAATAAAACAAAATGCATTTGTATTGTGCTTAGCGTCCCAGAGGTTAGCGTCCCAGAGTGCTTGAATTTAACTGTTCAGATGGACGCGGAAAGATGCCATGGCATTATTGGAGAAGGAAGTTTCTCTCTCCCTGTGTCCTGACCAACTATCCCCCAGATACGATCGATCATTCACTTCAAGCCCGGGAATTGTGGAAACTTGCTATGTGCAAATTGGCTGCCCCGTTTATCTAAAGAACACACAGTCGCTGCACTTTGCAGTCAAGCTCTGTGAAGACCTTTGAGACATCCTCACAACATTAAAAAGCACAGTGTCAAATGTAAGAGGATGTGGATCATGCCCAGAATACAAAATGTGAACAACCAAAGTTTTGACGATAAAAATATTTATTTTTGATGAGGAAGCTCCAGCTATTTATCTCCATCTTCCCTTACTTTTCTCCAGCGCAGCTTTGTACAGCGGGGTCATTAGCCTGTGGCTGGTTTCCAATTAGCTCTTAAAGCTGGAACTCTAAACAAGCCCTTGTTAGCTGGCTTGATTGTGGCACCTTTCTGTAAAGGAGTCACACAAAAAAAGGCAGCATGGTCCTTCACACCATCAGCTGAGCGCCGATAACTGTCACAGAGGATTGCAATTATTTATTGTGTTCAATCTTAAAGGCCACAAGGTGCCACAGACTGAGACTGGGTGGAATTTGCGGGGTTGGGTAAGGGTAAGCAAATTCCAGTGAGCTTACACAAAACTCCTGGTTAGTGTCCAGGGCTCAGACGCTGGTGCTTGTGCCTTGGGACTAAGGGAGCTGTGTGCTGGTAAAATACTCGTGTGGATTCTCATCAATAATGGATTAGGCAGCTGTGCTGACAGTTCTAGTGGAAGGTTAGGCACACCTGATCTGTCAATGGAACATCTTAGGTAAGTGTAGTTTCAGGCTGGCTCTTGCCTTCGGCCCCGTGGAAGTCGGCCCTCAAATTCCAGGCCAATTTGGTTTCCTTCAGAATTATACGCATAACGATACTAATCCTTGCATTCGACATAGCATCTTATCATGTCGTTGAAATGTCTCAAAGCGCTTCTTAGAATAGTGTAAAGTGAATTGACTGTGTATTTTGTCGACACAACGTGACAGCCAATTGCGCAGAGCAATGTCCCACAAATAGTCGTGGATTGAGTGACCACATTATTATAATATTTATTTTGAAGGTTCTCTCTCGCTCTCTCTGGTTGATTGGGGTTCCACCTGATTTAATGCTGCAGTGTATGTGAGGAAGCCATGGGTGTATCTAATGTACATGAAATGTGTATCTATTATATAATCACATCATAATATATAATAACTACAACTGGCCTCCAAGCTTCCCCTCCTAACCGACGTCAACAACCTCTTCTCTATTACTGCAGTACCTTCCCTCTCCAATACACGTTTTCAAAACCACCAGCAAGACACTCCCCAGGTAGCAAGCCCATATGGGCCCCATATGGGACAAATTGGGTTGATCCATGCCCACATGGGCTTGCTGCCTGGGTCATGTTCACCTTGAATTCCCTCCATACCGTCAGTCATCCCATCCTATCTCTGGGCATTTCAAAATCCACGACTGTTTATGGGGACAATGTTGTGCAAATTCGGCTGCCGCGTCTCCCCCACAAAATACAGTCAATTCACTTTTCAGCATAGTCTGTGAAGCGCTTTGAGACGCGAAAAGCACTATATCAAATGCAGGTATTATTATTAATTATCATTATTATAGTCTGTGTGTATCTAGTGTATAAGACGTGACTCTGTGTGTGACGGAGCGAAGTGTATTCCTAATCTACAGGATGTGAGTATCAAATGTTATATGTGTCTATATAATTGTGTGTATCTAGTATATATGCTTTCCTCGCTGACCAGGACTCTCTGGAGGACTTTGAGGAATCAGTGGACGGGTTTGATGAGAGGAGTTACTTGGAAGCCAAGCGCTGGAGAGCGGGTGAAGACCCCTACAAGCGACATGCCTTTAACCAGCGAGAGAGTGGGAGGGTCCCCAGCAACCGGGCTATCAGAGACACCAGGCATTACAGGTATCTGAGCCCAGCTCCCTCATCCCAACAAATCCCAATACATTCCATCCCCATTACCCCCCAAATCCCCAAAATGGAGTTCCGTAGGTGTTAGCATGCTCACCTCCGAAGCGAGAGGACCCAGGTACGATTACCGAGTGGGGCAAAAATATTAGTAACTTTCCTTACTCTATCTGCTTCTGTTTACCTAGCAAATTGGAACCCGGTTGTAAGTCAATTGGGGGATCCCTTCCCCCTCCCAAAAAATGTAGCCACTCAATCCACGACTGTTTGTGGGACACTGCTGTGTGCAATTCACCACAAAATACCGTCAATCCAATATATTTACAATATATTCTGTGAAGCTCTTTTTGTGACTTCTCAATGACGTGATAAAGCACTATAGCAAATGCAAGGATTGTTATTATTCTCCTCATCCCATTGGGACTACAGAGAACACACACCAAAACCCCCGGAAGAAAATCTCCCCACAATCCCCTGGAGTAATCTGAACTCCTCCCTCTGGCCTCCCTCTCACACTGACCTATCCTCCCCACTCACTCTCTTCCATGCTACCCACTCCGGCATGCTACCCTCTCCGGTACCCTCGATGCCTTTGCCCCCTCCTGGCCTGCTCCACATTCCCCAACCCATCCGCCCCACCATCGGCAGGCGAGCCTTTAGCAACACTGCCCCCAACCTCTGGAACTCCATCCCGCAGTCCTGCCGCCTCACCCCCTCCCTGGCCTCCTTCAAATCCCGCCTCAAGACTCTCCTCGTCGATGGTCCCATTGGCAACTCCCAATCCCTCCCACTTCTCTCCCACCCTGTCCCCAGCTCGGGTCTGACACAGTGACTGTCCAGCGTCCTCCTGACATGAAAGGCGCTATACAAGTGTAATTTTATTGTTGTTGCCTCCGCCAAATTGTCCTTCTGCTCCAAGATAATCTTGGAGGCGAATGGCAAGCCCCGGGTTCCTTTTCTCCACAACCAACATGGTCCTCCCTCCACCCTGTCACGCCTCACCTATTCTCTCCTCTAACTCTTACTGCAAGGAGATGCTGGATTTCTTTGTCCAAAATTGCGGGAATCCTTTCAGCTGCCTCTGTCTTTCCCTCCTCTGCCATCACCATCATATCATCTATGAAGCCCACTACCTGCTCCCTTGACCCCATTCTCACCCCTCTCCTTACCTCACAGCTCCATCTCCTCTTCCACCCCCACTACTCTCTAACACCATCAATCACTCTTTAACATCCAGAACCATTCCCATTACCCTCAAAACAGCCACAATAACCCCTATCCTGAAGAAACCTGCCTTGATGCATCCCTGCTTTCCAGCTACCAGCCCATCTCCAACCTTCATTTTCTTTCCAAGGTCCTTGAAAGAGTCGCTGCTTCACAGCTTCACTCTTTCCTCTCCTTCCACTCCCACCATGAGCCCCTCAAATTGGGTTTCTGTGCTGCTTCAAGGTTCTGTCCTAAATTGGTTCAGGTCCTACCTCTCACACCGTCTCCATTTTGTCTCTGCCAATGGTTTCTCTTCCAGCCCCCCCACTGTCTCATGCGGTGTTCCTCAGGGTTCTGTCCTCTGTACCCTCCCCGTCAACCTCTATACGCTCCCCCTTGGTGGCATCACCTGCAGACATGGGGTGAATTTCCACATGTATGGAAATGAGGGAGGGCAGAGAGGAAGGAGGGCGGCTGAACGCATGAACAAAGAGGAGGGTCTTGAGACCAGCCTTGAAGTCCCTCAGGTCGGTGAAACCCATACAAACGCATTTGTCACCTCAAGACTCGATTATGGCAACTCCCTCCTTGTCGGCCTCCCCAACTCTTCCCTCCACAAGCTGCAGATCATCCAAAACTCTGCAGCTCGTGTCCTCTCCCGCACCAGACTCTGCAATCCCATCACCCCCACCCTCACCCGGCTCCACTGGCTCCCCATCCCTCAGATGATCGAATTCAAGATCCTTATCCTCACTTTCAAGGCACCTTATCGGCTTTCCCCCTCCTACCTCTCTGACCTGCTGACCTCCCTATCAACCTGTCCGCTCCCTCTATTCAATAGGCTCCGGCCTGCTCCCTCTCTTCCCCCATGGTTTGGAACTCCCTCCCACAATCCCTTCTCTTGCTCCCTCCCTTGCCTCCTTCAAGGCTGGTCTCAAGACCCTCCTCTTTGTTCATGCGTCCAGCCGCCCTCCTTCCTCTCTGCCCTCCCTCATCCCAACCCCACCCCACACCCCGTGCTCGGCTCCTGACCTCTGACTATCCAGCGTCTTGGGACGACCTCCTGACATTAAAACCTCTACAAATGTAACTTGTTGTTGTTGTCCAGTAGAGTTATAATGGTGAAAGAGCATGAAATGGGATCAGAGTAAAGAGCTGAAGTGGGCGAGCGAGCCCAACACCCGATGGGGAGAGAGCAGGGGAATGGAGTCAGTTGCAATGGGGGAAGCGCAGACACGATGGGTCGAGTAGTTACGGAGACTGGGTTATGGACATTCTGATTTAATCCGGCATCCGGCTCCCCCTTGTGGCTTAGTGGGTAAAGGCGGCATAGAGCCTCTCACGTCAGAATGTCTCGTGTTCAAAAGCAGCTTATCCTCTGGGGGGAATCGCAGAGCCTGGTGCGGGAGAGGACACGGGCTGCTGGAGTTCTGGATGACCTGCAGTCTATGGAGGGAGGGATTGGGGAGGCCGACGAGCAGGGTGTTATTACATATTCAAGACGTCTCAAAGCACTTCATGGAATTATACTACAGTAAAACCTTTGTTATCCGGCACCCTCGGAACCTGACGACCTTGGTGTTGATTCATCAAATATGCCGGATATTCGAGCGGGAGGTTGCCGAAAATCCAACCCAAAAAAATGGACTTATTTTAAAACGTACCATATTAATAACAGACTAAATAGTATCAGAATACAGGTAGCCCCCTGTTTGGGTCTCTCGCTGTCACATTCTCACTCACAGTCTCTCTGTCTCTCTCTCTGTCTCAGTCTCTTTCTCTTTAACTCTCTCTCCCTGCCTTCAATAGCAGTGCTACCTACCTTCTGCCGTCGCTGGTACACTGTAAATGTTAGCGCTAGGCTAGGCGCAAGGCATTACCGGGAACAAATTTTTTCATATACGGAAACACTGTAGGGACCTTCCCCCCCCACCTGTCCGCTTAACGCAATTTTTGCTTAACAAGGGGTTCTGAAGTCCCTAACCCTTTCATTAAGTGGGGGATACCTGTATTGCATGGATACTCCAATAAAGCATCCCAGCACACTCGATAAAATGATTGGTAAGAAGCATTCCAGCGTTTAATAAGGTGCACGCACACTCATTGCACGCATGTGAAAAGTGAGCATACTCACGAGTGTCCCGGATGGCTATGGTTGCTGGAATGGTGAATTGCATTGGGAGATAACGGTTGGTTGAGTATGCCAGTTGGTTGGGTACCGGATAAACAAGGTTTTACTGTACAATGCAAATTAAGCCTGTATTTTTGTACATTTCGCCATTTTAAAGATGGTCCAGGCGGGCGACGAGGACAAGGAGCGGTCGCTGGACTAATGTTGATTGTTAGTGGTTTTGTTGTTAATATTATTGCTTTTGTTGATTGTTGATTTTGTGATTTATTGATGTTGTTTGATTTCTTGCCCCCCCCCCCAACATGGCCCCTGGCCTTTCCCCCTCCTCTTCTTCCTCTTCCTTCACTCCCTTTCCCCCTTCCATCCCTCTTCCCCCCCTTTTTCCCTGATCTTGCCGCCCGCCCACCTTTCCCTCCCTCTCTCCCTTACCCCCTTTCTCCTGCCTCTTCCTCCCTGACTTTACCCCACCCCGCCTTTCCCTCCCTCTCCCCCCTTGCCCTCTTTTCCCCCTTTCTCCCCTGGCCCCATTTCCGTGACTGTTTGTGGGACACTGCTGTGCGCAATTTGGCTGCCGCATTTCGCCCGCAAATATACAATTAATTTTTCTACTCTTCTTCATCCTGCCCTGACCCTTCCCCCCCCCCCCCCCCCCCGCCCTTGTCCTCACCTAACTGTACAGCGCCTTGGGACGTCTTCTCGATGTGAAAGGCGCTATTCTGATTGGTTGATTGGTTGGTGGGTTGGTTGATTGATTGATTGATTGATTGAAATATGGCAGCCAATTGAGTACGGCCTGGAAATCAAACCCGGGTCCTCTCGCTTGGGAGGCGAGCGAGCTAACCATCACACTCCGGGTCTGATCAGGCGAAGACAACTGAGACCTTCCTTCACCCACAGCCACCAGCCAGCTCTCAGGCACACATTCCCCCGATTTTACTGACTCAGCTGGTGGTGTGAGGAGGGATGGGGGAGGGCAACGATCAGACCCTGCATGTCTCCCTAACACTAGCTGCGTTAGTCACAACACGAAACGTAAAGTTCTGTAAAGCTGATTTGTCTCCACAGATGCTCGACACTGCAGTACAGCCCGGATCTGCCTGCCACCAGCATCATTATCACCTTCCACAATGAGGCTCGCTCAACATTGCTCCGCACCCTGCGCAGGTGAGAGGGTTGGGAGGAAGCGGAGTGTGGGTGGGGGGGCGGGAGGAGGGGGGGTGTGGGTGGGGGGGGCGGGAGGAGGGGGTTGTGGGTGGGGGCGCGGGGGGAAGGGGAGTGTGGATGGGGCAGCTGGGACGAGGGGGAATGTGGGTGGGGGGTGCTGGGAGAAGGGGGAGTGCAGGTGGGAGGGTTGGGAGGAGTGTGGATGGGGGGGCGGGAGGAGGGGGGGTGTGGGTGGGGGGGGCGGGAGGAGGGGGTTGTGGGTGGGGGGTGCTGGGAGAAGGGGGAGTGCAGGTGGGAGGGTTGGGAGGAGTGTGGATGGGGGGGCGGGAGGAGGGGGGGTGTGGATGGGGCAGCTGGGACGAGGGGGAATGTGGGTGGGGGGTGCTGGGAGAAGGGGGAGTGCAGGTGGGAGGGTTGGGAGGAGTGTGGGTGGAGGGGACTGGGAGGAGGGGAGTGTGGGTGGGGGGCAGGAGGAGGGGGAGTGGGGTGTGGTGTGCCGAGGGTTGGTATCTCCCTGACAGTCCTCTCACCCTCAGTGTGCTGAACCGTACGCCTGCGTATCTCATTCACGAGATCATTCTTGTGGATGACTTCAGTGATGACCGTGAGTATCTGACAGTAAATGGGCCGCCCCCACCCCATCCCTGTGTCTCTTGTCTATCCCTTTCTTTCTCGCCGTCTCTCACTGTTCTTCTGTCTGTCTGTCTGTCTGTCTGTCTGTCTGTCTGTCTGTCTGTCTGTCTGTCTGTCTGTCTGTCTGTCTGTCTGTCTGTCTGTCTGTCTGTCTGTCTGTCTGCCTGCCTGCCTGTGTCTGCCTGTGTCTGCCTGTCTGTCTGTCTGCCTGCCTGTCTGTCTGTGTCTGCCTGTCTGTCTGTCTGTGTCTGTCTGTCTGTGTCTGCCTGTCTGTCTGTCTGTCTGTCTGTCTGCCTGTCTGTCTGTGTCTGCCTGTCTGTGTCTGCCTTTCTGTCTGCCTGTCTGTGTCTGCCTGTCTGTGTCTGCCTGCCTGTCTGCCTGTCTGTCTGTCTGCCTGTCTGTCTGTCTGTCTGCCTGTCTGTCTGTCTGCCTGTCTGTCTCAGAAGTAGACGGTAGGGAGAGAGGAGCCAGAGAGCGAAAGTGTAGCAGCTGAGAACTAGATTGTCAATGGTGCTACAGGGGAATGAGCTGATGAAGTGGAGGGAGTGAATGGGGAGCTGGGGTGGGGGTGAGGACACAGAAAGTCAGGACAAGGATGTTAAAATTGTGGCGAGTGGGGGTGGGGGGGGGGGAAGGTAGTGGGTTTGGGCAAGGCTGGAGGGGCAGGGGGTGGGAGGGGGAGACAGGGGGCCATCTCCTGAAAGAGGGTCACATGATTTTTTTTTTAACCCTTTCAGCCGCCGACTGCCGCCTGCTGACTGGCCTTCCAAAGGTGAAGTGTTTGCGGAACGAGCAGAGAGAGGGTGAGCACGCTATATCCTGCCCCCCCCTCGCCCCCCCCCCCCCCCCCCCCCCTCCTTCCTGTGGGCCCCCTGCCCCCCCCCCCCACCCCCCGTGACCCCCCCCCCATCCCCATTTCACCCCACAATATGTCCACAAATAGAAGCAGTGGTCAGCCAGCACCCGGTGGCAGCGGGGAGGGTGGGCCAGATGGAGGGCTGGGAATAGCGGGTGTGGAGGGTGGGGTCTGGTGGAGGGTGTGACCCTATGGTAGGCGGGCATTGTTGGGCGGTTGCCTGGTGTTGAGTGAGGTCTTGTGCCATTCGGGAGGATCCTGGTGATGGGTGGGGCCTGGTGGTGTGGGAGGGGCTCCGTGGTGAGGGGAGGGGCTCCATGGTGAGGGGAGGGGGCCAGTGGTGGTGGAGGGGGCTGATGGTGGTGGGAGGGGCTCAGTGGTGGTGGGTGGGGCTCAGAGGTGGGAGGGGCTGGTGGGGGTGGGGCTCGGTGGTGGGGGAGGGGCTCGGTGGTGGGGGAGGGGCTCAATGGTGGGAGGGCGCTGGTGGTGGGGGAGGGGCTGGTTGTGAGGGAGGGGCTGGTGGGGGGAGGGGGCTGGGGGTGGGGGAGGGGTGGGGGAGGGGCTGGTGGGGGGGGAGGGGCTCAGTGGTGGGAGTGGGCTGGAGGTGGGGGAGGGGGCTGGTGAGGGGGCTGGTGGGGGGGCTGGGCTGGTGGGGGGGCTGGGGGTGGGGGGGGGGCTCAGTGGTGGGAGGGGGCTGGTGGTGGCGGAGTGGCTGGTGGTGGCGGAGTGGCTGGTGGTGGTGGGGGGGCTGGTGGGGGGGGTGGGGGAGGGGCTGGGGGGGGGGCTGGGAGTGGGGGAGGGGCTGGTGGTGGTGGGGGGGCTGGGGGGGGGGCTCAGTGGTGGGAGGGGGCTGGTGGTGGCGGAGTGGCTGGTGGTGGCGGAGTGGCTGGTGGTGGTGGGGGGGCTGGTGGGGGGGGTGGAGGAGGGGCTGGGGGGGGGCTGGGGGTGGGGGAGGTGCTGGTGGTGGGGGAGGGGCTGGTGGTGGGGGGGCTGGGGGGGGGCTGGGAGTGGGGGAGGGGCTGGTGGTGGTGGGGGGGCTGGGGGGGGGGGCTGGGGGGCGGGGGGGCTGGTGGGGGAGGGGCTTGTGGCTGCTGACTGACACATGGTGTTGCTCTCAGGGCTGATCCGGTCTCGGGTGCGGGGTGCGGACACGGCCCAGTCCTCTGTGCTCACCTTCCTGGACAGTCACTGCGAGGTCAACAGGGACTGGCTGCCCCCCTTATTGCACAGGAGCAGAGAGGTGAGAGACCCCGGGAGTGAGAGCGAGAGCCCGAGAGCGAAACCACGAGAGCGAGGGACCCTGAGAGCGAGATATTGACGTTGATGGAACTTTGCTGTGCATCTAACCTGTACCATATCTGATATCTAAAGCACTCTGGACCTGCGCGCTCAAACCATGGCTAATCCTGAGCTGACTTCCCGTGTCAAATACGGAGAGCGGGATTTAACATGTTTCACAGTGCAAATACTCTCTCACCCTCTCTTTCTTTCCTCTATCTTTCGTCATTCTCTCTCTTTCTCTCTTTCTCTCTGTAAGAGGCTTATGATAAGTGTCAGGCTCAAAGTTCAGAAGGGAACCAAGCATAATATAGGAAGTGCAGGATAGAACTAAAAAAGGAAGTTAGAGGGGCAAAGAGACTGCATGAGAAACAATTAGCGAGTAAGATTAAGGGGAACCCTAAGGTTTTTTACCAACATATTAAGAGTAAAAGGTTGGTCAAGGATAGGGTGGGGCCAATTAGGGACCTAGGAGGAAATCTCATTGTGGAGGCAGAGGGCATGGCTGATGTACTGAATGAGTACTTCGCCTCTGTCTTCACAAAAGAAAAGGATACAGCCAATGCCATGGTATTGGAGGAGAGGGTAGGAGAAATGGATAGAATAATTATAACCAGAGAGGAAGTTCTAAAAAGGTTGACGTCACTCAAGGTGGATAAGTCACTTGGTCTGGATGGGATGCACCCTAGGTTACTAAGTGAGGCACGGGAGCAAATAGCAGGGACTCTGGCCACGATCTGTCACTCTTCCTTGGACACAGGGGTCGTGCCAGAGGACTGGAGGATAGCTAATGTTACTCCCTTGTATAAAAAGGGGCAGAAGGACAAGCCTGGTAACTACAGACCAGTCAGTCTAACGTCAGTAGTGGGCAAACTTCTAGAGTCCATAATCAGGGACAAGGTAGATCTTCACTTAGAAAGATATAGGCTAATAAAGGACAGTCAACATGGATTTGTTAAAGGCAAATCTTGCCTTACAAATCTGATATAATTTTTCGATGAGGTAACGGAATGGGTGGATAATGGTAGCGCAGTTGATGTAGTTTACATGGACTTTCAAAAGGCATTTGACAAAGTGCCACATGAGGGACTTATTAGGAAATTAAAGGCCCATGGCGTAAAAGGGACAGTGGCAGCGTGGATCCACAACTGGCTGCGAGACAGAAAGCAGAGAGTTGTAGTGAGCGGCTGTTTTTCAGAATGGAGGGAAGTGAGCAGTGGTGTGCCACAGGGATCGGTTTTGGGACCATTGCTGTTTGTAATCTACATCAATGATCTGGACTTGGGTATACGGAGTACAATTTCCAAGTTTGCAGATGACACTAAGTTAGGGAGAATAGTAAATAGTGAGGAGGATAGTAGCCATCTGCAAGAGGATATAGACAAATTGGTAAAGTGGGCAGACACATGGCAGATGAAGTTTAATGCAGAGAAGTGTGAGGTGATGCATTTTGGGAGAAGAAATGAAGGGAGGCAATATAGATTCATAGATTCATAGAATTTTACGGCACAAAAGGAGGCCATTCGGCCCATCTAGTCTGTGCCGGCTCTTTGAAAAGAGCGATTCAATCCCACTGCCCTGCCCGCTCCCCATAGCCTAATAGACCTGTTCTCCCTAAATAAAGATCTAATTCCTTTTTAAAAGTTGTTATCGAATCAGCCTCCACCACCTTTTCAGGCAATGCATTCCAGATTCGAACAACTCGCTGAGTGAAAAAATTTCTCCTCAGCTCCCCTCTACTTCGCCTTGAAACTATTTTAAATCTGTGACCACGAGTCACAGATTCACCCACGAGTGGAAATAGTTTTTCTCTGGGTAGGCTAGATAGTACAATTTTAAATGGTGTGAAGGAACAGAGAGACCTGGGGGTTTGTGTTAGTGACTCGTTGAAGGTGGCAAGACAGGTAGACAAGGCTGTTAAGAAGGCATATGGGATACTAGGCTTTATAAATAGGGGTATGGAGTACAGAAGTCAGGAAGTGCTGACTAACCTCTATAAGACTTTGGTGAGGCCTCAGCTGGAATACTGTGTTCAATTCTGGTCACCACACTACAGAAAGG
The DNA here is from genome assembly GCA_035084275.1 of Hydrolagus colliei. NCBI lineage: Eukaryota > Metazoa > Chordata > Chondrichthyes > Chimaeriformes > Chimaeridae > Hydrolagus > Hydrolagus colliei. Next base: position 107,140,113 of record CM068744.1, on the reverse strand, counting down.
ATGTGAAGACTTTGGAAAGGGTACAAAGAAGATTTACTAGGATGGTGCCAGGATTGAGGGACTTCAGCTATGAGGAGAGGCTAGATAGGCTAGGGTTATTCTCTCTGGAGCAGAGAAGATTGAGGGGAGACCTAATAGAGGTTTATAAGATCATGAGGGGTTTCGACAGGGCAAATAGAGAAAAACTATTTCCACTCGTGGGCTAATCTGTGACTCATGGTCACAGATTTAAAATAGTTTCAAGGCGAAGTAGAGGGGAGCTGAGGAGAAATGTTTTCACTCAGCGAGTTGATCGAATCTGGAATGCATTGCCTGAAAAGGTGGTGGAGGCTGATTCGATAACAACTTTTAAAAGTGAATTAGATCTTTATTTAGGGAGAACAGGTCTATTAGGCTATGGGGAGCGGACAGGTCAGTGGGATTGAATCGCTTTTTTCAAAGAGCCGGCACAGACTAGATGGGCTGAATGGCCTCCTTTTGTGCCGTAAAATTCTATGAATCTATGAATCTCTCTTGCTCTTCCGTCGTGACGTGAAAAATGCGATACAAGTGAAATTTTGTTTTTGTTGTAACTTGCTTTCTCTCTCCCTCTCTCTGTATCTCACTCTCTCCATCTCACTCTCTCCGTGTCAGGATCCCACACGTGTGCTCAGCCCTGTCATTGATGTCATCAACATGGATACTTTTGCTTATATTGCGGCTTCAACTGATCTCCGTGGAGGTAAAGTATGGGCCAATCAGTGTGTGATATGTGTGTGTGTATGTAATTACATATAAATGTTTGTGATTTTGCATAGTGAGTGAGTGAGCGAGTAGGTATATACACCTACAGTGAGTGTATATATCTGTGTGAGTAGATACACCTTCCTGGTCCCTGATTCTTCAGCTCCTTGGGAAGTCTTCCCGACATGAAAGGTGCAATACAAATGTAATTTTGCTGTTGTTGAACAGTACATATGTGAGTGTGTGCATGTATATTATTATTATTATTATTATATATGTAGATATGTGAATATATGTGTATGTGTGAGCGTATTTATACACCCACCTTACTATTCCTCCATCACAGCAATGAGCTGCATATCAAATTCATCAGGCTCGTGTCCTGGCCTCAACCACGCCTTCCTGGTAACCCTGTACCAGTTAATAATTACCCTCTAGGTAAAGAAACACTTGTTATGAAATTGCCCCCTTTGTGACTAAACCCATGTCCTTTTGTTCTGTTATCTCAACGCATCCATTGAGTGTCGTCAGTGGTGCTTCCTGTGTGCAAAATCAACGCCCAGGAAATGACATCAAATGAACCTGACGATGGGTTATCGACAAAGTGGGACACCAGTGATCCTGCTGTTCAGTGGAATGGAGGGATGGGGGGGGGCACTTATAGAGGGGAGTGTGTTCTTCCCAGTGTACGTGTGTATTTGAGGGGCTTAACATGGTTGTGGCATGGTTGCCAGGCAGTTGTTTAGATCAATATGGTGTTAACCCCTGCCCCCATTGTGCCGTGTGACAGGGTTTGACTGGAGCCTGCGCTTCAAGTGGGAGCAGTTAAGCTTGGAAGTCAAGGCCCAGAGGACGGATCCCACCCAGCCTATCAGGTAAGAGGCAGGGCCGGGTCAGGGGTTGGAGTTGGGTCTCGGAGTTGGACCTGAGGGTCAATGCTTGGAGGAGCGCTACACTGGCAGAGGTGCCGTCCTTTGGATGAGATGTAAAACCTGTCCGTTCTTCAGGCGGATGTTGAAGATCTCATGGCGCTATTCGAAAAGAGAAGGGAGTTTCTCCCTGTTCCTGGCCAGCAACACCGCCACCCCCCCTCCCCGCACGCAAATAAAATTGGTCATTCACTCTATTGGCCGTTTGTGGGACACACAACCTGGCTGCATTTTGACCGTAAATACATAGTCACTGCGCTTTCAAGTATATGCTGGGAAGTGCAGTATCAAATGCAAGTACAGCAGAAGCCCGTTTATCCGTGACTCGATGAACCGGCACTTCCGTATAACCGGCACGCCAAAAAAAAAGTCCCCATTCGATAAACCGGAACTTGGAACTTCTCTGGAACAATAGCGGCGGAGCATTTGTGAATCATTGTCGCGCAGGTGCAGTATTTTGGTTTGCCGCTAGTCGAACCTAGGGTTATCGGTTTGCCGCTAGTAGAGTCTAGGGTTATCGGCTTGCTGCTAGTAAGGTTTTAAAGTCGTGCTGCCGTTTTTTTCACTCGCTTGGCGTCCTCCATTTTAAAAAGAATCCCTGGACTATAAACCTCAATCAGTAAAGGTGAGAAGCGCAAGAAAGTAGTTTTTAACAATAAGTACCAATACAATATTCTGTTATTATCTGTTATTATTTAGTCTGGTGTGTATGGTGTGTGTTAAAAGAACTTTAATTTTTTTGTGGTGGGTTTTCGACAGCGGGCCACCCGAATACCTGGCAGGCGCTTTAACCAGCATTGGCAAGGACCCGCGGGTGCCAGATAAACAGGCTTTTACTGTATTAGTATTAATAAACCGTTCCCAAAGAACTGTCCTCAAACCCAACCTTAGCAGAGATTCTGATGTTGCCCACAGGACGCCGGTGATAGCTGGAGGGCTGTTCGTCATCGACAAGGCCTGGTTCAACCACCTGGGGAAGTATGACACCATGATGGACATCTGGGGAGGAGAAAACCTTGGTAACCTGTAATCAATTTCAAAATCCTCACTCCTCACTTTTAAAGTCCTCCACGGTCTAGCTCCTCCCTACCTCTGATATACCAAAACATTACTGACTCATTCGCTCCCACCGCTCGGCAGGCTCCATGTCCCCCACCCTGTCTGCCCTGTCATTGCAGGTCATGCCTTCAGCCTTTCTGCCCCCACCCTCTGTAATGCCATCCCGGAGCTCCTATGTCTCGCCACTTCTGTTGCCTCCTTCCAAGGCCTGTATCAAGAACTTCCTCTTTGACCGTGTGTCCAGCCATATTCCCTCCTCCTCCCTCCCTGTTCTCCACCTTTCTCTGACTCCAAACGCAACTCAAGTCCAAACCGCTCACCTTTGGAAGACCTCCTGACGTGAACGGCACTTTATCAATGCAACTTGTTGTTTTTTGTTGCCTTGTTTTTGTCTGTCCCATTTACCTAAAAATGCATATTCACACTTTACTATGAGGCACTTTGAGGCAGCTTGATAATGTGTTAAGGTGCAAACATTAAATGCAAGGATTTGCATCTATCTGTTTAGGTGGACATTAAAGATCCCTTCGCACCATTCGCAAAGAGAAGATAGCTTCTCCATCCTGGTCAAATAAAATCTCTCTCCCCAAATAAAATTGGTCATTTACTCCATGGCTGTTTGTGGGACATTGCTGTATGTAACTAGCAGCTGTGTTTTGCTCACAAAATGCCCAGTCACTACACTTTACAATATAGCCTGTGGAGTGCTTTGAAACATCTCAACGACATGATAAAGCGGTATATCAACTGCAAGGCAATGTCTAAATGTTCTCGCAAGAAATCTCTGTTGGTCTTGCACACACAACACACATCATGGAGTGAATGAACAATTTATCTGGGAAATTCAGACAGACAGAGAGAGAGAGACATACACACACGCAACCAGAAAGGGGAGCAAGAGACCTGGAGAGACACTCAGACCAACAAGCAGACCATCAGTTATGAAGCAAGACAGACAGGCCAGTCCAGGACGTACAAGTGGAGGTGGTGGGGGTGGGCGTGAGGGGAGGTGAGCCTCTGACTGACTGACTCCCTCTCTCTCTGTGGCAGAAATCTCTTTCCGGGTGTGGATGTGCGGGGGAAGCCTGGAGATCATTCCCTGTAGCCGGGTGGGGCATGTGTTTCGCAAGAAACATCCCTACGTCTTCCCAGACGGCAACGCCAACACCTACATCAAGTATGTATTCCTCCCGCTGGTCCTGCACATCCACCTTTCCTCCCACCCCGACCCCATCCCCATGGGAACTTAGAATCACCTCGTCTAATCTAACACCCCTGTTATGCTGGCCAACAATTAAAAAATTGGTCACTCACTCCAGGACTGTTTGTGGCAGATTGCTGTGAGCAAATGGCTGCCACATTTCACCCAGTAAACGCAGTCAGAACGTAAATCATCGTTACTCTCTTGTTTTTCTCTCTACAGGAACACCAAACGCACAGCCGAGGTCTGGATGGATGAGTATAAGCGTTTTTACTACTCAGCCCGACCTGCTGCCAAGGGGAGGCCATACGGAGAGTAAGTGTCTGGCTGTTGGACTGTGTCTGTGGCTCTGCCTGTCGCTCTCTCTGTATCTCAATGTGTCTCTGCATCTCTCGCTGGCTAGGGTGGGGGAGCTTGGTGTATGCATGAGCGCAGTGCTGAGTGTGGCTGACTGACCGGTGGGGGAGTTGGCATGTGTGGCCTGTGGCCTATTGATTGTGCAGTGGTGGGGAAATGCAGGGCTGACCGACTCAGGCTCGGTGGGGAGGGAGGTTGACTTACTGATGAGAGCTGTGTTTCAGTGTGAGCAGCCGTGTGGAGCTAAGGAAGCGACTGACCTGCAAATCTTTCCGCTGGTACCTGGACACCATCTACCCGGAGCTGAAGTACGTTAACCTCGCCTCGTCCGTCCCTCACCCCAGTGTGCGAATCGCGTCCGCCATTGTCCTCGTGTTTGACACAGTTAATGACCTGGGTCAGCCTGGCGCAGTCATAGCACTCTCGTCTCAGAGACAGAAGGTTGTGGGATGAAGTCGGTCAGGACTTTTGAACTCACAGTCCAATGCTAGGGAGTGTTGCGTTGTCAGAGGTGGCATCTTTCAGATGAGACATTAACAACACCAACAAAACTGCATTTGTGTAGCGCCTTTCACGTTGGGAGGACATCCCAAGGCGCTGGACAGACAGTATTCCTGACCCGAGCTGGGGTAGGGATTGGGATGGTGGAGGGCGGAAGGGGGAAGGAGGTTGATCGAATGGTGAAAGAGGAGGGCCTTGAGGTGGATCTTGAAGGACTGAGGGATGGAGCGAGGCAGAGGGACTGCGGGATGGAGTTCCAGAGGGTGGGTGGAGGCAGAACTGAGGTCCCGTCTGTGCTAGTTCAGATGGACATCAAATATCCCACGGAGCTATTGGAAAAAAAAAGTAAGCATTTTTTTCCCGGTAACCCCAGATAAAATTGTTCACCCACTCACAATTGTTTGTGGAACAATGCTGTGCACAAATTGACTGTCGCGTTTCACCCACAAAATACACAGTCGCTACACTTTATAGTATATCCTGTGAAGCACTTTGAGATGTTTTGACAACTGATAAGGCAAATGCAAGGATTACTATCACAAGATTGGTCTGGATGAAGAAGGCCCTTTGGACTATCTAACCTCATCCCGCCAGATCACCCACCCTACCATCACAGCACCAAGCTGCTTCTTAAATGAGTCCCGTGTTCTGGCCTCAACCACCTGGCAGTAATTATTGTATATTAATAATCCTTAAATTTGATAGTGAATTATCAGATCATTGAGGCATCTGAAATCGCTTCACAGAATATACTGTAAAGTTACTGGGTTGTATATTTTGTGAACAAAAAGCAGCAGTCAATCGCATACAGCAGTGTCCCACAAACAGTCGTGACCAAATTATTACCCCAAGAAAACGATCCACCAATTGACTAACCACCGGGTTCCTACTTACTGCTAGGTAAACAAAGGCATATGGAGTAAGGAAGCTTGCCTAAGATTTCTCCCTGCCTGGGAATCGAACCCAGGTCCTCTCGCTTGCGAGGTGAGTGCGCTCACGACTACGCTACGGGACTCCTAATTGTCACAGGATGTTCCTGCCTGTGTTGTGCTCCAGGATTCCTGAGGAGATGGATTCCCAGCCCGGATTGATCCGGCAGCATGAAACTTGTGTGGAGTCTATGAGGACAGAACAGGAGCTCGCTGGCGTTAGCCTGGGCCGGTGTGTGACCACGAACAGGGTGCCAGTGGCCACACAGGTAACATTAACACATCAGCCCCCACCACCTTGATCCCACCCACCCCCCTCCATCTTTTTCAGGTTGTGACTGAAAACCTCCCTCTTCTACGGTACTATCAGTCACTTCTTCCCTCCCCCGGTTGAGTCAGGCTCAGCAACCATTAAGCGCTCCGAGACACAGTTCTGCGTAAAAGACTCTGTGGTAGCACTCTCATCTTTGAGTCAAAGGTTGTGGGATTCAAGCTCAAGGTTGGGTCTCAGAATCACATAGTCTAAGTTGACTCTTCAGTGCAGTCCTGGCGGGTGTTGCATTGTCAGAGGTGCTGGCCTTTAGATGAGACATTGAACTGATGTCCCATCTACCTGTTCAGGTGGATGTTAAAGATCCCATGGCACCATTGGAAAAGAGAAAGGGAGTTTCTCTCTCCTGGTGTCCTGGCCAACAATCTTCTAAATAAAATTTGTCACTCATTCTATGGCTGTTTGTGGAACATTGCTGTGCACAATTGGCCACTTAATAGTGGCTGCATTTCACATTGCTTTACAATATATTCTGTTAAGAGCTTTGAGATGTCTCAATGATGTGATAAGGCGCGGTTATGAAATGCAAGCATTATTATTGTAAAGGGAGCTTTGTAAATGCAATATTATTTTTAATAAGGATGCTATACAAATGGAGGTTGTTGTTGTCAGTCCAGTCAGTCAGTCAGTCACACTCTCTTTCTGTTCCCCAGCAATGGACCTTCACCCACAGTCATCAGATCCGCCATGGCCAGCTCTGCCTGTCAACCAGCAGTGTCTTCCCCGGCTCACAGGTGTTGCTCATCTCCTGCAGTAAGGCTGATGGAAAACAGGTGCTTGCACCCACGCAGTGCTCACACCCTTGTGCCCACGGAGCCCTCACACACACTCACACCAGTGCAGTTCTCACACATTCACAGCCCTCACATCCTCCACTGTACAGCACTCACACCCACAGACTCCGCATAGTCAATTCACTCGACAGTATATTCTGTGAAGCTCTTTGAGACTTCGATAAGATGTGAAAAGCGCCATATCAAATGCAAGGATTATTATTATTGTTGGAAACTGATGGGTAAACATTATTCCAATTAGTAGCATTTGCTTAAAACGTATGGGCACCATAAACTGGAGAGTACCAGATGGACCCTTGATCTGAGAGATATGAGGTAAGGGCCATCTGGTCAAGAGATAAGACCTTGGGGGAAAGGGCTGAGATAATCGAATGTGTGTCTAACGTCTTCTAGGGTAAACTAACAGCACTCTCGAGGACGGCAGAGGAATGTGATCAGGCCTCCCTCCTACCCCAGGTTAGACAGGACAAAAGGGGAAAACAGACGGATGGGATCACTGGTCTTGATAACAGGCAGGAAGAATGTCTAAGGAGATTAGCATAAACAAAGCGCTCTTCTCTCTTGGATACTATGATTGCATTTCTCTCAGCTCCCATTAATATCATTCCTCTCAGCTTCCTCTCAGCTCCCATTAATATCGACAGGACAAGGAAGACGTTAAAATACAAAAGATAAGGCAAGGTCAAGACAGGTCAAAGGGCAAGAGGACTTCTCTGTATATCTAGGGGAGAAGTTTAAACGAAAGTTAGATCTGCAGGACCAGACCAAATGGGGTGTGAGTATAGCAGCAGACATTAGAACACCATCTTGAGACCAACCGACGATCGATTCAGCTGATTCCTGTTTTAACCCGGTAGTATATTCCTGTAAATTATAACCAGTCTGTCTTTCACACTGTGTGGGTTTATATATTAAAAACCGTACCTTTTTAAGGATTGTTGGGTCGGTATTTTGAACTCTCGAGATCAGAAATCCCAACAAATTGGCGACCACGAAGGGATCCAACAAACGGTAATATATATATGACAAACCACGACAGTTCGGGTTAAATAAATCATTCACATAGAAGTTCCGTCTGATGAAAACTGTGTAAGGATTCCTAAGGTAGTCAGGATCCAGACAAACACATTGGTAATGCAGATTTAGAAGGGGAAACATTAAAAAAGGGTTGGATAGAGGATAGGGTAGCAAAAGGCCAATTTGGAGTAGGAGGAGAGAAATGTAAAGCATTCTATTATCTGGGCTAGGGCGCAAGTAACCGAGAAACTACAGGTCAGAAATGAAGAACTGAAACAGGAGGCAGCAAGTAGGGACAGACAAGTACAGGAGGAAATGCAGAGGATCGGTTTATTGAAATATTGCAATTGTTGCAAATGCTGATTTAATTTGGGCAAACAAGAGGATTTTAACCTGAACTGGGAGTTCGAGATGTGATAATGTATAGAGGGTGATTCTCGGCGATGATACCTGCTAGAGGAGGGACTGTAAGAAGAGCTTTAATTGACTGTAAGAAGAGCTTTCAAATCTTTGTTAAAATTATTATTTGATACCCCAAAGTGTATGTAAAAACTGGACAATCTTGTTTGATCCTAAGGAATGTGAGCCAGAGCGTTTGGACCAAATGGAGTGAGTTCTGTGTTTGTGAGTTTTGTGATTGTGTTTATGAAGACTTGATGTTATTCTTTTTTTATTCCTTTCCTTATTTGGAGGGATGGTTGGTCTAACAGTCTATCTCAAGTCAATAAAATGAACATTGTGTTGATGTAAGAGAGTCTACGATCAACGGAAAAGACTTAAATGTCAACATTCACAAAATCAGAAATGCGTGGCTTCAAGTTAAGCTAACGCTGTCCTGATGAATTGGAACTCTTGGTGACTTCCAGTCTGCTTGGACGAGATCTTCAAGGGATTTTACGACGTGAAGGTGTCAAGAAAGGATGAGTGGCTGTTGAATGGAACTCTTCACATATGGTAACAGAGGAACTCCAACTTCCCGAGATTCCCTGATAAGCCTTCGGGCTTCCCATGTGTGGAAAGACAATTGGACAGATCAGTTCAGGAATGTGAATGAAGTGTGAACTTTGATTGGGCAGAATGGCCTCTGGCTACACCTTATTTCATCATCATGTGTCTGAACTTTGGGGTATAAAAGAATGAAACAAATGTCAAGAATTTGGACACCATTGGGATACCACTGCAACACTGTTGAGACAGTGAGATACTGTATCCTATGGTCTGTGTGGGTTCGTGGCTAAACAATTAGCCGAAGGATTATTGGTGTGTTGGTGTCCCCAGGGAAGGTCGAGATCAACCTGCTTTCCCCTCTCTCTCTCTCTCTCTCACATACAAGTACTCTCACCTTCTCACTCTTCACTCACATCTTCTCTCTGTTTCTATCTCATACAGAAATGGCAGAAGGCTGGTTTACGTATCCAGCACCTGATGTCACGTTATTGCCTGGACAGTGAAGTGTTGGGGAATGAAGAGGATGGGGAGCGGATCCTGGTTATAAACCCCTGTGAAATGACAGCTCTGAGCCAGCGCTGGGACACACCACATGCGGCCTAGTGGGCGATAGACATCAGAGAGGGAGGGGGGGAGAGGCAAGAGAACGAGGACAGTGATGCACAGATAATCCACTGGAACCCCAGGAGCTGCTGTGGGATATAATAGCTGAATCCTAGAGGATGCAATTCATTCCAGTTATGATCCAGGGATGTCTCTCATGTCCCTTGTTCATTATTTGTTTCCTTCAGGAACTTTCTGAGCTCATCACAGCAAGTGCCGGACAACGGCAGGCCCAAGGGAGGGAAACTTTAGCAAAGGAGGTTAATTTTAACCTGGACCTTGTTGGCAAAAGTTGGTCCCGTTGTATGGAAATCATGGTGGCAGCCATCTTTGTTTTTTCTCTCTCGCTCTCTCATTCACTCACTGTCACTAGCTCTGAGCTGGAAATGATTTACCGAGAACATGTGAAAGAAACAAACTGGGGGGAAGTGGGCATTGGAGGAAGCTGGACACTTAGTTGAAATGTTAAAAGGAAATGAAGATGAGGAATGAGATCCCAGGGCTTCAGTGGAGTGAATTGTTTTTATTTTTGTGGCGGGGAGCTGGGGGTAGGAGAACACAATTACACTTAAAGCACAAGGTCTTTTCTTTCCCTTTGCCGTCAAATTCTTGCATAAAATCCATCCTCCCCCACCTCAGTCCCGTTCGGTTAGTCCCAGCTGAAAGATCCTGTGATGATTAGAAGTCCAGAAGTGTAGTCGTTAGTGCACTCGCCTCTCGAGCGAGGGGACCCGTGTTCGTTTCCCAGGTGGGGAGAAACCTTAGGCAAGTTTCCTTACTCCACAAGCCTCTGTTTACATAGCAGTACGTAGGAACCCAGTTATTAGTTAATCGGCAGATCATTTTCCAGGAGTAATAATCCCTTAAAAACAATGTGATCACTCAATTAATGACTGTTTGTGAGACACTGCTGTGCACAATTGGCTGCTGTGTTTCGCCCACAAAATATACAGTTACTGCATTTTGCATATAGTACTGTATATCCTATGATGAACTTTGAGACATTTCAACAATGTGATAAGGCACTATTATAAATGCAAGGATTATTATGCTATTGATCGGATAATATCGTAATAAGATTTGACCAGGTTGAGGTACAATCTCGCTGCATGTACCATCTACGTTTGATGCGTGTTTTTATGTGTCAAAGGAAAGCCAGACTCTGGATTGCTGCCTCTCATGGACTGTGTAATGGAACATATCACGCAGAGATTGGTAATGCTGCTGGTGCAATAATAAATTTGTTTCTGGATCCAGCTTGCCTTGTGTTGAACGCAAGTGTTGTAGCTGTGCATTAAATGCTAACACGCAGTCACTGTGCAATTGCACATGCACGGTGCCAAACAGCTACTTCATCATCTGAACAGGCATCACACAATATCCTAACATAATAAAATGTAGAGTCCTTTAGCGTGGTGGTTAGAGCACTTCCCTTGTAAACATGATGCAGGTTGAATCCCAGACAGGGCGAAACCTAAAGCAAGTTTCCTTACTCCACACACCACTACTTATCTAGCAGTAAGTAAGAACCATGCTGTTAATCGTTTGGGAGATTGCTTTCTGGTGGTAATAATCCATTCAAAAAAATATAATTAACTTTGGTTGCTCAATCCACGACTGTTTGCTGGACACTGCTGTGAACAATTGGTTGCTGCGTTTCACCACAAAATATATAGTCAATCCACTTTTCAATATATTCTGTGAAGCACTTTGATGAGTCTCAATAGATCATTGCAAATATTTGAATTGCATCAGCCCACCATCCAGCACTGATAAACACACAAGTGTATGTGTGTGTCCTGTGTGTGTATTTGTTCGTGGTGTGTTCTATGTATATACATGCACGCTCGCGTGAGACTGGTTGTGATAAAATCCTGTTTTTTTTAAACTTGAAATTACATCCTGTTGAAAACTGCACTTTTTCATTAACAGCCACATGAACATGTCAAAAATATATTGTGTGTATATAGAGTCTATATAATCTGTATTATATCTGAGTGTGTGTATATTTTGCAGTAAAATTGTGAAATTTTCAGTGATTACTTTGTCACTCATGGGCTTGAGATCTCTAAACTACTTAAGGATTTCATGAAATCACTGAAATTAGGCGTCGGGGATTTCGTGAAATGACTAGATGACCATTCCATCATATTGGTAATCTCCCCTTGACAGTATCATGGGCATTATCAACAACAGGTTGATAATGCAAAAAATGTATTTACTGAAAAAAGAGAAGCATTGGATTTGTCATGTCTACGTGAACAATTTAAAGAAATTGTTCTGTAAAGAATAGCATATTCAAGTCAAATAATAATAATAATCATCATCCTTGCATTTGATGTAGCTTGCTTTTCATGTCTTCTAGATGTCTCAAAGCACTTCACAAGAATATACTGTGAAATGAATTGACTATATATTTGTGGGCAAAATGCAACAGACACATCAGTGTCCCTCAGAGAGTCATGAAAAATTACCTTTTTTAGGGAATGTTCATTTGTTAGCACAAATCAGGCTTCCATAACATAGGGAGTTACATTTTTAACTTTGTAGGTTTTTTACACTTCAGAAAGCCTTGTCCACCATAAACAATGTAATCACAGCTCCATGGAATGACACTGACTTCTCCTGGTTGATCCAGATCTCTGGTGTGGGCAGAGGTTAAATTGCTTCATGGAATAGTGACCCACCAGGATGTTGGCTTTTACTGCTATCTGATACTGTTCAGTGTCTGTATCTGTTGATAATGACACCAAGGATGTTCCTGGAATCACCTGTATCCCTATCGATTGCTGGGATGGGGACAGACACATAGTCTCCAGGTGTAGCAACTTAGAGATCCAGCCAACTTGGCTTCACCATCCCCTCTGCTTGGGTTACTTGTGCCATAAATGCGTTAGATATGCTCTAGATATAAATGTAATGTTTTGTTGTTGTTGTAGCTCTCCACTTCTGATCTGGATCATGCATCCAGAGCCTGTGAAATAAGAGTCAGTGTGCGAGGATCACTGGAAATCTCTATTGTCTAGACATGGAGATGACAGTCCTAAGCTATGGTGGATCGGTGCCACTGGAGATGAGAGAAACAAGTGCACTGTTAGTGGGCGGGTTGTCAGCTGGACTTTTTCTGATGCATCACCAGCAAGAACAGCTCGTACTGTCGTGGAATAACTCACAAAGAGATCAGGTTATTCGTGTAAAGCACAAACAGTCATTTAATATACTAACGGCCGAAAGGAGAAATACCCTCACAGGTCAGATACCCGAGTTGGTACTTCTAAGGAACTAACAGAAATACAACAGTTTATATCTTATTCTTTTGCACACCGCGTGACAGTAGTATAAGTTCCTTTAACCAATTACAGCAATCCACCTAATCAACTTCACTTTCCAGTGTAGAAATCACCTCTGTTGGCAGGGATGATTTCATCAAGACCAACATGAGCCACATTGCCATGGCAATGGCAGCATAAAGGGAGCAATTTATTCCTGAATGGTGAGCAGAGTTCTTTTGGGACTGCATAAATGTACAGTACTACCGACTGTCCAATTCTATGTGATGTATCTGATAGCCAGACTACTAACATATCTTTGATGTCACCGTTGGCTCGTTCAACAGAGGCTTGACTTTGTGGGTCCAAGGCTTGCCGTGAACTAAAGTGAGGTTTAGCTCAGTGATATTTTGGGCACTAAATTCAGAACCATTGTTACTCTGGAAAAAGGCAGGCACACCAAAGCGGTTGAAGATATCTGTGAGCTGAAAGGCTGTTCTGCAGCACACTTTTGCCCACAAAATGTACAGTCACTACATTCTGTGAAGCGCTTTGAGACATCTGAATGGCATGATAAGGTGCTATATTAAATGCAAGGATTAGTGTTATTATCAATAAACGTGCCCTCATCCTCTTTAGGTGGTATGTGGGGAGGGAGGTAACTGGGGTCTCCTTGGAGCTGAAATGGCTTCAAGGTGACACGTTTGACGAAGGAATATCACAACGGAGCCATGGCTCATCAGCAGGATTGTGAAGGGCAGACCAGTCACTGTGGGGCCCCAATCAGCGTCATCCAAGTGGTCCTCCAAGACACCGGTGGTGCTATGAAGTGCCGCGAGGGGGGGAGAAAAAGGTGTATGGGGAGGGTAGTGGGCTTCTCTTGACCTTAGTTAGACATGTATCTTTGTTAGACCATCACCAATGGTCACCACAGAAGCGGGGTCGTGACGACAGCGACAAACTTGCCTCTGCTCCTCCCAGATGGTCACGTAGCCGCCTCCACAGCCAAAAACAACCTTTTTTTTTATAAAACATATATAAAAACGGCCAAAAAGACGATTTAGCTCTATATTTATATCTATCTATCGGTGGGCGTTATGTATTTTTTTTTCAGTCAGAATTTGAAATAGCCCTTTCGGTAACCGGGGCGAGCGACCGTTAGAAGGCGCGCGCCCGGCCGGCCGGCGTCGGTTTGAATGGTTTCCCCAACCGTCACTGCTGGGAGAGACGAGGGATTTTCTCCCCGAAAAAAACACACACACACACACACACACACCTGCGATTTTTTGTTTGACGCCGTGAGCCAGCCCGGAGCCGTTGGGCAGAGGCAGAGCTGGGTTACGTGGAGCTGCCCGAGTTGGCCCGCCTGCCGCAGACCGGACCTCGTCTCCGGCTGCGGCTGCTGAACCGAGCGCTCCACCAGCTGGCGTGCGAGCGGCCCCGAGCCCCCTCCCTCAACCTCAGCCACCAACAGGAGGAGGAGCAGGCCCCGCACAGGAGGCTGATCAGGGGTGAGACTGTGTGTCTCTGTATGTTTGTCCTATCTGTCTGTATGTGTTCTCGTGTATCCGTCTGTGTACCTGTGTTTCTATGTACCCGTGTGTTTGTATCTGTCTGTCTGTGTATGTATGTATGTATGTGTGTATCTGTCAGTCTATGTGTATGTATGTGTGCGTGTGTGTATCTATCTGTCTAAGTATGTGTGTATCTGTCTGTCTATGTGTGTGTAACTGTCTATGTATGTATGTGTGTGTATATATATGTGTGTATCTATCTATGTGTGTGTATCTGTCTGTCTATGTATGTGTGCGTGTGTGTATCTATCTGTCTAAGTATGTGTGTGTGTGTGTATCTGTCTGTCTATGTGTGTGTAACTGTCTATGTATGTATGTGTGTGTATATATATGTGTGTATCTATCTATGTGTGTGTATCTGTCTGTCTATGTATGTGTGTGTATGTGTATCTATCTGTCTGTGCGTGTGTGTGTGTGTATCTGTCTGTCTATGTGTGTGTAACTGTCTATGTATGTATGTGTGTGTATATATATATGTGTGTGTATCTATCTATGTGTGTGTATCTGTCTGTCTATGTATGTGTGTGTATGTGTATCTATCTGTCTGTGCGTGTGTATCTGTCTTGTCTATGTATGTGTGTGTATCTGTCTGTCTATGTATGTGTGTGTGTGTATCTGTCAGTCTATGTGTGTGTGTATGTGTGTGTATCGGTCTATGTATGTGTGTATCTGTCTCTATGTATGTGTCTGTCCGAAGGATATGTTGTGCGTCTGTGTATGTATCTGTGTGTCTGTCCATGTACTATTTCTCGTGTCTGTATGCTCACCTCCCCTTCACCACTGTAAAGCGCTGGGAGTCACTATATTGTTTGTATGTATCTGAGTGTGTGTTTGGTTCAGCGTTGTCTGTGTGTCAGTATGTGACTTTATGTCTGTTTGCATCAGCCTTGCTTGTTTGTCTTCCTCAATTAGCTAAGGCACAGGCACAGCTATTGCTTTTTTTAATTTCACAGCATACATGTATATCGATAATATTGGGAAAGCTGCTGTATACAGGTCTGCTTAGTGTTTGGTAATATGAGAAAAGCTGCTGTTTACAGTTTTACATTTGTATTTGCTACGGTATTCTTTTGCTTCATAATGTAAAGTATACTGGAGACTCGAACTTGGTGGTTAGAGCACTCACCTCGCAGGCAAGGGAATCTGGGTTCGATTCCTGAGCAGGGCGAAACATTGGGCAAGTTTTCTTACTCCACACACATCTGTTTACCGAGCAAAGAGTAGGAACCCAATTGTGCGTCGATTGGCAGATCGTTTTTCCAAAGGTAATAAGCCTTTAACAAATGTGTCACTCAATCCTCGACTGTTCGTGGGACACTGTTGGGGCAATTGGTTGTCACGTTTCGCCCACAAACTATACAGTCAATTAACTTTACAGTATATTCTGTGAAGCACGTTGAGACGTCTCAAAGACGTAATGAAGCGTTATGTCAAATGCAAGGATTATTATAATACAGTATATTACAATACAGTGCCACCTGTCCTATTATCCCTGTTAATACAGTCCAGTTATAATGGGAGTAATATTTTACTTGTGCTGTAAAATCTATTTAAATTTACTTTCAAGGAATATTTATGATGGGGTTTGACCTATCTGGTTGGGTTTTAGACACTAGAATAATGTCATATTTTGCTGTTTAAACAGATTATAATATGTTCTGATTATAAATCTATTTGTCACTGTTTTTCTAGTTATTTTTTATGTTCTCTGATCTCTTTCCCTTTGATTGCTTTAAGTAATCATCTAAATATAAAAACAAAGGGTGTAATTATTTTCTTTCCTATTCTGAGTAAATACAAATGCATAGTCTTTGCCTACAAATACACAGTCACAATGCAAGATTGTGAAGCGCTTCAAGATGTATTGATGATGTACTAAGGTTTAATATCAAATGCAAAGATGGGAGAGGGGGAGAATAGATGGATTCCAGTCTATCACCATCCTAAAAAGAGAAAAACAGATTAATTTGCATTAATAGATTTGTCTGTGTTCAATATTAGTTATCAATAGATCCCCCCAAACTGCAATACTAATCATTTAATATAGCACCTATAACATCAGAAAGATGGCAACTCTAAATTTATTCTATTCTCTGAAGTCTTTCAAAGCATTCAGAATTTGACAATTCTTTTAACAGAGTATCAATTTTGGGTTTCAGAATGGGGGCAAATAGGCAGAAGAGGGTTGTGAAGCAGCCCGGCTATTTTAAGTAAGAAATAGAGAAACCCAACTTCAAAATGGACTGAATTCAACAATTTGTTGAATTCAGGGTGCTCTGAACTGATAAACTAATAAAGTAAGACCCATGTGGAATTGCTCCTTCAAAACATCTCAAAAGTAACAACTGGGTACTAACTGTCAATTGTAGTGGTTCTGTAATGTTAGGGAAGGACTACAGCTAAATGGTTCATTTGAAAGTTCTGTTAATGAACAACTCCCCTATCCCTGGCCTCGAGCATTACCTAAGGTCTCCAACAGGTCGCTCGGTGCCAGGTGGTGTCTCGCGTCTGCTTAATAAAAACAAGAGCTGTAATTACCACAGTTTAAACCTTGCAGTTTATATTTTTATTTTGAGATCCATTAATTACTTTGGGCGTCTGTCTTAGTTTTCAATTTGAATCAATAACGACTCTGTTGTATTGCTGAGTCTTTTTGATTACCGGTACTATAAGCTCCTGTGGCTTAGTGGTGAGAGTACTTGTCTTGCAGGCTGGGGAGACCAAGCTGGGGAGACCTGTGTTCGAATCCAGGCAGGTCAGGGCGAAACCTTGGGCAAGTTTCCTTACTCCACACGCCTAATAATAATCCCTCAAAAAAAAACACAATAATAAAATTGGTCATTTCAATCCACAACTGTTTGTGGGACGCTGCTGTGCGCAATTGGCTGCCGCGATTCGCCCACAAATATACAGTCAATTCACTTTACAGTATATTCTGTGAAGCGCTTTGAGACGTCGATAAGATGTGAAAAGCGCTATATCAAATGCAAGGATTATTATTATTATTACTATCTTTCTGATAACGCGCAAGGGCGCCATCTAGCGGTGACAACTGCGGAGACCTCTGAATGTGAGATCAAGTCCTGACTTGAACCCGCAATTTTCTGACCCAGACTGTGAGAGTGCACTTTGAGCTGAGCCACGCTAGTGGGAATATGGACTATTTTAATGTAATTGACTGGTGAAATATTGGGGACGGGTGTTCAGGAAAAGTGAACCTCACACATTGTGGCGAAAACTAACTTGTCTTTGAAATTTAATTGCAGCATTCTGCTGGGTGAGTGGGATATGCCACTTCTATGTTATGGACGTATAAATATGATTAATATATTTTTGGATACGCAATCCAGATTGCACCGATTAAAACATAAAAATCACAGTAGATTGCCTTGCTAAGTCAATTTTGTTTGCCTTCAAAATCAGTGCAGTTTCCTTAATGACAGCTTGTATTGGGGTGGGGGGAAGCGACTTTTTCTTTGACCTTTCATCAATGCTTGTACTCATCTCTCCACTTACATTATTTCCTTCTCAAATCTCTTTTGCTTTCCTCACATGGGAATAACACATAAATATTAGATGTTTTATTTTCTTCTTTCTGGCTAGGTTGCTTTAGCTATACATTTTCTTTCTTTTTTCTAAAACCTTTGTGCTGCTGTTCTTCATGTTTTTGTTGTTTCTTTTCATACTGCTTTTCTTTTCCTGCCTTTTCCTCCTTTTTGTTTTGACTGTCCTGGAAGATGGAGGACGGTTTCTAGTGGGCAAGTTGCTGTATACAGACAGGAAAAGAATGTCCGAAAACAGGCGAACTCCACATCTAGGCTGGTAAGGATAAGAACAGTGATCCTTGACAGTGGCTACTGTCAAGCTAGTAAACCACAAAGTACTACAGAGAGATGGTTCCTTCACGGCTGGTAAAGGATCAGAGCAAACGTGTGATGTCTGCCAGCAGAATGTAACTGGCAAGTGTATTTATAGCTTAGCTGGAAAGCACATGATATTGGGAAGGAAGGAAGCTTCAGGTTTCAGTCATCACAATTTGACATCAAATGTGGTTCATGTATTTGGATTATGTTGTTTGACTGCTGTTCACTCATACAGATGTTCATAATGGTTCCATGCTTGTGGTGCTACTTTTTAAACCCTATAGAGAACGATTCAATGCAGTTTGGTTCAAACATACAGCCAACCGAGAAAGATTGAAGAGAAGGAAGGTCCACTTTGGTCTAAATTTGCATAGCTCTGCTAGGCAACGAAATAATGGGGAAAAGCCATTTTGTTTTAAAAAACTTTTTTTTACTTTTCTGACATCAGTCTCTAGTACAGTACTCAAATGCAAGGATTATTATTATTACTTGCAAGTTATGTTATAGAACAGATTTTTCCCTGCGGGTTTCATTTAGAAGCTTGGATGCTTGCAGCGGAGTTTGGAAATGGTACTGGGGAGTTTGTGGATTGAAATTAGCTATTTTTCTGCCTATTGTTTGCACTGCAATCATTTCCAACTTCACCTATCTGTCCTCTTTTCAGGGTTATTGTATAAGATGTTTATACACTTCCATTAATAAAAGCCAGCCTAGGCCTGCTCCAACTCCTCTTTCAGTGCAATGTGTCTTATCCCACAATTGCATATTGCATACACAGTGTTATCCTTGCATTTAATATAGCTTCTTTAAATTGCTTCATTGAAATTTGCTGTCAAGAAGGATTGGACAACTTTCTGAATTTTGGATTCCAGACTGCAGGTGGAGGGAGGTTTGTGCTTACCTGGGTTAGGATTCCATTTAGGCAGCATTTTTTCCCAGGTGGACTTTAGAATGTTTTATTGTCTATAGATGGGAGAGGCAGTAATGACGTCAGCCTCTCTGGTCTCCTTTTTATTATTTATTACGTGCCGTAAATAGCTTATCTGATTTGGCAGAAAATTATGAAATGTATTTATGTTCACAGTACTTTTTTACGTTACATTTACAGAGTGCAGAGAAGAGAGACAACGGATTATAGAGGAAGAAAAAGCCCGGAGAACACCTATACCAGCCTTTTTGAAATTTGCTGCTCACAGATCGGTGGATGAATCTGTTTTCCCCCACAGTGGCATTCTGGACGCTCTCCATGGAATCCGGAGCTGCTCTAGACCGGCACTTTCTGAGTGCAGGAATAGATCCCCCAGTTGGGCTATCTCTTCAGATGATAGCCAGAAAACATCAGAACCGTCCCCCCAGCGAAAATGGAAGGAGACTGGCTTGAAGGTGCATTTTCGTAAGAGCATCAGCCTTGGCGATTTAAGGCAATCCCCAGCCACTGCACGGAAGTTAGACAAACTGGTCAATGAGATCCGAAGGGAAACCAATGTCATCATCCCCGAACGGGATCAGAAGATTGCAGCCTTGATGCTGGTCAAGCATCAGGAGGAACAGAAAAGGCTCGAGCAGCGTATTCAAGCTCAGCAATTCTGGGACAGCTTGAAGAGGAAGGAAAAACTGGAACAAATGAAGAAGAAGTCTGAGAGGCAAAGAGGGTTAATTGAGAGCATTGGCAGGTCGCTGAACAATCAGCAATTTCTTTTGGAGTTTACTATCAGGGGGTTGGGATGAACAATTTGGAGCCTCTGGGTCTTGTGAAATGGAAAACAGACAAGGGAAATAAGAGTTCCCATCTGAGTGTTATTAATGGTTTTCAGTACAAAGAGTTCAGTTCAATCTTGGATCTTACCATTAAAATTAATTTTGTGGGTAACAAATGGATAATATCTGTTAGAGAAACGTTAAGCATGTGAAGTCTCATATTGTAGTGGTGAGCACTCACCTGACTCAAGCGTGAGAACCCCGGATTGATTCTTATGCGAGTAGGCAATTCTCCTTGCTCCACACGCCTCTGTTTACCTAGCAGTAAGTAGGAATACAGTGGTTCGTCAGCAGGTGGATTGCTTTCCAAGAGTGATAATCCCTGAAAAAAACTGGTTACTCAGTCCAGTAATATTATAATAATAAACTATGATATAACGCTTTTCACATCTTCCAGATGTCACAAAGCGCCGAAGAGAATATACTGGAAAGTGAATTGACTATATTTTGTGGTTGAAATGCTACTGCCAGTTGCACACATCAGTATCCCCACACAGTCGTGGATTCAAGTAATCAAATTATTATTGAATCGTTTTATTTTTGAGGGATTATTATCAGCCATGTGGAGTAAGGAAACTTGCCCAAGGTTTTGCCCTGCTGGGAATCGAACCTAGGTCTCTTGCTTGCAAGGCGAGCACTCTAATCACTGAGCTACAGGACTCCACTTGTGTTTGTGGGACACTGCAGTGTGTCATTGGCTTCTGTGTTTCACCCACAAAATGCACTGTCACTCCACTTTACAATACATTCTGTGAAGTGCTTTAAGACGTTTCAGTGAATTGATAAGGCGCTATATTAAATGCAAGGATTATTGTAAAATACAATTGTGAAAATTGAGAGGATCCATTGGGTGCGGGAGAGATGGTGACACTACAAGTTAATGTGCTGTGCACAATGTGGCCAGAGGCAGTAATATGTGGCCGGTTTCCATACAATAAACTTAGTGTTCAGGTCACACCTGAAGACCTTCCAAGGTAAACTTGCTAGCTTCTGAAATAGAAGGCTTCTTCAGCAAGAGGTTAAGATTAAATGTGGATAAAAAGAATACGGATAAGAGGGATTCCAACATGGTGAAAGTGGTTAAAATTCATACTTGGTCGTGGGTTGAGGATGTTAGAAGGTGAAGAACCATTATTTTATGCAGAGATAGTAAAATAGGCAATACTTTCCCAATAGAAAGTGTTGAATGACACAGTGTGGGTTATGAGAGGGAGAGAGAGGGAGTAATGGGAACTAGAAAACAGTTGGGTAACAAAAAAAATTCTGTTTTGTATATTTAGACATTTGAGAGTCCTGAAAGAATAAGGACCAATACCTTTGAGAAACTGGTGTCTTTGTTGGGCTTCATGTTGTCCTCATTAGAGAAGGTAAAGGAACAGTAATTCCCAACCTTCACAATTCCTAGTAATAGGTCATGTGGAGGCTTGGGAGATTTGTCTGTTAGCTACCCTTGGCCAGAAATAGAGAAATCAGTAGAAATGAGGTAAAACGTATTGCTAAAGAAAATTGAAGATGAAAAAATTGTTTATAAAATTCCTGCATTTGTTGCACTAGATTATCAAGTTGCCGAGAACTTCACAAGTGTGGTGACTGTATATTTGTAGGTGACATGTCTGACTTGTGCCTACTGTTGTGAGACCTGAAACTCCACCTAGTTTTAGCGTTGGGAGTATTGGTATTTCAGGTGTAGGACAGTGCCTGGGACAGTCGTTGCAATAAGCTTGCTATTGTGTGTTTCCAGGTGGAAAAGGGAACATGAGAACAGGAGGTGCAAGATTCACCAGGAGATCAGACGAATGGCTGAGCTGAAGGCAAAAGATGTAATATTGAAAGAAAACAAGTGGAGAAGGCTGGCAGAGGAACAGGGTTTAAAGAGAAAGGAGAAAGTAGAAGAAGCAAAATACCAAGCTGAAATCCGTAAGTGCCACCAAAACCAACTGTTACAACAAACTGAAGATGTGAAACGCACCATCAAAGAGCTGGAAGTGCAGATTTCCCAGGACAAGCTGTCCAGTGCGGCTCAGAAAAGGCTCTTTAAAGAAATGAGGGAGCAGAACCGCATTAAGCTGGAGAATGAACAGGAGAAGCTGAAGCACGTGATCCTGAAGAAGGAAGTGGACAATCTGGCCAAGGCAGAGGAGTTGATGGCCAGAATGTCACTGGAGCGGAAGCTCCTGAAATTCAAAGAAAACCAAGAGCAACTGGTAGAGGAGAGGAGCCGGGAATTGAAAGAAAAAGCTGCCAGAGAAGAGCAGCAGATTCTTCAGGCCAGAATCAGGGCAGAGAAACTGGAACAGGAGGAGAAAGAGCGCAAGGAAGCCTTGGCCAAAGTCTCCGACTACAAAGTCCAGCAAGCCAAGAAAACTTTGTTAATCCATGTACGCCAAAAAGCCCTCCGGACCCAGAAGATCCGATCAGAGAAGGAGCAGGCCCACCGAATGATAAAGAAACGGGTGGACGAGGAAAAAGAATGGCAGCGACGGGAAATGGAAGAGACCATTAAGAGAAAGGACAAGAGAAGCGAGGAGATTTTGAAAGTAAAGGAAGAGACGATAGAGGAGTCCCGCCGAGTGGCCAGGGCAGCCTTCCAAATGCGGGAGCGTGTGAGGAAGCAGATTAACAGACGGTCCTTCGACCAAATGGCCATGGAAGCTCAGGTGTGGGCCAGCCTGGCGAATAAGATAGCTCATTAGTGCATGAACTGAACCTCCTACATAGATCACCTGAAATCAAACTGGTGAGAGGCCTTTGCTCTGTCACCAGTGACCTCAATTTTGAACAATAGTGGGCTATTGGGTGTAAAGTTCTTAAAAAAGAAAGCTGAATTGTCAGGAATCCATTGAGGAATATTTTCAAAAGATACCTGATATTGTACAGAGATGTAATATAAGGTCATTAGAATCGGTTACTTTAAAGTAAGATATGCCCAAAATGTGCTTTGGTGCCAAACTCTTCTACCAGTGTTGTGAAGCTGTAAAAACAATAATGCCTGTACTCCTATCACTTCAGCAATAGGCATGTATGGTGTTTGATTTTGTGTGTGTGTGTTATGATGTTTGGACAAGCAAGTGAAAAATTGTCTTTTATTGAGCTCTTCAACAAATTGTAAATCATTTTCTCAAGTTTGTTGCTGTGTCCTGAATGCACCTGAATGCGTTTTAAGTTTCCACAACTGGTTGTCAACAAGACCAAAGCTTTCTTGCTCACCTCCTCCCTGTGCTTTCTCACCTGAGGCACTGACATCATCAACTACAAGGATGCTCACCCGACCTTGTGGAGCCAATGCGGGATGTCAGTGTCTTGTTCAAACCTCAATTGGGCGCTCACTTGGGTTTCTTCAAAATTGCACGCCCCTACCCATTACCTTTTGGCGCTTGCTGCTTGGACCCTCATCCACTTCGTTGTTACATCCAGGCTCGATTATTCTAATGTCCTCCAGCTGTGTGAACTGATTTGAAACATCCTGCCGTGAAAGGCGATGTATACATGTAAATTGTTGTGAGTTTCTAGTTTTACGTATATTGGACAACCTTTTTGCTATGAGTGATCAATCGATTGCTCATTCATTCCTATGTAAGATCTTAAACAGGCTCATGGACAACATCATGGCCCTTCACTGCAGGATGGATCAATGTTGATATATTCATTGCCTGATATGGTATTGAGCCATCCAGAAAGAGCCCACTTTCGAGCTTTGGCCAAGGCAGCTAAATTCAGGCAGATAGATTATAGATTCATAGATTCATAGAATGTTACGGCACAAAAGGAGGCCATTCGGCCCATCTAGTCTGTGCCGGCTCTTTGAAAAGAGCGATTCAATCCCACTGCCCTGCCCGCTCCCCATAGCCTAATAGACCTGTTCTCCCTAAATAAAGATCTAATTCCCTTTTAAAAGTTGTTATCGAATCAGCCTCCACCACCTTTTCAGGCAATGCATTCCAGATTCGAACAACTCGCTGAGTGAAAAAATTTCTCCTCAGCTCCTCTCTACTTCGCCTTGAAACTATTTTAAATCTGTGACCACGAGTCACAGATTCACCCACGAGTGGAAATAGTTTTTCTCTATTTGCCCTGTCGAAACCCCTCATGATCTTATAAACCTCTATTAGGTCTCCCCTCAATCTTCTCTGCTCCAGAGAGAATAATCCTAGCCTATCTAGCCTCTCCTCATAGCTGAAGTCCCTCAATCCTGGCACCATCCTAGTAAATCTTCGTTGTACCCTTTCCAATGCCTTCACATCCTTTCTGTAGTGTGGTCACCAGAATTGAACACAGTATTCCAGCTGAGGCCTCACCAAAGTCTTACAGAGGTTAGTCAGCACTTCCTGACTTTTGTACTCTATACCCCTAATTATAAAGCCTAGTATCCCATATGCCTTCTTAACAGCCTTGTCTACCTGTCCTGCCACCTTCAACGAGTCACTAACACAAATCCCCAGGTCTCTCTGTTCCTTCACACCATTTAAAATTGTACTATCTAGCCTATATTGCCTCCCTTCATTTCTTCTCCCAAAATGCATCACCTCACACTTCTCTGCATTAAACTTCATCTGCCATGTGTCTGCCCACTTTACCAATTTGTCTATATCCTCTTGCAGATGGCTACCATCCTCCTCACTATTTACTATTCTCCCTAACTTAGTGTCATCTGCAAACTTGGAAACTGTACTCCGTACACCCAAGTCCAGATCATTGATGTAGATTACAAACAGCAATGGTCCCAAAACTGATCCCTGTGGCACACCACTGCTCACTTCCCTCCAATCTGAAAAACAGCCGCTCACTACAACTCTCTGCTTTCTGTCTCGCAGCCAGTTGTGGATCCACGCTGCCACTGTCCCTTTTACGCCATGGGCCTTTAATTTCATAATAAGTCTCTCATGTGGTAAAGTCTCTCAGATCTGGTAAAGACATCAACAAAGAGCAGAAAAGAAGGACCTTAGTTTTGTTATCAGTACCCATGCCTTAGAGTGCAGTGTACCTACCAAGCCCAATGACTATTTTTATAGGCTGTGTGGGGGGGGAGAGGAGGGGGAAGGAATCTGAAAATGTAGGTTATGTAATGGCAGAAACCATATTCAAATTGCTTGGCCATGGAAATACCATTCTGGATTTAAATTGTATTGGAGCAGAGTTGTGACAGATTAACTGTATGATTCCTCATTTTGCATGACTCCTTTCTGAAGAAATCCCAATAGGAATTTTAGATCCAAGAACACAATGTCATTTACCAACAACAACTTGCATTATATTGTATATTGTATAGAGGGAACGGACAGGTTGACATGGGTTTAGCAGGGCACAGAGGTGTAGGATAAGGTCACAGAATGCATGGATAAGGGTGTCAATTGTGTTGTGAAATATGGTCAGAGATGGGCATAGTGTTGGAGGTGAAGGAATGCGGTCCCAAGGACAACTTGACATCAAACCTGATGCCTCAGTTGTTCAGGGATAGGCTGGGGAAATTATAGAGGTCAGAGGCCAACATGTTGCCCACCTCCGTCTGTATCTCCTATCTAATACAACCAAAACCTTATTCATGCATTTGTGGGCCTGTCAATTGCAAAGTGAAAAGGATCAAGGATGTTTTCTTTGAGGAGTAATTACATTTTTGATAGGAAGCCCGAGGAGAACGTCCAGTTAACTGTCTAGCCAGCGAGGGCAGTAGAAGTGGTGACCCAACAGCTGGGTGGGGAGGGGACTCAAGGGAGCATTTGGTGGGTTTCATATACACAACTTCGATTTATATAGCGCTCTCCACGTCAGAGCACTTCACAATAACGGAAGCCGGGGGCAAGCCAGGGGCAGGGGGATAAAGGCGCGGTCTTTAGCTGAGACCTGAAACTGGGAAGAGAGGGGGGAGAGGCAAAGGGAGTGAGGAAGGGAGTTCCACATGGGTGATGATGGTTGAGTGGAAGGGAGAAATGGAGTTACACTCTTAAATAGAGTGTAAATTGGAGGCAGCGGCAGAAAGAGTGGATGAAAGATGGCAAGGTTTGTGCTGCAGAAATGTACGCCTCATTTAACAGGAATTTGGTTGTGAAGCACTATTAAATGAATTCCTAAACCCAAGAGTTTTGTAGTGCAAGGCTAGAGGCTATCAAACCATGGAAATATACCGTACTTTCTATACAAGCATTGAGCAAAGTGAGCAACCAATGTCATGGTATGTGAGCCCTGATGAAAATGACGTCCAAAACTTGATCCCGTTTTATGAGGCCTGTTGGTTGTTGCATTAAAAGTTACAGTGAATGTATCAGCATGATCGTGAATGAAGCATTCCTCTCCAGCATATTCTTTCCATTCCATTGGAAGTGACAGAAGTGGCTGGTTCTTTCTATTCACGCTAAATTTCCTGTGTTACCCTTTTCATTCAATTATTTAAGTGCCTTTGGTAACCTTTGAAAGGCCTGTAAATTTGGTTTGATCTTGACCCTGGGAGGGGCTGTTCATTCAGAACGATCATATTCTAAGCTTCTTGTGGTTTGCTGTGACAGCTGGCTCTGACACTCCTTGTGTTGCTATGGGCAGCCTTCCCTTTCCAGGATATATGACTTTCTGACAACGTTAGCCACGCAAACTGCATCCCTGAGCCCACCTCAAGACTTTACACATCCATTTTATTTTCAACAATTAGATTTCTTCACCCTATCAAGGCCCTGCTTCCGATAACCGCCTTGAACACTCGCTGGGAGATGATGAAGGAAAAGTGAAATCCAGTTAATATCAGTTAACATCAGCACCTTGTCCTTGCACTGTAGAGTATCTATATAGAGATATGTACACTGAGGGTGTAGAGCACGGTCAAAGACAGATGCTTACAGGTGTGAAAAGATTGATTGCTTAAAGCCTCTCTCAGCAAACACTGAGATCGGAACTCTGGAACCAACTGTGTCACATTGTTCATTGCACCCAATGTCATGCCTATTTCTCATATTTTCTATGCTTCACTACACCCTGTAGTGTCCACACAATCTAATTAATGAAGCCTATGATTCAACAAATCAGTCCTTCAGTCACATGGCAGGAACAAGAGTGGGCAGAGTTCTCAGTCTCTTGTGTATGGTATTCATGTGGTTGATAAATTCCATGTGGCTTCCTCCACCAAAGTGCTGTAATTGTTGTCTGTTGACTTCCTGGGAATTTCTGGTACTTTAACCTCGGTGGTAAAGCTCTGCTGGTCTGCAATATGGAAATAAACAGGCAAAATGAAAAATTGAGCATTTTTGTGGGGAGGGAATGGAATGGCAGTGATTTCAGATCACAGGAGTTCATAGTGGCTCCTCTGTTTAAGAAGCACAAGGCTGAAAAGCGAAAAGCAAAGTCCTAATCGATGTCCGTTCAGAGGATAAAAGGAATTCTGTCCCAATAGCATTGGAAGCAGTTGGTGGTGGGGGGGGCTCTTGTTGGTCGGTTATTGACGGTGGAATGTTTCCATTCACACTTACATTTTAAATGAATTCATTAAACTATTTAAGCTCTTATGGTAACACTTGTAAACTTAGTTTGGTCTCGACCCCTGGAGGAGTCTTTCATGATCTTCCGGTTAGTTTGGGCTCTGAATTTTAATATGAAACCGGAGCTGTTGACGTTTTCTGTGAATCAGCTGGCTCTGACACTCCTTTTGTTGCTATGGGTCTGTCTCACTTCGCAGGCCCCCCCTGCCCCCCCGCCTCCCTCCCCCCATGCGCTAAGTTTTCATGGTTTATGACATTGCACGTTGATGACATTATCCACACAACCTGCAACCCTGAGCCCACTTTGTGACATTACCCATTACATTTATCTTCTATATATCCTGGGAGAAGGCCAAACTGCCCTTCCAATAGTTCTCCCAAAGCAAAGTAAGTGTGGTCAATGTCCGAAGATTATGTTCAGATCATATCTTTATTTTTTTATTACCATAGGGTGCGGTGGTTGTCTGTACATTTGATATTTTGTTCTTTTACTACTTGCCTGGCCCTCCCCCTTTTACTTTGGGAACCATTGTAATAAAAGTTTCTTAAATAACCGTCTATTTTTCTGGGGTGGGTGGGGGGTTGCTGGATTGTCAGAGGTGCCATCCTTCAGATGAGACGTTAAACTGAAATCTCGTCTTCCTGTTCGGGTGGATGTTGAAGATGCTATGGCACTATTCCAAGAGAGAAGTTTCTTCCGGTGTCCTGGCCAACAATCCCCAGGGATATTGCAGTACGCAATTTGCTGCATTTTCCCCACAAAATCCAGTTAATCCACTTAGTGTAAATGGAATGTGCACCCACGGATTCTCACACCTGTGCATCAAAATTAGCTGAGCATTGGCAAAAGTTGAGAACTAGTCCAGTGAGGATCGCCCAAGGGTATTACTGTAGCTCGCAAACCAACTCAGCTGTAAACTAGCCAGTTTTAGCTGGTTAAAAGAGGAATTGACACCGTTTTTTTCAATGTGTTTTATGAGGAATAAATCTACATGGAAAACCCTACGTTGGTAAACGGAACAAAGTTAGCTCAAATAATATTTTGAAGCAGGAAGACAGTGAATTCCATTCTGTCTCTTAAAAGAGGCTGTGGAATTTCAGTACTGGGAACTTTGTTGGTGAATAGATTTAGTCGGTAATATTCTGAGCTGGAGTTCAAACTCACAATCTATGCACTCAACTCACTTGTATTTGGAGTGCTGGCATATGGAATGCTTCCACGGTTTCTCTGGAAATAAGTAAAATAATTTTCCAGAGCACCAGTACATGAATAGGGAACTGATCCATTATGGAGTTCTGTATCTTAGTAGTTAGAGCACTTAGCTCGCAAGCAAGAGGACCCATGTTCGATTCCCAGCAGGGCAAAATGTTCCTTATTCCACACACCTCTGTTTACCCAGCAGTAAGTAGGAACCCAGTTGGAGGATTTTCTGGGGTAATATCCCGCCAAAAATAATAATTTGGTCACTTAATCCACGACCGTTTGTGGAACACTGTCGTGTTGCAATTGGCTGCCGTGTTTTGCCCACAAAATATGTTGTCAATTCACTTTACAATATATTCTGCTTTGAGACGCCTCAAAGACGTGATAAAGCGCTATATCAAACACAAGGATTATTACTGTAATCAGATTCCCACATGAAAATAACCTGATCTGATCCGATCACTATAGCTGGGGAGAGATCTAACTTAGCTTCAACCCCTGCTTGTCTTCCTCTTCCCCCCAATAATCCGGGGGATGCCTCTGCTACCCCCCTTGACATAAAAGGTGCTCTATGAATGTAATTTTGTTGTTTGTTGTACTGTATATGAATTCAAAGTGCCAACGTGAGGGCTTGAACCCACAACCTTCTGACTTACAGGGCAACTGAAAAGCCAACAGATTTGGGGTCTCAGGAGAGTGGGATTCGATTCAATCGCTGATGTAACAAAAAAACAAAAGCAAAAAACTAGATGGGCTGAATGATCTGTTTCTGTGGTGCAGCATGTTTTATCTACACATACCTCCTTTCATACGAATCAGGCAACACATACAATCACACGATCAGGCTGCCTCAGATAGTCAAATGTGGAGAACAAACATTTTTAAAAGAATTCTCGCTGCTTTTTACGGTTATTGGTGCTCAACCTATATGTGTTACTTTTTTGTTTGACTCGTTTACCACCAGCAAGGCAGCTAACCAAAGCTGGACTCCACCATCAGATTTGCTTGGGAGTTCCAGCCTTAAGAATTCATTGGGGACCAGCCACAGGTTATTGAACCCCAGCACAAAGCTGGAGAGAAACAAGTTGAAGAAGTTGGAGAAGAAGGATGTAAAAAGGTAGTTTTCTCATCAAAATAAATCTCTTTATTGTTAAAACTATGGTGCAACTTTTTGTTTGCTGGGTGTGATGCACACACTCCTACACTCTTCCACAGACAGCACTTTTGTAAGTTAAGCCTTTAGTGACTAACTGGTTTTGAAAGATGATCTGATGACCAGTGGGTCCATTTTTGCCGTTGCAGGTATCTGTTAATCAGTCCTGTAATCTGTGCTGAGTTGAACAACACTTTCATTGGGGCGGGGAGTCGGGGATGTCCTCCATATCCAGGTTGCTTCCTCTGTTATGTGACAACCATGACATGATGTTCCTACGTTTTTGCTCAGCCGGGTGTCTGACAAATGCAGAAAGCAATCACCATGTTTACAAGTAACCATTCATTCCCACATTCACATGAAAATTCCAGAGATAGATTGTTGGAATGGTATGTGCACTCTCTCCCTGGAGGGATACATCCCGCTTATCTAATTCCGGAAAGGATTATGTATGCGTTAGCAAGAAATAAGGCTTTGCTGCGTTGGGGTAACTGAGTTAGCGCGTAACTAGCTAAAACCACATAGCTTGCCATCGATGTACATCTATCCTAACGCTAACATTTCACGGCGTTAATTTGGTTTGAGATTAGTACGAGAGCGACTCAGGACTCCCACGTGGGAAATCAGTATAGTCAGAAGAGAGCAAATAATCCTCGCACGTCTGCTGTGTCCAAACCCTCTAACCTGAAGGTGGACAGTGGAGGGGGAACTCGGGTGCTTCGCTGTAGTCCTAGACATCATGAGTGGAGAGAGTGATGGTGCTGTGGTGGTGGTGGTTAAAAGGGTGTCTATCCATTTTCTTTGTCACCCCTCGTGAATGATGAGCGAGAGCAGGAAGGGGAGGACACAGCCAGTGATCAGCACCAAGCTCTCCAGGAAGCTCAGACCAGGCTTGGCCCCGCCATTGTTAGCCCCCTCCCGGTGATGCATGTGTCCAAGGCTCCGCCCTCTCCCGCTGACCTCGGGCAGCACGTGGACAGAGGCCACGTACAGGAAGGTCCCCGCAGAGAACAGCATTCCCATCCCTGTTGCCCCCGTCCTGTGGGGATTGTTGCCGGTCCTGCTCTGAGATGGGAGCAGAGAAAGGGAGCCAGTCAAAAATACCACCCCCACACCCCCACCCCCACCATTCACACACCCATCACCACCTCATCACTGTGACAAAGCAACACCCTCCCAGCACTGCATTGGAGTGTCAGCCTCGTCCCCACACGGGGATTTAACCCACAACCTGTGCACTGGAGATGTCACCTTGTTTGATCCACAAAATGCACAGTCACTACACTTTACAGTGTATCTTGTGAAGTGGTTTCAGATATTTCAATGATGTGATGAGGCGCTATATCAAATGCCCAGATTATTAGTATATTATCAATACAGGTTCCGGTTGAGGATGACGTTGTGTAGGAGGGTGTTTGTGTACTGGGGGCGTGGTGTGTTGAGTGTTGTCTTGTCTTGTTCTCACCGTGCTGACGATGAAGAAGGTTGTGATGGCAAGGAGTGGTGCCGCCAGCGAGAACATCAGCAGGTGTTTGTGGATCTGACCCCTCTCCAGGCCGGCGTGTAGCAGGAATGATACCAAAGCGAATGCCGCGGGAGCCTAATCACAGCAGATATAGGGGAGTCAGAGCAGATATGCAGAAATCAGAGTACATATGGTGGGGGGGGGGGAGGGGGGGTGGGAGGGCGTTGAAGCAGATACTGGGTGGTTGAAGCAGATAGCTGGGTGTCAGAGCAGATAACGGGACGTTTCACAGCAGATACTGTCCAGTCGGCTACAGAGGAGCTGCCATTATTGGAAGATGATGAAGATACATCGCGGATGGAAGCAGTTGACAGAAATAACCAACCCATTTTATTTCGAAGTTAAGCTTCTCGAGGTCTGCTGTAGTCAAGGGTGGGGAATCCGAGCAGATACAGGGGGTCAGGGCAGATACAGGGGGTCAGGGCAGATACAGTGGGTCAGGGCAGATACAGGGGGTCAGGACAGATACAGGGGGTCAGGGCAGATACAGGGCTCCAGGCTGCTTACACAGCGCAAAAGCAGAGACAGCCTCGCTGTGGATATGGAGTGGCCCCTTGTTCCCCCCTCACCTTGTGGAGGATGACGGCGAGGAAGACGATGATCTGGACGGGGAACAGTGAGGAGGCGGCCGCCGTGCCCAGAGCAACGCCATCCGCTAGAGACACACAACACTGTCAGCAACACCAACAACACCCGCACACACACACACTATCAACACATACACACACACACCATCAACACCCACACACACACACACACCATCAACCCGCACACACACACACACAGTATCAACACATACACACACACACCATCAACACCCACACACACACCATCACCCGCACACACATCAACAACCACACACACTCACCATCAATACCTGCACACACACCATCATCCGCACACACACACCATCAACACCCGCATACACACGCGCACCATCACCACCCACACACACAACAACAACAAGATGCATTTATATGGTGCCTTCCATGACAGTCAGTGTCTCAGCGCTTAGCCACACACATGCCACCACAATGACCCACTACAATCCCAACCATAACCGACACAAACACCCTCATCTCCCACCACCACCCCCATCTACATACACTCACCCCCCCCCCCCACACACACACGCACATTACACTCACCCCCACAACACACTGCCTACTCCCCACAAACCCCAACCACATATATATACACACATGCAGTCACACACACGCAGTCACATACACGCAGGCACACACACGCACTCACATACACACAGTCACGCACACAGTGTTGCGTACCTGCCGCATGTATGACCAGTCCGATGGTGGCAGTGACACTGGAGCCTGTTCTGGGCTCTGTGTGTGACACAAAAAACAGACCAATACTCAGCAATACACTATTAACAGGACCTTCCCTCAACGAGGTTTCAGTGAAATGACTGCAGAGAAAGACAGCCGATTTCAATACAACAGGGTCCAGCAAACAGTCTTAGAGTAAGTCGCCAATTTTATTTGAGGGATTGGTGACCAGGACACCAGGAGAAAGAAACTCCCTTCTCTTTTCCAATAGTGCCATGGGATCTTTAACATCTACTTGAACAGGTAAACAGGCCTTGGTTTCATAATAATAATAATAATAATGCTTGCATTAATATAGCGCCTCATCATGCTGCTGAGACCTGCAGGTAAACAAAGGCATGTGGAGTCAGGAAACTTGCCTAAGATTTCGCTCTGCTCCAGGAATCCTCTCACGTGTAAGGCGAGCACTCTAACCACTATGCCACAGGACTCCATGTATAGCCCTGTGACACAATAGTCTCCCTGTATAGCCTCTCCCCCCCCCCCCCCCCCCCCCCGCCCGTAGCCGC
Organism: Hydrolagus colliei; assembly: GCA_035084275.1. NCBI lineage: Eukaryota > Metazoa > Chordata > Chondrichthyes > Chimaeriformes > Chimaeridae > Hydrolagus > Hydrolagus colliei. The sequence goes on along the minus strand of CM068744.1, from coordinate 107,107,063 downwards.
AGGCCCAGGAGGCAATGATTAGCTGGTTATTTATTGCCAGCTGTTTTGTTTTCTGGGGATTGTCGGTCAGGACAGCACAAAGAAAGGACTATTTGGGGAATCTGGCCACGGAGCATTGCTCACAGCCTCGCCCGCTGGAAGCAGAGCTCACTAGAAGCACAGGCCGGCCTTTGTGAACTGGAAAGAGTAACGCGTTCGGTTGGCCTGGGTGCAGAGAGAGAGAGAGAGAGAGAGAGAGAGAGAGAGGCACACAAGAGCAATTAAGAACACACAGCCAGCAAATGGAAATACACAGAAATAGAAAGAAGAGAGACAGAGAACAAAACGCTTACGAACAGGGAGTGAGACGTATACACAAAGAGAGACGGACACACGCAGACATACAGAGATATGGTGAGAAACACACACGCACTCATAGAGAGAGACACACACATACGGAAGGAAAATAGATGCACACACAGACAAAGAGAGACACGCACAAATAACTTGCAATTGATCTGTCACTGCCATCCAACTCTTCACAGGGAATTAGTGTGGAGTGACCCATTTATGCGATTGCCAATTTTCGCACAATGCAAGGCACACAGAGTGAATGATTTGATTCAACTGGGCCAGTAGCATCCAGGACACCAGGAGAAAAACTCCCTTCTCTCCTTCAGTTGTATCGCAAGGTTTTTATCATAATAATAATAATAACCGCTGTACTTATCGCAACTTATCCTGTACACATTAGGAGTCCAGCAGCTCAGTGGTTACAGCACTCGCCTTACAAATGATCTTGATATCGATTCTCTGAGGAATGAGGAGTTAAGTGAAGCCGGACGAGAGTGGCATGATAGGCTCACACAGTTTGGTGTGGGACCTCAGTTTAGCGTCATCTCTGACAATGCTGTGATTCCCCCCAGTACCCATTACACTGGGACACACCCCACTGGGCTCAATGTACTTCACCCTACACAACCTCCTTACCCACAAACGAGTGATTGACCCAGGTTGGCATCCAGTGCCAATAATAATAATAATCCTGTGGGCAAACATGGCAGCCAATTTGCCTTCAGCAATGTCCCACAACCAGCCATGACATGAATCACCAATTTTATCTGGGGGATTGTCGGCACCTCTGACAGCGCAGTACTACCCCCAGAGCTGAACTGAAGTATCGGACTACAGCAACAGCAACAACAAAATTACACTTGTATAGTGCCTTTCACGTCAGGAAGATGTCCAAAGGTGCTGGATAGTCATTGTTTCAGACCTGAGCTGGGAGGGCGGAGGGAAAGGGGGATTTTTGGAGTGACCAATGGGACCATCGAAGAGGAGGGTCTTCAGGCGGGACTTGAAGGAGGCCAGGTAGGGGGTGAGGCAGCGGGACTGCAGATGGAGTTCCAGAGGTTAGGAGCAGAGCGGCTAAAGGCTGGTGGGGCAGGTGGGTCGGGGGACGTGGAGCAGGCCGGAGCCTGCTGAGCAGATGGGGTGGGCAGGTTAATAGGGGGTTAGGAAGTCACGGATGTAGGATGGGGCGAGGCCATGGAAGACTAGACTGTGAGTACAAAGGTTTGACAGCAGTAAACAGGGGACTGACCTGCGTTGTCCGAGAGGCAGTTGGCAAATCCATCAACGATAAACATGAGGAGGAACCCAACCATGAGGGAGACACCGATCAGCGAGTGAAGTGGGGCAGCTGGGGCTCTCCTCACTCCCTGTCCCCCCACCTCGGCCCCCCGCACGCTAACACTTTCCGTTATGTTCCAGGGCTCAGGTTGGTCTAGAATTTCCACACACAGTAACTTGTTTGAAAAGTATTGAGAAATGTATTTTCAGAGAAGGGGAGTGCGTCAGGGAGGGGCAGAGTGCGCGCGAGAGAGAAAGAGTGAGCGGCAGAGAGTGAGAGAGAAAGAATGAGGGAGTAAGAGAGAAGTGTGTGAGAGAGACTAAAGAGAGAGCAAGAGAGAGACAGAAAAACGATAAGGGAAACAGTAAGTGAGAGAGTCAGTGGGGCAGTGACAGAGTGAGAGAATGATTCACAGAATGAGACAAATCAAGCAATAGAGACACACACAATGATACACACACACAGTAACATACACACACAGTGACACAGACACATACACACGGATAGACACACATGTACAATGTCACCCACACACACACAGTGACATACACACACAGTGACAAAGACACACACACACATACACACAGTGACACACAGTCACATACACGGACACATACACAGTGATACATACACAGACGGTGACATACACACACAGTGATAGACACACAGTCACACACACACACACACACAATGATACACACACTGTCACACACGCAGGCATACAGGGATACACACACAGTAACAGACTCACCAGTTGATGAATGATCTAGTAGCAGTTCGACTCCCTCGGGGATGATGATGGTGAGCGCAGTTCCGCACAGCAACCCAGCCCCCAGCACAGTGACCAGCTTCAGCTTCCCCTGTCAGTGTCACACACACACAGTCACTGCACTGACCACACACAGTCACCACACTGACGACGCACAGTCACTGACCAGACACACAGTCACTACAGTGACCACACGGAGGCACGACTGGTTTCTTCCCAAAATGTCCTCTGGCCTTAACTCAATAGTTAAGGCCAGAGGACATTTTGGGAGATGGAAACAATCCAGCCAGCAGCCCATTCCCTCAGAAAACAACAACATGGGTGGAGGGGAGAGGTAAGGATGGAGAAAGAGAGTGGGAGAGATGGGGGAGGGAGAGAGAGAAAAGCAAGCGAGGGGGCGGAGAGAGAGGAATGGAGAGGCAAGGGTCTTTGAGCGGGAACATCTCAAGAGTTTCACAACTCAAAGCAATCCACTGTGAAGTTCTTTGAGGTGCTTTTTTTTTTGGTCGGCCAGATGTCTGACACGTGAGGAAACCCATCACCGTGCCACCGTAAAATATTAGGCACAGGTTGGCAGGAGCCGAGGCTTGGGGTCCCCATAGTATGCGCTGGGGTAACTGTTGGGAGTCTATCCAGCGAAACCGCAGTTTGCTATTGATACTGCTGTCCAGCAAGCTTTCCCATTGCTTGTCCAGGTAGGACGAACCTACCCATTAGGGCTTTGGTTTGCAGGGTTAACAGGAGCTGAATGGGAGGATTCCCTGCCCCCCCCCCAGTGACTGGTCTGCCATGAAAGCAATGGCCCGCTGTGCCAGACTGCCCGTGCTGCATCAATTCCTGCCCTGGAATACTGTGGATCTGCCTCGCTCGAGAAGCGGACAAGAGATCATCAGAGAGGGCTGGCTCGATTCCAACATCCCATTGCCAAACACGTGACCTTGGATAAAGTTCAGCTCCAAGGAGACCTCACTTGAGATGCTGCTACGTTCTAAAGATTTATTCAAATGCGAAGACTATCACCATTATTAATCAGTAACCATCAGGGACTGTTCTGGGCAGCCAGCCAATCTGAACACAGCAGTGGCCCCAAGCAGCCATGTAGTGCATGACCGATTTTATCTGGGGGATTGTTGGCCAGGAGACCGGGAGAGAGAAACGCCCCTTCTCTCTTCCTGTATTGCTAGGGGATCTTTAACACTTGCCAATGATATTGCTATGTGGCAAGCTTTCTCATTACTTTTCCAGCTAGGACCACCCTACCAGTTAGGGCTTTAAAGTTACCGACCCATCTCCAACCTCCCGTTTCTATCCAAGATCCTTGAAAGAGTGGTTGCCTCCCAGCTCCGCTCTTTCCTTTCAACTCACTCACTTTTTGAACCCCTCCAATCAGGTTTCTGCCCTATCCACAGCACAGAAACTGCCCTGGTTAAGGTTACAAATGATATCCTAACCGCCTGTGACCAGGGCTCCCTCTGCCTCCTCGTCCTCTTTGACCTGTCTGCTGCGTTCGACACAGTCGATCACACCATCCTCCTTCAACGTCTTTCCTCCCACCTCAACCTTCAAGGCACAGTCCTTGACTGGTTCCACTCTTATTTGACCCACCGTTTACATTTTGTTTCTTCCAACGGTTTTTCTTCAAACCCCCGCACAGTTTCTCACGGCGTTCCTCAGGGCTCTGTTTTAGGCCCCCTCCTTTTCACCCTTTACACGCTCCCTCTGGGCGACATCATCCGCAAACATGGGGTAAATTTCCACATGTATGCGGACAACACCCAGTTGTACCTTTCTGCCTCATCCCTCAACCCCCAGACCATCGATGTTCTGACAGCATGTCTGTCCGACATCGAGTCCTGGACGAGGGACAACTTTTTGCAATTGAACGTGAGTAAGACCGAGGCCCTCATGATTGGCTCAAGCCAGCGCCTCCGCACATCGGGCGCTGCCAGCCTCAATATCCAAGGCTGCACTCTCCACCTCACAAAGCCAATCAGGAACCTCGGCATAATGTTCGATCAAAAACTTTCCTTCCTCCCCCACATCCGCGCCTTGACCGGCATCGCTTATTTCCACCTGCGCAACATTGCCAGGCTCCGTAACTATCTTACCCCCCGCGCTGCCGAAACACTCGTGCACGCGTACATCACCTCACGGCTGGACTACGGAAACTCTCTCCTCGTCGGCCTCCCCAGTTCCTCCATTCACAGGCTGCAGGCCATCCAAAACTCTGCAGCCCGTGTACTATCCCACACCCGCCTCCGCGACCACATAACCCCCACCCTCGCCGTCTCCACTGGCTCCCCATCCTCCAGAGGATCGAGTTCAAGATCCTCGTCCTCACCTACAAGGCCTTACACGGCCTTGCCCCGCCCTATTTAACCGATCTACTCTCCCCCTATACGCCCACCCGGACCCTCCGTTCAACAGGACTTGACCTGCTCCAAGCCCCCCGCCCGAACCGCCCCACCATCGGAGGCCGGGCCTTCAGTTTCTCCGCTCCCACCCTATGGAATGCCATCCCTCAGTCCCTCCATTTCGTCTCTTCCCTTTCCTCTTTCAAGGCCGGTTTGAAGACTCTCCTCTTCGATCGTGCCTTTTGCTCCACCCCAAACTCTTTTACCTCCCCTTCGTGTCTCACCCCTTCCCAAACACTCCCCTCTCAGCTCGGGTCACACGCCTCCTGTGCAGCGCCTTGGGACGTCCTCCCGACGTGAAAGGCGCTCTATAAATGTAATTTGTTGTTGTTGTTGTTGTTGTTGTTTAAAGGGTTAACCAAGTTGAGTGGCGAGAGATAACAAATGTGTATGTGAATAAGTGTGTGGGACATTCCCCCTGACCTGAAAAATGCTATACCCTATACCAATATCATTATTTTGTTTTGTTATTGTTGTAGTAAGTGTGGGTTTGAGTGTATGAGTTAATCTATGAATGGATGAGAGTGAGTGAGTGAGTGAGTGAGTGAGTGAGGGAGGGAGGGAGGGAGGGAGGGAGGGAGTGAGTGAGTGAGGGAGTGAGTGAGGGAGTGAGTGAGTGAGGGAGGGAGGGAGTTTATTTCGGCAACCCGCGTGTCTGACACGTGCGGAAACCCATCAACAGCAACAACTTCGATTTATATAGCGCCCTCCACTCCGGTCAGTCATCCCTATTCTTAAAGAGTCTCCCAACCGAGCTGAGAACTCCATGCATCCCAACGACACATGGAAAAGAGATAGATGGATTGCAGGAATGGAACGCTCACTCTCTCCCTGGAGTGACACATCCTGTTCATCTAATTCCGGGAAGTATTGGGTGCAGGTTGGCATGAGCCAAGGCTCGGAGACCGCAGAGTGTGCGCTGGGGTAACTGAACCAGCTAAAACTGCATAGCTTGGCATTGCTACTGCTATTTCCACTGTTTGTCCAGCTAGGAGCATCCTACCCGTTAGGGCTTCGGCTTGCGAGGATAACAGGAGCCGAGTCGAATGTCTTTCTGCCGCAAGCGACCGATCTGTCCTTCCAGGTCCTGCTGATGAGCCAGGCTGTGCTGTTATCAGCTGTGCAGCCCTTGAAGACTATGGACCCACCTGCTCAGGAACCAGCCTGGAGACCGAGGCAGAGGGCTAGCTCCATTCCGACTTGCTATTGCCAGGCACGTCATCCTGGGGCCAGCTCAGCTCCAAGTAAGGAGACCCCGCTGTGTGTCAGTGAACATCCCTGACACAAAAGGCGCTAGCTATACAAGCGTCATTCTGTTGTTGTTGTTATTGAGTGTTTTAATTAAAGTGTGTGTGTGTGGTGTGTGTGTCTGTGTGTGTGAATGTCTCTACTCTCTCGAATCTTCTAGCTTTAAAGTTAATCAGTAACTTTCTAATCACATTTCCATTCTGGTGTCACTGAAACTGCTCAGTGTGTGTGTGAGGGAGAGTGAATGAATGAATTGAATGAATTGAATGAATTGAATGAATTGAATGAGCGACAGCGAGTGAGTGAGTGAGTGAGTGAGTGAGTGAGTGAGTGAGTGAGTGAGTGAGTGAGTGAGTGAGTGAGTGAGTGAGTGAGTGAGTGAGTGAGTGAGTGAGTGAGTGAGTGAGTGAGTGAGTGAGTGAGTGAGTGAGTGAGTGAGTGAGTGAGTGAGTGAGTGAGTGAGTGAGTGAGTGAGTGAGTGAGTGAGTGAGTGAGTGAGTGAGTGAGTGAGTGAGTGAGTGAGTGAGTGAGTGAGTGAGTGAGTGAGTGAGTGAGTGAGTGAGTGAGTGAGTGAGTGAGTGAGTGAGTGAGTGAGTGAGTGAGTGAGTGAGTGAGTGAGTGAGTGAGTGAGTGAGTGAGTGAGTGAGTGAGTGAGTGAGTGAGTGAGTGAGTGAGTGAGTGAGTGAGTGAGTGAGTGAGTGAGTGAGTGAGTGAGTGAGTGAGTGAGTGAGTGAGTGAGTGAATGTTGATGAGTGTGGGTGTGTTTTATGTTTGACCTGCAGGAAAGCACATCTCACAGTGTAATAATAACACACCCACAGTGTGCTATATTATTACAATATAGTATATATGATATACTCACAATATAGCACACCCTCAGCGTGATATCAATATACACAGTGGAATATCTAGAAAGTTGACAGCCTAAAAGGATGGACTGAGAAACACATTTGTTACAGTTAATGGAAGGTTGGCATCTAGTCACTAATCTAACCTCTGATAGAGGAGCAGTAGGTCGGTAAGGAGTTTCTGGTAGTTAGTGTCGGAATCATTCAGGTATAATCAGCCAGGTAACCAGTCAGGTACTGTAGTTAGTATAGTAATCAGTGTAAGGTGATGTGAGATGATAGTATAAACAGACTCACCTCTGACAGCCTGATGATCAAAGGGATAAACCCCAGCAACATACACCCGAGGAACATGGCCAGAGAGAGACAGAGGATAGTGAGTGTCCCGTCCATCTTCACTTTCACCCTGTAACCTGCACTCGGCAAGGTGCCCCAACTCCCCAACTCCTCAACTCCTCAACTCCCCCAACTCCTCAACTCCTCAACTCCCCCAACTCCTCAACTCCTCAACTCCCCCAACTCCTCAACTCCCCCAACTCCTCAACTCCCCCACTCCTCAACTCCTCAACTCCTCCAACTCCCCCACTCCTCAACTCCCCCAACTCCTCAACTCCCCCACTCCTCAACTCCCCAACTCCCCCAACTCCCCAACTCCTCAACTCCCCCAACTCTCCCAACTCCCCAACTCCCCAACTCCCCCAACTACTCAACTCAACTCCCTCAACTCCCCCAACTCAACTCCCCCAACTCCCCAACTCCCCCACTCCTCAACTCCTCAACTCCCCCACTCCTCAACTCCTCAACTCCCCCAACTCCCCAACTCCCCCAACTCCTCAACTCCCCCAACTCCTCAACTCCTCAACTCCCCCAACTCTCCCAACTCCAACTACTCAACTCAACTCCCTCAACTCCCCCAACTCAACTCCCCCAACTCCCCAACTCCTCAACTCCCCCACTCCTCAACTCCCCCAACTCCTCAACTCCCCCACTCCTCAACTCCCCCACTCCTCAACTCCCCCAACTCCCCCAACTCCTCAACTCCCCAACTACTCAACTCAACTCCCCCAACTCCCCCAACTCCCCAACTCAACTCCCCCAACTCCCCCAACTCCTCAACTCCCCCAACTCCCCAACTCCTCAACTCCCCCAACTCAACTCCCCAACTCCTCAAGCTGCTCAACTCCCCAACTCCTGACACTTTCCTGAGTTTCTCAAAACTCCTGTAACTTTCACCAACAACTCCCGAAGTTCTCTCCACGGCTCGATCTCCTCTCCGCTTCCTTTAGCACAGTGTCTGTCTGACCACCACCCCCACCCACCCCCCTCTCCTCTCCCTTCTGCTCCCCTCTGGCTGTGTGTGTGTGTGTGTGTGTGTCTGTGTCCCTCCCTCTGACTGCCTGTATGTGTGTCTTTCTCTCTGCTCCCCGTTGGCTCAGTGTGTGTGTGTGTTTCTCTCTCTGCTCCCCACTGACTGTGTGTGTCTCTCTCTCTCTCTCTGCTCCTCTGTTGTGGACAGTGAGGTTCTGGTATCCAATCTCCACGTCGCCCAGACCCCGGAATGTGCGGCCCAGAGACACCTAGTGGAGCTGAGAGGAACAGCACCCAGTCTGTGTATAATAATACTGTATTAAATACACAATAATAATCACAGTAACACACAAATTGCTGGGCAAAAGTAGAGCAAGGTCTAGCCAACTCCCCTGTCACCATCACCCAGCAGCCTCATGAACAACAACAACAACAACGACAACAAATTTTCTGAGACCGCGTCTCAGAAACACGTCATGTCCCCAAAGAATGACCTCGTCCCAACATATAAACTTCCCGTCGGCAATCGTATCTCATTTGCTTTTGGAAGAACCAAACACTTGACGCTTCCGCCGACTCCCTCGCTCACTTCCGTAGGTTCGTTCTGAATTTACCCGCCTTCCAGCGCAAGCCGTCTCCTCTGGCTCTGCTGTTCTCTAGAGACAAGTCCCTTTCGAATTTTCATTCCTTGCATTGAACATATACGCATTGTATCCAATTTATTATCTTTTGTTTCAAGCGATCGCTATCGAGCACGTGGAGCAAGGAATCCTGTCCAACGTTTCGTCCTGCCGGGAATTGAACCCAGGCCTCTTGCTTGCGAGTCGAGTGCTCTAACCATTGAGCTATACGACCCTGCACATAATACATTTATACATGATACGTACAACGACAACAATGTTACGGAGAGGAGGGAAGACGGAGCTGGTCATGGCATAGATGTGGGGGAGAAAAGACAGTTGAAGATCGAACAAGACGCGAAGGTTTCTGCCTGGCTTGGTGAGGTGGAGTGTGCGATCGTGGAGGCTTATGCTGCCAGTACAAAAAAATGAAAATACACGTGTATTGTAAATACAGTACTGTATATCCTATGTATATGCACACACAGACCTACTTATAAGGATCCTTGTATTTGATACAAGGCCTTATCATGTTGGCAAGGTTTCTCAAAACACTTCACAGGATTGACTGTCACTGTGTGTTTTGTAGGCTAACACTGCAGGCGGTTTATATACTAACCATGGACTGAGTGACCAAATTTATTTGGGGGATTTTTGGCCAGGACACCGGGCAAGAAAAACTCTTTTTTTTAATAATGTCATTAGATCTTTAATGTCTAGCTGAGCAGGAATCCAGGATCTTGCTTTAAGTGACTGCTGGCACTATCAACAATACAGGGCCTCCCCCCAGCACTGCACTGGAGTGTGAGCTTAGACTGTGTCAAATCCCCAATGTGGGGATGGAACCCACAACTTTCTGACTCAGAGGAGAGAGTGCTACCAGACTATAGTTATATAGTGTGTACGGACATATATGTTACAAGTATTAGACAATGTATATGTTACAACAAAATGTGAAATCAAGGAGTTCAGGTTTCACAATTTTACTGTAACATATATATATTTATATATGTATATATATATATATATATATATATATGAATAGGAGTGGGTCATTCAGCCTGTTCCGCCATTCTATTAGATAATGTCTAATCTGTACCCCAACTCCAAAAATATATCTTAAATTCCATGCGTATTTTATAAAATATATATCTTGCGTAACATGGATGAAATGATGAGGACGTTATTGGCATCAGACATGGTCACGCTCGACTTATCTGCAACTGAAAATAAAAATTACTTGTGAGAAAAAACATATGGGTGGGGTGGAGCAGGAGTTTGTGAACACTCAGTGTGGAAAAATGGTATATACAGTAAAAAAAAATTACAATTTAAACCTGCAAAATGTTTCCACCTACTCTCACTCTGAAAAACTTTTCTTACAGTTTGAAAACCTAAATTGGCCTCTCTGCTACTATTGGGAAACAATGCATAATATTAGGCAACCTTTGGGCTTGTATTTGGTACACGTGGGCTACAAAGGTATTTCAATTATTGGCAAACCTGCAAGCAACCAGGTTGAAGAGATGGTCTTCAGATGTGATCTAAAAGGGGAAGGAAAGAACAAGCCAGTGAGATTAGGGGAGGGAAATCCAGAGTTACGGGCACAGTGGCTGAAAGCCCAGGCACTCCGATGAAGGAGTGGAGGGGATGCGGGGCAAAGGGGAACGCCAGAGCCAGCCAAGTGGAGATGGTGGACAATAGAGTGGGGAGAGAGGAGGTCAGAAATGTAGGAAAGTGCCAAGGTGCAAAAGGATTAATAGATCAGTGAGAGAATCTTGAGATCGATCTTCTTAGTAATAGGGAGCCACTGGAGCCTATCTAGAATTGGTGTGAAGGGGGTCCGGAGTTCGTGAGTATGCAGGCGGTGGAGTGCTGGATTAACTGGAATTTGTGTCATTTCAATCTACGACTGTGTGTGGGACACTGCTGTGCGCAATTGGCTGCTGCGATTCGCCCACAAATATATTCAGTCAATTCACTTTACAGTATATTCTGTGAAGCGCTTTGGGATGTTGATAAGATGTGGAAAGCGCTATATCAAATGCAAGGATTATTATTATTGTTATTATTGTGGATAGTGGAGCTGGGGAGATGGGTGAAAAAGGCATTTGAATATTTGAGATTGGAGGTGACAAACGCATGGATGAGTGTTTGGCTGTATCTGGGGTAAGGTATGGTTGGAGGGAGGTAATGTGGCAGATATGAAGGTAGGCAATGTGTCTAAATCTCTATTGTAGGACTGGAACTCACAATCTAATGCCAAAGAGCCCAGATTGCTATGAGCTGAGCCAACATAACGCCCAACACGGAAATTCCAGTGAAGGTGTCTCTTCAGTCTGTTTGATCTCAGACTCACAAAAATATCTGTTGAATGCTTCATCATCTGTTCATCTCACTTCTCTTTCTGCTTTGCAGCAAATCTCTTATAATATCAAAATTACTTCACAATAATTGCTATCTCAGACGGTGACTTTGTGAGAAAAACCCAATTATATTTTAGGGACACAGGATCCTACAATAGGCCATTAGGTGATGGTCTGCCTCATCAGCGCATTAAAATTAGATCACAAGCTGCTCTATAAACAGACCGCTAGCCACCCCCACCCCCCTCAGGATAGGTGTCAATGGCAAGGCTGACTTGGCTAGTCATCCCCTAGCCATGGCCACACATCCTCTGGGATGAAGCCGCCCCGCTGATCCCCTGCTCCAGGCTCCCTGCGTGCGCGTTTTGGCTGCCACCCCAAACCCGAGCCGAGCCCCCCCACCACGCTAAATGTCTCTCTCTCCATCCTACTGTTTGTCTCTCCCACCGTCTGTGCGGGGACAGATTTGGAGTAGCGGATCTCTATCACCGCTACTCCAAATCTGTCCTACTCTCTTTCCGCCCCCCCCGCCTACTCTCCCTCCTGGCCCCCGTTACCGCCTCCCTCTGCTCCAGTCTGGGCCTCCTCCACTGGGCCCACCATGGCACCAGGCGCTGGGTGTCCCAGAGCAGCCACCCCAACTGTCCAATCATCCACTCTCTCCTCCCAAACCGCCTCCTCAAGGCAAACACCACTTCCCCCTCTGTTTTACATACCCTCACCGCATCCCTTCCCTCCACTCTCCCAACACCCACATCTCCTACACACCCTCAGATCCTCTCCGCACCAATCTCTCCTCCCTCTCCCCACTCCAGTAAACACATCCGCACTGCTCTCCAGAATGTCCGTTCCCTTTCCAACAAAGCCCTCACTATCTATGATCTCATCCTGGATGAGAACATCGATATTCTTGGGCTTACGGAAACCTGGCTCTCCCCCAATGACCCCGTGCCTCTAGTTGAGGCCTCCCCTCCAGGTTACACCTTCCACCACACCCCCCACCCCAAACAACGCGGCGGCGGGGTGGCCATCATCTCAAATACAACAACAACAAATTACATTTATAGAGCGCCTTTCACGTCGGGAGGACGTCCCAAGGCGCTGCACAGGAGGCGTGTGACCCGAGCTGGGAGGGGAGTGTTTGGGAAGGGGTGAGACACGAAGGGGAGGTAAAAGAGTTCGGGATGGAACAGAAGGCACGATCGAAGAGGAAAGTCTTCAAACCGGCCTTGAAAGAGGAAAGGGAAGAGACGAAACGGAGGGATTGAGGGATGGCATTCCATAGGGTGGGAGCAGAGAAACTGAAGGCCCGGCCTCCGATGGTGGGGCGGTTCGGGCGGGGGGCTTGGAGCAGGCCAAGTCCTGTTGAACGGAGGGTCCGGGTGGGCGTATAGGGGGAGAGTAGATCGGTTAAATAGGGCAGGGCAAGGCCGTGTAAGGCCTTGTAGGTGAGGATGAGGAACTTGAACTCGATCCTCTGGAGGATGGGGAGCCAGTGGAGACGGGCGAGGGTGGGAGTTATGTGGTCGCGGAGGCGGGTGTGGGATAATACACGGGCTGCAGAGTTTTGGATGGCCTGCAGCCTGTGAATGGAGGAACTGGGGAGGCCGACGAGGAGAGAGTTTCCGTAGTCCAGCCGTGAGGGGATGTACGCGTGCACGAGTGTTTCAGCAGCGCGGGGGGTAAGATAGTTACGGAGCCTGGCAATGTTGCGCAGGTGGAAATAAGCGATGCCGGTCAAGGCGTGGATGTGGGGGAGGAAGGAAAGTTTTTGATCGAACATGATGCCGAGGTTCCTGATTGGCTTTGTGAGGTGGAGAGTGCAGCCTTGGATATTGAGGCTGGCAGCGCCCGATGTGCGGAGGCGCTGGCTTGAGCCAATCATGAGGGCCTCGGTCTTACTCACGTTCAATTGCAAAAAGTTGTCCCTCGTCCAGGACTCGATGTCGGACAGACATGCTGTCAGAACATCGATGGTCTGGGGGTTGAGGGATGAGGCAGAAAGGTACAACTGGGTGTTGTCCGCATACATGTGGAAATTTACCCCATGTTTGCGGATGACGTCGCCCAGAGGGAGCGTGTAAAGGGTGAAAAGGAGGGGGCCTAAAACAGAGCCATGAGGGACACCGTGAGAAACTGTGCGGGGGTTTGAAGAAAAACCGTTGGAAGAAACAAAATGTAAACGGTGGGTCAAATAAGAGTGGAACCAGTCAAGGACTGTGCCTTGAAGGTTGAGGTGTGAGGAAAGATGTTGAAGGAGGATGGTGTGATCGACTGTGTCGAACGCAGCAGACAGGTCAAGGAGGACGAGGAGGCCGAGGGAGCCCTGGTCACAGGCGGTTAGGATGTCATTTGTGACCTTAACCAGGGCAGTTTCTGTGCTGTGGATAGGGCGGAAACCTGATTGGAGGGGTTCAAAATGTGAGTGAGTTGAAAGAGCGGAGCTGGGAGGCAACCACTCTTTCAAGGACCTTGGATAGAAACGGGAGGTTGGAGATGGGTCGATAACTTGATGGTTGCGACGCATCAAGGGAGGGTTTCTTCAGGATAGGGGTGATGGTGGCTGTTTTAAGGGAGGTAAGGACGGTGCCTGAGGAGAGGGAAAGGTTAATGGTGTCAGAAATGAGCGGGGCTAACAAATGGAGCTGGGTGCGGAGGAGTGGGGAGGGGATGGGGTCCAATGAGCACGTGGTGGGTTTCATGGAGGTGATTGTTTTTTGTGATTGAAAGCGGGGTGGTGGGGTTGAAAGTGCGAAATGGGGGGTGAGTAGGGGTTGAGGTAGCTGATGAGGGCGCGGAGGTGGAGGAGTGGTGGGGGGAGGAAACCGCAGAGCGGATTTTCTCAATTTTGGACTCGAGGAAGTCCAGCATCTCCTCACAACGAACGTTTGAGGAGAGGATCTGCGAGGTGAGGTGGGGGGGGCGGAGGAGCTGGTTGGTGGTGGCGAAGAGGAGGCGGTGGTTGTCCTTCGCTTCCAGGATTATCCTGGAGTAGAAGGCTGATTTGGCGGTGGCTAGGGCGGAGTGGTAATTTTTGATGCGGTCCAGCCAGATTTGCCGGTGAACCGTGAGGCCAGATTTGAGCCAGGTGCATTCAACTGCTCTCACTTGGCTTTTGTGGGAACGGAGGTGAGCTGTGTACCACGGTGATGATCGGGAATGGGAGACGGTTTTGGAGGTGAGGGGGGCCAGGGTGTCGAGGGTAGTGGAGAGGGTGTTGTGGAGGGCGGTGGAGGCGGAGGATGGGTCGGTACAAAACGAAAGCCATTGTGGGAAGAGGTCGGAGGTTTCTAGGGCAGAGGTGAAATACCTCCCTTGGTCTCTCCCCCTACTCGTCTGGCTGTTTCCCTTCCTTCAAGCACCTCACGCTCCACCATCCCTCCCTTTCCTTAAAAATCCTCATTCTTTATCGTCCTCCTAAACCCCCTGGATCTTTCATCTCCGATATCTCCACTCTCCTCTCCTCCCTGTCCCTCAGCTCCGAACGCCCACTCATCATGGGCGACTTCAACCTCCACCTAAACTCCACCTGTGCCATCGCTTCCGAATTCACTGCCCTCCTCTCCTCCCTAAACCTCATCCTCCACATTGACTCTCCGACCCACAACCGTGGCCATGCCCTCGACCTCATTATCACCCATGGCCTTGACATTTCCAACCTCAGCATCTCGGACAAGGCCATCTCGGACCACCTTCTTGTCTCCTTCTCTTCCATTCCTCTCCCCTCCACCAAACCCTCAACCATACTTTTCCGCCCATAGAAAAGCCTCCCCTCTGAGACCCTCACAGATGCCCTCACATCCTCTGACCTCCTACCCCTCTGGTCTTCCATCCACAGCGATCCTGAAGCAGCTGTCCAGCTGCTCCATGACCACCTCTCCTCCACCTTCAACTCTCTTGTCCCCCTGAAATCCAGGTCTATTTCCAACTCCACCCGCTCCCCCTGGTACAACTCTCATCTCCGCACCTCAAATGCCAAACCCGGCTGCTCGAGCGCAGGTGGCAGAAAACCGGCCTCACGGTTCACCACCAACTGTGGCTCGAGCATCTCCACAGCTACCGCCGTTCCTTGTGTCAAGCAAAAACGGCCTACTACTCCAACATCATCCTGGAGGCAAACAACAACCCCAAAGTCCTCTTTTCCACCACCTCCTCCACGCACCCCCTCAGGCCTCCTCAATCTTCACTTCAAATGCGAAGTGCGAGGAAGTCATGGACTTCTTTTCTTCCAAGATCCACAACAGCCGCCAGGCCGCATCATCCTCCAGCCTCTCATCCCCCACTACCACCCCCACCCCATCCCCCTCACCCCCTCCCCCACCTTCAGCTCCTACCTCGACCCCCTTCCTACACTCCTTCTCCCCGTCTCTCCTTCCTCCCTCTCACGCACTCAAACAACAACAAACAAACAAAACTTACATTTATATAGCGCCTTTCACGTCGAGAGGACATCCCAAGGCGCTGTACAGTCAGGTAGGACAAGAGCAGGGTGGGAAGGATCAGGGCAGGATGAAGAATAGTAGGAAAAGTAACTGTATTAGTGGGCGAAACGCGGCAGCCAAATTGCGCACAGCAGTGTCCCACAATCAGTCACGGAAGTGGGACTAGGGGCAAAAGGGGGTAAAGAAGCAAAAGGGGAGGGGTCGAGGCAGGGGGAAGAAAGGCAGGAAAGTCGACTGTATACTTGTGGGCGAAACGCGGCAGCCAAATTGCGCACAGCAGTGTCCCCACAAACAATCGCGAAAATGGGGCCAGGGGAGAAAGGGGGAAAAGAGGGTAAGGGGGGAGAGGGAGGGAAAGCACTCTCACCTCTATGAGGCCAACAACCTGCTGCCTCGATCCCATCCCCACTAACCTACTGCTCACCCAACTCCCCCTCCTCTGCCCACTGTTGGCTGATATCATCAACCAGTCCCTCTCCTTCGGATCAGTCCCTGCCCCCCTCAAAACTGCCATCATCACCCCCCTCCTTAAAAAACCCTCCCTAGATCCCTCGAACCCCAGCCAATACCGCCCAGTCTCAAACCTGCCCTTCCTCTCAAAAGCACTGGAACGCGTTGTCGCAAACCAACTCCGCGCCCACCTCTCCTCCCACTCCCTCTTCAAACCCCTCCAGTCCGGTTTCCGCCCTGCCCACAGTACAGAGACTGCGCTTGTGAAAGTCACAAACGATGCCCTGTCTATCTGTGTCCTGTCTCCCTCTGCCTCCTTATCCTCCTGGACCTGTCGGCTGCCTTTGACACAGTCGACCATGCCGTCCTTCTCCACCCCCTGTCCTCCGCCATCCACCTCAGTGGGACCGCACTCGCCTGGTTCGAGTCCCTACCTCACAAACCACCAGCAGTACATCTGCACAAACGTTTTTTCCTCCCGCACTCACCCAGTTACCTGCGGGGTACCCCCGGGATCCATCCCTGGGCCCCTCCTTTTCCTCATCTACACGCTTCCTCTTGGGGATGTGATCCGCAGACAACTCTATCTCTCCACTTCACTTTGTGACCCCCAGTCCCCTGATGTTCTGTCAGTTGCCTGTCAGACATCAGGAGCTGGATGAGCACAAATTTCGTGCAGCTGAATGTTGACAAGACGGAGGCCATACTCCTTGGCTCTCGTCAACATCTCCATTCACATGGCTCTCACCTCCTCCACCTTCCCGGCCTGGCCCCTAAAACTCACCGAACCCGTGCGCAACCTTGGCATCAGGTTCGACCCCCAACTGTCCTTCCTCCCCCACATCTGGTCCGTCACCAGCACCGCCTTCTACCACCTCCGACGCATCGCCCGTCTCCAGCAATACCTCACCCCAAAAGCCGCCGAAACCTTGGTCCACGCCTTCGTCACCTCTCGGCTGGACTATTGCAACGCCCTCCTCCACCACAATCCACAAAATCCAGCTAATCCAAAACTCTGCCGCCCGCATACTCACCCACTCTAAGCTTCGCTCCCCCATTACCCCAGTCCTCGCCAGACTTCACTGGCTCCCTATCCCAGAGAGGATCAACTTCAAGATCCTTACCCTTGTTTTCAAATCCCTCCACTCCTCTGCACCCCCCTATCTCTCTGATCTCCTCTCCCCCCAACCCAGCACCCACTGCCTTCGCTTCTCTGGGTCTGGCCTCCTCCATGTCCCCCAAATCCTCCGCTCCACCCTCGGCAGCCGTGCCTTCAGCCACTACGCCCCGAGGCTCTGGAACTCCCTTCCTCACTCGCTTCGCCCCCTCTCTTCCCAGTTTCAGGTCACAGTTGAAGACCTTTCTCTTCGACTGAGCTTTTGGTCACCTTCCTGCCCCTGCCCCTGGCTTGGTCCCAGGATCCACTACTGTGAAGCGCTCTGAGACGCCGACTGGCGTGGAGGGCACGATATAAATCGATGTTGTTATTATTGTTGGTTAATCAATCATTGGCAAGGCCAGCAGGCAAGAGTCCCTTCCCTTTTGATCAAATAGGAACAGGAGCCATTCAAGGCCATTCAGCCCCTTAAGCCTGTTCCGCTATTCTATTAGATCATGGCTGCTCTGTACCTCATCTCCAATTATCCATATGATAATATCCCTCAACAAAAAAAAATTTCATTTCAATCCATGACTGTTTGTGGGACACTGCTGTGCACAATTGGCTGCGGCATTTCACCCACATATATACAGTCAATTCACTTTACAGTATATTCTGTGAAGTGCTTTGAGATGTCTAGAAAACGTGAAAAGTGCTATATCAAATGCAAAGATTATTATTATTATATCCCATATCCCTTGATACCCTGATGTAATAAAAATCTATCCACTTCAGTCTTGAAAATTTGATTGATTCCAGCATCCATAACCTTTTTTTTTGGGGGGGTGGGTGGCGAAAGTTCCAGATTTCCCCTGCAGTTTGTGTGACAAAATGCTTCCTGATTTCACTTCCAGGTGACGTAATACCACCCTTGTCCTGGATTTCCCCATCACCAACAAATTACTTTTGCATAGTTCCTTTCTCATCGGGAGGACATCCCAAGGCCCCAGAGAAAATAGGATATTGACACAGGATCTTTACCATCCACCAGACAGGGCCTTGGTCTATTTGCCAGCTGAGCACTGCAGGATTACATTCCTATAATGTGGAAGGTATTACAATTCATCGGATCACTTGATATTTCTGGCCCTTGATGTTGTCCTTGGCACGTGCTCCCAATCAAACTGTCTGTTTAATGGCTGTGGGTCAAGTTTAATTGATACAGTTCGGAATAGCATCGCTAAACATAGCACCAGAGCAGTGGGTGAGTGGGAGTTGTTGTATGAAAGTGATCACCTGCCAGAGGATACAATTTCATTTACTAAGTAAGTGTTATTTTGTGCAATAACTTCAACCAACCGGCAATGTTTGAGTAATCCAGCCTCATCTACTCAAATGTACTCCTCACCAGCTCTACTATTCACAAAATCCAGTTAATCCAAAAGGCTGATGCATCCATACTCACTTCAAATCCCTTCATACCCTGGCAATTCCCTACCTCCCCAACCTGCTTACTCCCCAACCCACTACCCACCATCTCCACTCGGCTGGCTCTGGCACTCCACTGAGCTCTTGTTAACCCTGCAACCAAAGCCCTAACAGGTCACTGGACAACTCGTGGGAAACCTGGCCAAACAGTGCTAGCGATGGCAAACTATGCGGTTTCAGCTGGTTAGAGTCCAATAGTTACCCCCCCAATGCACACTCTGGGGTCCCCAACCATGGCTCTTGGCCAATAATTTGTAGAATTAGGTAAGCAGGATGTGCCTCTCCAGGGAGAGAGCGTACATCCATTCCAACAATCCATCTGTGGGATTTCCAGTGTATATGGGATGCATGGATTTTTCATTTGAGTTTGGATGCTCATGAGCATGGCGATGGGATTCCACATGTGTCTGATACCCGGCTGATCTGGGAGTTGTCAATCAAACTTGGAGCTGTCAATCACAGTGGGAGATTGTTGAGGAGAAAGATGCCCGAAAGCAGGTCGAAGAGGTAGGTCATCAAACTGACAGATCTTGAACGAGTGAAGGGAGGGAGTCAGTTTGGAGGACTCTGGGATCGAGTTCCAGAGAGTGGGAGGCCGGTGGTGGTGGTGGTGGTCGGGAGGGGGGTGTGGGAGGAAGGCCAATTCGTCTGAAAATCCAAGCGCTGATGGTGGACAGGGTACATGAAGTAGGGCAGTGAAGGGAGTGGATGAGTCGGGAGAGGACAGAGGAGGGATAGTGGTGTCTGTTGGAATGAGGTGATGTCCAGTCTGCCTGTTCAGGTGGACGTCAGACAGCGCCGTTGGCTGCCGCGTTTCACCCACAAACATACGGCCAATTCACTTTGCACTACGCTCCACATCAAACGCAAGGATTGCTATTATTGTTATTATTATTATTATTATTATTATTAACCAGCGATGAAGTGATTCTCAAAGGGAGTTAGGCGTCAAGAGCACCTGTCAATCAGACCGGGGAGCTGTCAATCAGACCCGGGAGCTGTCAATCAGACCCGGGAGCTGTCAATCAAACCCGGGAGCTGTCAATCAGACCCGGGAGCTGTCAATCAGACCGGGAGCTGTCAATCAGACCCGGGAGCTGTCAATCAGACCCGGGAGCTGTCAATCAGACCCGGGAGCTGTCAATCAGACCCGGGAGCTGTCAATCAGACCCGGGAGCTGTCAATCAGACCCGGGAGCTGTCAATCAGACCGGGAGCTGTCAATCAAACCGGGAGCTGTCAATCAGACCCGGGAGCTGTCAATCAGACCGGGAGCTGTCAATCAAACCGGGAGCTGTCAATCAAACCCGGGAGCTGTCAATCAAACCCGGGAGCTGTCAATCAAACCCGGGAGCTGTCAATCAGACCCGGGAGCTGTCAATCAGACCGGGAGCTGTCAATCAGACCCGGGAGCTGTCAATCAGACCCGGGAGCTGTCAATCAGACCGGGAGCTGTCAATCAGACCGGGAGCTGTCAATCAGACCCGGGCAGTGTTGGCGCCGCCCCAGTCTGGCGGGTGCAGGTGTAATGTTTGCAGACTCGCTCTTGGCTCAGAGAGAGAGAGAGAGAGGGAGGCGCTGAGCTGCGCTGCGCTGCTCAGGCTGCTGTATGTTTTTCGCGCTGTGCTCTATTCCGATCGCTTTCTCTCTGAAGGGAAACACGCCTCGGCTTCTCCCGTGTCCACATCGCAGTCAGCTGCTCACCACACACGGCGAGCGGCGTGAGGCGGGCGGCCACTGGAGTGGGGGGTGTCGGCTGTTTGCGGGACTGACAGCAAAGCAAACCCTGCAGAAGCAGGAAAAGCAGAGGTGGCTGTGTGTGTGTATATATATTATCCTCTCTCTCTCTCTCTCTCTCTCTCTCCCTGTGCCGCGGTTTGCTCGGCCTGGGAGAGGTTGTGTGGCGGCTGTGGCGGATGCGGTTCGCGGTCTCGCCGGTGGCTTGTGTGTGTGTGTGTGTGTGTGTTGTTTGCTCCCGTCTCCCCGCAGTTCCCCGGTTGGCCGCCGTGGAGACGATGCGCCGTGAACCGGCTGCCGGCAGCAGCCACGTGACTGAGAGCTACCTGTCGTTTGTGTCTCTCCTGACCGCTCACACCTTGATGGGCATTTGCATTGCAGATCTGACACTTGGTATGTTTCTCTCTCTCTTCCTCCCTCCCTCCCTCCCTCCCTCCCTCCCTCCCTCCCTCCCTCCCTCCCTCACTCACTCACTCACTCACTCACTCACTCACTCACTCACTCCCTACGCACTCCCTCCCTCCCTCCCTCCCTCCCTCCCTCACTCACTCACTCACTCACTCACTCACTCACTCACTCACTCACTCACTCACTCACTCACTCACTCACTCACTCACTCACTCACTCACTCACTCCCTCCCTCCCTCCCTCCCTCCCTCCCTCCCTCCCTACTCACTCACTCACTCACTCACTCACTCACTCCCTCACTCCCTCACTCCCCCACCCACCCACCCACCCACCCACTCACTCACTCACTCACTCACTCATTGCATCTGAACGGGTTTTCACTGATGCTGCTCAGATGCAGAGAAAGGAACCTGCGTGTTTCCCGGCACAACACCCAAAATAATAATAATAATAATAATAATAATAAATAATAACAGTAATCTTTGCGTTTGACGTCGCGCCTTTTCACGTGGGTGAGAGACGTCTCAAAGCGCCTCACGAGGAGCGCGGTTTGGTGGAGTGGATCCTGGCGGCCGATCGCGCACGGCGACGACCCACAGACAGTCCTGGAGCGAGCGACCGAATTTTATTACCCTCAGAGAGTGATCTCCGATCGACTCACAACGGTGGCTTTCCCACTGATCGGCAGGCGAACCGAGGCGTGCGGAGCGAGGAAACTTGCCGATGCCTTTGCCCTGCCCAGGAATCGAACCTGCGACGGCGTGCACGGGTCTAACCACCGCGCCGCAGGACTTCACGCCTTAACGCCTCAATCTGCTTCCAGGCCTCGGCTCGGAGACATCCTGCACCGATCCCGGGACCCCCGAGCACGGCTCCCGGAGCCCCTCTGACGGGGCATTCCCCGAACACGGCGCGGTGAGCTTCAGCTGCAGGGCGGGGTACAGGCTGCGAGGGGCTTCCAAAGCAAAGTGTGAGAGGCAGGAGGATGGGGGTCTGGGCTGGGTGCCAAGCTACAAGCCTGTCTGCCTTTCTGAATGTAAGTTTTAACGTTTGATATAAAAAAAAGCGAGACCCACCCACCCCACACATCCATCCATCCATCCCCCCCCCCCCCCCACCCCCACCACCCATCTTTCCCTCACAAATATACAGTACATTCTGTGAAGCGCTTTGAGACGGCGATCAGATGTGAAAAGCGCTATATCAAATGCAAGGATTATTAGTATTAGAATTATCCGAAACATTGACCACCAGCCCAGCCTCTCCCCACCTGCCCCCAAACCCAACTCAGCTCAGGATAACCCTACAAGCCAAAGATCTATTGGGTAGGTCCTGGTTAGACAAACAGTTTGCCAGGGAGTGTTTTCAATGGTTTTATCTGGTTAGACTCCAGCAGTCAATAACAACAACAACGCTATATTTGATATAGTGCCTTATTACATCATTGAGACATCTCAAATATTGTAAAGTGAGTTGACTTTATATTTAGTGGGCGAAACGTAGCAGCTAATTATGCACAGCAATGTCTCACAAACGGTTGTGGAATGAGTGGCACTTTTTTTTATATAAAAAGGGATTATTACCCACCCAGAAAGCGTTCCGCCAATCAAATAATTATCGGGTTCCTACATATTGCCAGATACACAGAAGTGGATGGAATAAGCAAACTTTCCTGAGGTTTCGCCCCCGTCTTGGGCCTTGAATCTGGGTCCTCTCGCTTGCCAGGCGAGCTCGCTCGCTACCCTGTACACTACAGGGTCAGCTTTATGAGATAAGAGTTTTTTCTCCTCATTGATTTATGTGGTGATGGATGTCCCGTGTGACGCTGCCTGGCCTCTCCCTGCCCAGTGCCCGTGTGCCCTCGGCCGCATGTGGAGGACGCTGACGTATATAATGACACCTACCTGCCCGGGGATCAGCTGGCCTTCTCCTGCCACCAAGGCTTCCAAATCCGATACCCAGACACGGACAACATGGACTCCGTGTGCCAGGAGGACGGAGTCTGGGACAACCTGCCCACCTGCCAAGGTCTGTAATCCATCCTCATCCTCTCTCACCTAATGCACATCTCAGTGTGACTCAGTCAGTACAGCTCTTGCCTCTTCCCGCACCAAGCTTTGTGAGCCAATCATCCACATCCTCACCTGATTCCACTGGCTTTCAATCCCTCGTAGGATACAGTTTGAAAGCCTTGTCCTCACTTTTCAAGACCTCCATGGCACTCCAGGTACTTCCTACCTCTATGTTCCGACTTTCGAATTCCAACTAGAGGTAGTGTTTAACATGGACCTTTCAGCAGAGAAGCAGGCTGTTCCAAACTCCATGACCCCATCTCCCCCATCCTCACCCGACTCCATTGGCTCCCCATCATCCAGAGGATCCAATTCAAGATCCTGTTCCTCACATTTAAAGCCTTCCACAACCTCACCCCACCCTACATCCATGACCTTCTAGCCTGCCCGCCCCCTCTGCTTTGCAGGCTCTGGCCTGCTCCATGTCCCCCGGCCCATCTGCCCCACCATTGACAGGCGAGCATTTAGCCACTTTGCCCCCACCCTCTTGGGACTCCATCCCGCAGTCCCTCCGCCTCGCCCCCTCCCTGGCCTCCTTCAAGTCCCGCCTCAAGACTCTCCTCTTCGATGGTCTCATTGGCAACTTCTAATCTCCCCCTCGCTACCCCCCCCCACCCCCCACCCCCCCCCCAGCTCCGGTCGGTCTGACACAGTGAGTGTCCAGCACCTTGGAACGTCCTCCTGACATGAAAGGCGCTAACCATTCTGTACATATATATATATATAAAAGCCTTAGGTATGTTTCCGCAATTCCGTCCTCCTGGCGTTGTGTCATGTCTATGTATAGAAAAGCCGTTTCTGTAATTACAGACTTGGGAGGTTTTTACCGATTGGTAAAAAATGCTTTTTATTGGTAAGTAGCTGTACAATATTCTGTTACTATTTAGTGTAGAGGTATTATTAATATAGTATGTTTTAAAATAAGTTAATTTTTTGTGTTCGGCAACTTGCCGCCCGATTATCCGGCACAGTTAATTAGGCGACCCCCCCTGGAGGGTGCCGGATAAACGGGCTTTTACTGTATATAAAAGCCTTGTGTAGGTTTCCGCAATTGTAACAACGAACTTCTGAAAGGAAAAAACCAACACGGCTTAAAAAACAACGAAGAAAAACAACCCAGTGATTAAAGCTCACCTTTGTTTTATAAGCAACAAATACATTATTTAAAAAACGTTTCGAAATATATGAATAAACGTGTTCAAAAACACTGGGTATGTTACGCGGGGGTATAGCTGGGACAAGTGTAATTTTGTTGTTGTATAACAACAAAGTGTAATCAAGTGTAATCACATTGTGGCGAGTCTGTGCTACTGATATTGACCCTTCACTGTTCATTTCATTCGTTCGTTTAATTTTTTTTAACTGGTCAGGTACTTATCTATCTCCCTTTTGAAAAATTATAATAATATTCCTTGCATTTGGTGTAGCACTTTACCACGTTGTCAAGACACGTCAAAGCACTTCACGGAATATATTGTAAAGTGAATTGATTATATTTTGTGGGCCAAACACAACAGCCAATTGAGCACATCGGTGACCCACAAACAGTGGTGGATTGAGTGACCAAATTATCATTATTATTTTTTGGAGGGATTGTTACCCCGGAAAGCAATTCCCGCAATCGCTTAACAACAATGTTCCTACTTACTGCTAAGTGTGTGAAGTAAGGAAGCATGCCTAAGGTTTCACCCTGCCCGTGATTCAAACCCAGGTCCTCTCGTCTGCGAGGTGAAGGTGCGAACCACCACACTTCAGGACTCCACAACATAAAAAAGCACTGAATCAAATGTAAGGATGATTATTGTAAGAGGAACAGTGTTTAGGATCAGACGTCAGTCTTGTTTGGATGAATGTTAAGGATCCCACAATGCTATTGAAATGTCGATCTGTATTCCTCCCTCAGGCTGTTTGAGGCCCCCGGTGTTTGCTCACAGTTACATTAACGTGTCGGACTGGGTGACATCACTAGCAGTGGGCTCGTTGCTGCGTTACCAGTGCTATCCTGGCTACAAACTACAAGGCCCCGAGGTCCTCGAGTGCATGTATCACCTGCTATGGTCACAGAGCCCTCCCCGCTGCTTGGATGTGGAAGGTAATCTCTCACTGCTCCTCGGTTCAATCCAGCTCCTGAAATAGATGCTTTAGGTTTCCTGAGCCTTTGCTCTTACCAACCTGTGACTAACCTCAGATCTCACCAGAAGACCTTCCTTTTTGACTGTGCCTATGGTCACCTCCTCCGTCTCCCTGGCACAGGTCGGGCTCCGCCACTGAGACATTACCCCATGTGAAGGGCGCTGTATAAGTGCAAGTTGTGTTGGCGGTGGTTATGCTTTGAGGATAGGTGAGCAGGTTGCACCTCTTCAGGGAGGGATTGCACATTCCAGGCACGGGGAAACTACAAAACGCAAAATACTGCAGATGCTGGAACTCTTGCCACAAAAACTGAAATCAACAGGTCGGGCAGCATCTATGGAGAAAGGAAAAGTGAGTCAACATTTTTGGTCCGTGACCCTTCGTCAGAACCTGAAACTGACAAGGTATCGTGAACCAAAAACGTTGACTCACTTTCCTTTTTCCATAGATGCTGCCTGACCTGCTGAGTGTTCACGGGAAACTACACATGGGTAGAGCTCTCAGTCGCCTGATTTGGAGACTCAAGCTTGATGATGGGTTCCTACGTGTGTTTCTAACTCATAATTAATAATCCAATCGGAATTAATGAATTCATTATGATTTAATGATTGTAATATAATTAAACAGGGGTTCTTCTACTTAATTATGAAGTGGTCGTGCCTTCAGTCTTTCTGCCACTTTCAGAACTCCATCCTGGAGCCCCACTGCCTTGTTCCCTCCCTTGCTTCTTTCCAAGCTCACCTCAAAATCCTCCTTTTCAACCATGCTTTTGTTCACCCTATTTCCACCCTCCCTGCCACCCCCAGCTCAGGTCTAAATCCCTGACTGTCAAGCCCCTTGGGACGTCCGCCTGATATGAAAGGCACTGTATAAATGTAATTTTTTGTTGTTGCTCTCTCCCTGAATCTCTCGCTGCTGCCAATAGCCTGCCCTCTGCCACTGATACCTGACCATGGGGACTATGTGTGCCACCCTTACCCCTGTGATGGCTATATCCACGGCACGGTGCTGGAGTTTTACTGTGATCCCGGTTACATGCTGGCCAATAACTATATGTACATCACCTGTCAATATGGGGAGTGGTTCCCAACTGGCCAGGTCTTCTGCGAATTGTCAGGTCAGTCTGAGCAGAGAGAGGGTGGGGATGGTGTGGGCGGGATAGGGGAGAAGCTGTGAGTGGGCAGGGCCGGTGTGTGTGAGGGGGGCGATGTGTGTGTGTGTGTGTGTGTGTGGGGTGGGGGTGGTGAGGGGGTTGGCAGTGACCCTGTATCAGCTTGTATCTCCCAGGATAGTAGGTTTCTGGGTTGGGTGCTGTGTGACTCCAAGTTAATGATCTCCCTGTTGTTGGGAGCAGATCGGACCTGGGACGGGGCTGAGCGGAGTGTCCTGTCCACCTGGAAGATCGTGGCTTTCACGGCCATCAGT
Source organism: Hydrolagus colliei (assembly GCA_035084275.1). Taxonomy (NCBI): domain Eukaryota; kingdom Metazoa; phylum Chordata; class Chondrichthyes; order Chimaeriformes; family Chimaeridae; genus Hydrolagus; species Hydrolagus colliei. The sequence continues at coordinate 107,080,625 of CM068744.1, read as the reverse complement.
GTCCTCCTGGCTTTGCTGCTGCTGGTCTCCGTCAGGGCTTTTCACATCAAGCTGAAACCACCGTGTCAATCCAGGTCAGACATGTTTAACGGTGGGGGGTTCGGGGGGTAGGAATAATTTGCATTTGATATAGCACCTGTTCACATCGTCTAGACGTCTCAAAGCGCTTCACAGTATATACTGTAAAGGGGATTGCCTATTATATGGATGGAGCCCTGAAAGGTTGAAACATGCACTGATTTAGTCTGTCTCAGTTGGTGGCACTCTCAACACTGGCTCAGAAGGTTATCAGGCCAAGTCCAGGATAACACTCCAGTGAGGTTCTAAGGAAGCACTGCAGTAACATCAGTTGTGTCCCTAAGGTACACTTTGAAAGTAAGAACATAGGAATTGCGAGATGAATAAAGAATTAGAATTAGAATCTAATTCATTTTCTACCACTCTGGTAATCACATGCTACAATAGTGGCTCATAGCAATTTATTACGGATGAAGTTGTCCCCACCGTCTTCAGTATAATCTCCCACTCTCTGGAGCTCTCTCCCAAAATTTCTTTAAACCTTATTAGTGTTATAAAATATCAAATCTTTACTAATAATCATTGCATTTGGTACCGCACCTTTCTGACCTCATGACTTGAAGAAGCGAGTGCTCTACCTCTCATTGAGATACAGATCAGCCACCACATAGTAAAATGGTAGAGCAGGCTGGAGGGACTGAATGGCCTCCTCCTGTTCCTATGACCTGATTCTTGTGTTGAGTTACAGCAGTGATTCCGATGTTCCGGTATCCCGGAATTTTGTGGTGGTTGATGGAGTTCCAGTCATGCTGCCCACGTACGAGGAGGCAGTGAGCACCCCCCTGGATAATGGGACTGCCCCAGTCGTTCCAGCCCCCAGTGGGAGCCAGCCGGAGCAGGAGGCTGCTTCACCAGACACCAGGAGTCCCCCGGCTTACCCTGGGCACATGTCAGAACCCGACCCGGACCCTGACCGTGTCCCCCGACCAGACGCCCTGGACTGCTCAGGAAGCGGAGAGGTCGACCCAGAGCTGGACAGGTCATCATCTGCCTCATCCTTCGGGACCCCAGCCACCCACCCACCGACAGAGAACAGCATCATGGAGACAGAGAACACAGTGTCCACCTCGCCGAGCATCAACATCCCAGATGGTGAGGGGGTGGGGGTGAGGTGCGGGCGCTAGCTAATGGAGATTATAATAATAATAATCATCCCTACGCCCTATCAAGTGTTTTGAGATATCTCAAAGCACTTCACAGAATATATTATAAAATGGGTGACCGTGAATTTTGTGGATGAAATGTGACTGCCAATTGTGCATAGCAATGTCCCACAAACAGTCATGGAGAAAATGTGGGAGAATCTTGGCCAAGACACCGAGCGAGAAACTTCCTTTACTTTTCAAATAGTGTGATGGGATCCAGTTGGAGATTGAGCGACCAAATGATTTTAAATTTATTTTTGCAGGGATTATTGCCGCTCCAAAGTGATCCCCTAATCAACTAATCAATTCCGCGCCTTTGGTCACCTTTCTACCCCTGCTCCGGGATCTGCTATTGTGAAGCGCTCTGAGACGCCCTCCGGCGTGGAGGGCACTATATAAATCAAAGTTGTTGTTGTTGTAACAACAGAGCTTGGGATTGGGAAGCACGTGCTGTGTCTCAGGGTTAACACAGAGTAGCACCGCTCTTCCTCCCTGCCCCCCTGGTCATGTGATATGCCTGCACCAAGGTTTCTACCCACCCCTCCTCCCTCTCTCCACTTGCCCATTAATAAGCTATGCCCGGACGGTTGTCCATCAATAATAAATTGCATTCATAAAGGAAGCAGGTAGTATCCTAGAGCGCCTGACATTGGCAGAGTACAACGCAGAATTCACAGTAAGCACGGTTGAACAGGAAGGTTCAACCGTGCTTACTGTCATGACTTGAAGACGGGAAAGGAGGAAGCGAGGATGAGGGATGAAGAAATGTTCCAGATTTTAGGGGTGTAGTGGCTGAAAACACGGCCGCAGAAAGGGAGGGCATAAGGGAGATGGAACCAGCCAAGCAGAGGACACAATGAGCAGAGAGCAGGGCAATGGGATTAGAGTAGAGAGCTCCAGTAGGGGAGATATCAGTGCCCAGTTGGGAGGTTTACTGTCTCAGATTTGCCTTCTGTAACCCCAAGTCTATTTCTGTCACAGAAATCCCACTGTTGGATGAAGAGTCCTAATCACCCACCAGTGTGTCTTGCACTCCCCGAGTCTGTCCCTGAGCCACTCACAGGGCAACAGAGCCACGGAGGCTGGACGCAAAGGCACAGCAGTGCCCTCCCGGATCAGGACCATCGATTGGGAGAAAGAGTGGACTGGTATCCCAGGAATAATTAATAATTCCCACTTATAATCACCGATCCATCCAGTCACATCACAAAACATACCACAATACACACCCCATACATAGTACACACAATCACACACATTACAACAACACATCCCACAATACACATACATACCCCACAACACACATATATACCCCACAACACACACCACAATACATACACACATCACAATATACAGCCTACAACAGACACACACACGCACACAAACACACAGAGCATAGAAACAGGAGTAGGTTACTTGGTTCCTTGGGCCTTTTTCCCCATTTTATAAGATCATGGCTGATCTATACCTCAAGTCGTTACCTGCCTTTGCCTCTTGTCACCTTAATGGCTTGACCTTTGGGGGAGGGGGGCAATTTTGCAGCATTTTGTTTGTTTATAAATCCAAGCTGGGGGGAGGGGGCAAAACTGTAAGCACATCTTACATATCACTGCACTTCCAGGGAGCTCTGCTGTCATTTGCAGTGACATTCCCTGGATTGGGATCACAGAGATGTAGATTTCTTAATGAAGAAATCATCAAGAAGTATCGCAATATTAACCCCTTTGGCTGTGTTAAATCCATCAAAACGATTTGCAAGGGAATGAATGTCATACATTTCTACAAGTTAATACAGGTAAGCCTCGATTTACAACGCTTCTATTTAGGACATTTCGATTGAAGGACCATCATTTTTAAACATCTTTTGATCAATATACGACACTTGGATTTGTTTTAAGGACCAACATTTTTTTTGCGCATGCGTAGTACAGATTTTGAACATTGCGGTCGCATTTTGCGCGTCCTTTTTGTCTATATGCACAGTCCATAGTATATTTGTGGGTAAATCCAAGCATTTGAACTGGCCAATAGCATGTCGCTACATCATTGTTTAAAAGCCAGCTGATTTTGAAGCGACATCATGCCAGTATTCCAGTAATTTCCGAACATTCCCGAGCAACTTCAAGCGATTTACAGCCTCTACCGCGATTATAGCAAATCGGGGAAGAGAGAGCAGTAAGTGAAATGAGCAGCGGTATTCATCACTTTAAATACTGCAAAGTCATCACTTTAAATACCAAATTGAAGGTGATAAAGCGCATTGATTCTGGTGAAAAAGGTATGGACGTGGGGAGGGCTTTAGGGCTAGCTAGATCGACGGCTACTGTAAAACAGAATAAGGACAATATACTGGCAAGTTCAAGGTGTGTTACAGCTACAGGTGCAAGCAGATTAGCAAAACATAGGAGTGATGTGATGGAAAACATGGAAAGAATGCTGAGTGTCTGGATTGAGGATCAGAACCAGCGTAATATACCACTCAACACCCTGGTTGTCCAAGAGAAGGCAAACTCATTGTTTAGGGAGTTAAATGATCAGGAAGGAGAAGACTCAACGGCACCATCTTTCAGTGCTAGCAGAGGGTGGTTTCAAAGGTTTAAAAGACGCGATGGGCTCCACAACATCAAGATGAGTGGGGAAGCTGCAAGTGCCACTGCCACAGTCACACTGCCAGTATTAAAGTTTGCCAGTAGTGTACTGTATTCAAGTTTGCCAGTATTAAAGTACAATACTGTACCCCAAGTACCCCTTCTTGTCTATGTGTATTAATTTGTGTGTTATGTTGTGTGGTTTTGTGTGTTATTTAGTGGGTTTAAGGTCCAAAAATGTTGTGAAAAGAACGCATCTCTGGTTATATAATGGGACTGCATGGGAAATCGTGTTTCGATTTAGGACGTTTCGATATACATACAGTTTTTCAGGAACACAACCCCATCGTAAATAGAGGTTTACCCGTAAAGGGAAAAAAAAATCTCCTTTTCCTTGTTTAACCCAAAACAGCTGTAACCCAGTCCTACCTCCAGAAATCTGTTGTTTTTGTGTCAAGTTAACAAAACACACACATATAGAGCAGTGAATAAATAAACCCTGCGTGACATTGGGCCTAATTTCAGGGTTGGTCTAATAGCTCAAGTGGATTTTTTTTTTCTTTTGGTCTGACACATATGGAAACCCATCATATTTAAACCAAGCTGAGATTTCCATGCATCCCACCTACACTTGGAAATTTCTGAGATAATTTCTGAGATTGGAATGGAATGCGCACTCTCTGCCTAGAGGGACACATCCTGTTTACCTAATTCCTGAAAGTATTAGGCGCCGGTTGGCAAGAGTCGAGACTTGGGGAGCCCAGAGTGTGCGTTGGGAATATTGCTGGAGTTTAACCAGCTAAACCTGCAAAGCTTGCCATTGATATCGCTTGTCTGGCAATCTTTCCCGCTGCTTGTCCAGCTAGGACCACCCTACGCGTTAAGGCTTTCCCTTGACAAGGTTAACAGGAGCCAAGTGGTCTGGTCTGCCCGTCCAGATCCTGCCAATGAGCCAGGCTGGCTGTGTTGTCGTCAGCAGTGCTCTTAAACACTGCAGACCCGCCTAGCTCAGGAACCGGACTACCAAAACCAGCAGAGGCCTGGCTTCATTCAGGCATTCCATTGGAAAATATTTCACCGCTTCATTTTAGAACAGGGAAAAGCTCCTGGTTAAACTGATCCCTGCCTATTCAGGTTAAAAATCCTGCAATTCTTATTGGAAAAGAGTCAGTGAGAGAGAAAATTAGGTGAGCAGGTTGTGTCCCTCCATGGAGAAAGTGGTTATTCCATTCCAACAATCTATCTCGGAAATTTTCATGTGTCGGTGGGATTCATGGAAATCTCAGTTTGATTTGTACCCCCTAAGCATGGTGATGGGTTTCCATATGGGTCAGACTCCTAGCTGAGCAAGAACAGAGACAGAATATGAGAAAGAGAGACACAAGAATCAATGAATAAATGAATGGAGTGTGAGGTAGTGAGGCGGGAGTCAAGGAAAGGGGAAGAAAGATAAATAACTAAAGACAAAAGTCGGGTTAAGAGGCGCTTTTCAAATGGCGTATTTATAAAAAGTTGTCATAATTTGCTCAGCAAACATGTCGTTACAATGAAGTGGAGGATTCCGGGTCACCGGGCTGAGCAGAGCAGTGCTGGTCAGGGCCAGACAGTGTTGGGTAGGGCAGGGCCGGGCACAGTGGGCAGGGCAAGGCTGGGCAGGGCAAGACAGGGTTACACGGTGGAGTGAAGCCCACATCCCGCTCTTTCTGCAGTCACAGGTAGGGTATGTAAACGATAATTAATAGCAGACTTGTTTTTTTTTAAATAGCATAAAGCATACATTAAAGAATGAAAGTATTAAATTATTCTCCATTCGCATTTGCCTCACATAATATATATATATATATAATATAATATAAAAAGAGGAATTGATCAGCTTCAAGGAATCGGAGGTTCAGCCTTCCCGCAGGAGGGAGGGGGGTGGGCAATCCTCCAACTGTCTGAGGCACTGAGGCACAGGGAGCTCTCTCTCCCCTCCAACAGGGAGTGCTGTGTGTCGTTCCCCCACAGACAGCAAGCTGTCTCCTCTCCACTTCTCCCAACACTTTGGGTCGGGGGACTGTTCAGACCCTTCAGGGGGAGACCAGGGACACAGCAGTGAGAAAAGCGGGAAACGTGTACAAAATCCACTTCACTTCTCAACCTCCACGCTTGCACATAAAACATTGCATTACTCCCCCGCCTTCCTCTCTCTCCTCTGCAATCCTCCCGCTCTCCCCCAGAACAGGACAGACAGACATCGAGAGCAGCGCACATGCGCAGGGGCTGTTACGTTCCTGGTTTGTTCTTGGCGTAGCTCTATGTGCACAACGGCTCGCCGGTCAGCTCTGAGTGCCTCCTCCACATCACCGGCACCTTGGCTTCAGGAAAGCGAGTGTCCGCACAGTGGCACTTGCTCGGCAGTGTCCGGCTGGAGGGGCGAGGCTCAGCCGCCCCGTTCTGCCGGGGCCCACAATCGTCCGCGGCCTCCTCCGGAGAGTTCTCGCTCAACTGCCTCATAACATCTCTGCTGCAGTTTACGTTGGATCCCGGGCGATGTTGGCAGATGCCGTCCTCTGTCGCCGAGCGGCACGATCTCTGAGCCATGGGCTGAGGGTGGCGGCTGAGCTGGGGAACCACAGCTTTGGCACGTGTCCTGACAGTTTCCTCCAGGCACCGGGAGCAGGGAGTCACATCCTGGCTGGTGGTCCGTCCCTGGGGCGCATGGACCTGCAGCAGGGAATGGAGGCATGTGTTGGTGGTCAGGTTTTTGGGTGCCTGTGCCCTGTGCCCACGTCGGGAGCAGCAATCATTGGCGGGCGGCTGGGCACAGTCTGGAGTGGAAGTTGGGAGGGATCCGGGTTGAAGGCCGGGTGCACGTTGCCGTAGCCGCTGAGAGTCTGTGCCATCCCGAGGAGCCCCGCGTGGCTCCAGGCACCCGCACTGCCTGGCAAGTGGAGGGTACAGCTGCTCCCCGGGTCTGCCTTCAGTGCCCGATCGCCTGTTGGTGCTCTGGGACATCCCATTGAATAGTCCAGGATGCAGGCTGGTCTCCTCGAGGACAGGGGGCTCGGACGCCACACCTTCCCCCTCGGATGCCAACGGCTTCAGCTCATAGTCCTCCTGCTCCCCGTCTGGACAGTGATCAACCTCGCACTTGCCCGCCTTCCGGGATCCTCCGGTCCTCCTGGGAGCGGGTGGCATGTCACTGGACCTCAGCTTCTTGGGCACCGGGATCTGCCCACAGGTACCTTGGGGCCCCACACAGCGGCACAGGCACTGGAAGAAGAAGGTGGCAAAGGCCCAGCTCACGCACATTATGAGCATCATGAAGGTGCCCAGCTGGGTGTAGGCCAGCACGGTGGAGGGCATCATCATAGCCCCGGCCACGAAGGTGGTGACGGCAGCCATGGCGATGGCGGAGCCCATCCTGCTCAGGGAGAAGACCACCTTGCCCTCCCGGTCGGGCTCCGGAGCCAGACGGTAAGCCACCCCATAGTGCACGGCAAAATCTACAGCCAGTCCCACGGCCACTGAGATGGTGACGGACTCCAATACGTTGAGCTCCCAGCCTAGCAGCACCAGCGAACCCACTGTCACGAAGATTGTGCCAGCGATGGAGGTGATGGCGTACAGGCTGATGATCAGGTTGCGGGTGGTGAACAGCATGACCGTGAAGGCCACCGCCACCGACAGCCCCATGGCCACCAAGGTCCCATCCGACAGGCTGTCCTGCAGGTCATAGAACTCCAGGTTACTGACGAACCAGCCGCTGCTCAGGCCGCTGGGCGCCACCTTGAGCTCCTCGCCCACCCAAGCGTCCACCTCTTTGTAGAAGTGGTTCATCTTCTCATAGGCCAGCGTAAAGAGGTAGGTGCTCTGGAACTCCAGGACCACTGCCCGGATGGTATCGTTTATGTCAAAGCGGGGTCCTGGTGTCTTGCGATCCAAATGGTAACCCGTACTGCGTTCTAGCTCCATGATAGCCTTCTTGATACACAGCTCAAAAACCTCCTGCTTGTAGGGGAAGGTGGACTGACTGCAGCAGGGGTAGATGGTGGGCTCCTCACAGTCCTGGTTCTCCATCCACTGCCGGAAGGTCTCCACAAAACAGCTGGTGAAATCCTGCTCGTCTGTCTGGTAGAAGAAGGTTTGGTTGCGCAGTTTCTGGCAGAAGCGGAGGAGCCAGAGCTGGGAGCTGGGACTGGCCATGTTGAAGGAGCTGTCCAGCTGGAGTTGGCCTTTGTTTTTGGGGTCCAAGGGGTCGCCCCCGTCGATTGGTGACACCCCCCACACCAGCGTGATGGGCATGTGCAGCTCCTCGCCGTGGTGCACCCGCTCGAACATGAAGAGCTTCTTGAGTTCGGCGTCATAGCGCTCAAAGGGGTGAGAGGAGCGGAAGACTTGGAACTCGGCCAGCTCCAGTGAGGGTAGTTTCATCTTGGGGTCCACGCACACAATGTAGGCTCCACCAGCCGTCAGCGCCAGGAACCAGCAGAGCCAAACGTAACGGAACTTGATGACGATGCAGGGGAGGACCTTCTCGAAGAAGATGCGGGATGTCTCAGAGGCTGCCAGATACAGCCTCCGCACCTTCCCCCACAGCAGGGACACATAGGTCAGGTATTTGTTGGAGTGCGCCCGGGGTTGGGGTTTGGGGGGGTAGGAGAAGAGGTGCAGCAGGTACCTCTCGTGGAGCACCACCACCGCAGGCAGCCACGTGACCATCAGCACGTAGTTGACCAGAATGGCCGTGCCTGCGTAGACCCCAAAACAACGGATGGCGGTGATCTTGCTGACGTAGTTGGCATAGAACGCTGCAGCTGTGGTGAAGCTGGTGACGAACATGGAGAGGGCGGCGTGCCGGAGCGTGATGCTCACTGTCTGCGATAGCTTGGCCTGGGGCTGGTCAAACTTGGTGTGGTTCCACACGTCGCAGAGGACAAAGGCGTCGTCGGCACCGATGCCCACCAGGATGATGAGGGCAGTCAGGTTCATGAAGGGGAAGAACTCGAAGCCAAAGACAACGCGGTACAGGAAGTAGGAGACGATGAGGGAGCTGATGATGGCGAACATGGTCATGAGGGTGATGAACATGGACTTGGTATAGATGCACATGATGAGGAGGACAATGACAATGGCGATGGCTGGGTAGATAGTGTCCGTCAGGAGGTAGTCCTGGAAAAGGTTGTGCTTGATCCCAAACTCGATGCCCGTGATGGTGGTAACGCCGTCCGAGCAGTTCCAGTTCTCAAAGTTGTCCAGGTAGATGCCCATCATGCTGTCTCCCTTCTCGGTGGGGATCAGGAGCATGCTGTACTTCAGGGCTGGCATCACGTAGTCCACAGTCTTGAGGCTCAAGAAATCCTTGTCCACCAGGAAGTGGAGGATCTGATAGGCGGCATTGTACTTGGTGCACTTGCGAGGCACTGAGGTGCACTTCAGCTGGTTCTTGCGTCTGGTTGTTGCATCCCAGCAGTCAGGTCCCAGAGTACCATTGTGGTAATACTTAACACAGGACCTCAAGAGCTTCAGGGTGTGGCCTACGTCTCGCTCGGTGATGGTTTGGCAAGAAGACCTATTGTTGAGGATGGCGATGTAATTGCCCAGCGTCCAGCTAGGACAGCAGGAGACTGCTGTGGTGCGTTGGCAGAGGTCCCCAAACTGGAAGTGGGATCGTATCTGTAGGGTTAGGAAAGGTGAGGAAGAGAAACACAACAAAATTACATTTGTATAGCACCTTTCATGTCGCGAGGACACCCCAAGGCATTGGGTAATCTATGTTTCGGCCCCGAGCTGGGGGATTGGGATCGGGGAGGGTGCACAGCAGGGTGGGAAACAGGGCGACTGAAGGCATGATCGAAGAAGAGGGTCTTGAGATGGGTCTTTCAAGCAATGACACTTCCACTTTCTTTCAGGAGGATTTTGTTTCAACACATATGATTCTTATATTTTGAGACAGCGTTCTTCACACAAAATCACCTCAAAACCTTCACAAAGAATTGCTGAAAAGAGCAGTACTGAATGTTGTAGCCGAAAGCGTCAGCTGATTTGTACATAATGTCCACCAACAGCCATGAAGTCAGTGAACGTCTCTTATCCCAAAGTGTCGCAAAAATTGGGAATAACATAATAACATTTTGAAATAATAATACTAATTCTTGCATATGATACAGCGCCTTATCACGTTGTTGAGATGTCTCAAAGCGCTTCACAAAATATTGTAAAGTGATTTTTTGTGCATTATGCGGGTGAAACCCGGCAGCCAATTGTGCACAGATTGAATGATCCGCTGATCGACTAACAATCGGTTTCCTACGTACAGTACTGCTAGGTAAAAAGAGGTGTAAGGAAATTTGCCCAAGATTTTGCCCTACCTGGGAATCGAACCTGACTCATCTCGCTTGCAAGGCGAGCACACAAACTATTATGCCACAGAACTCCACAAAGCTAAGGGGAGGCTGGCAGCAAGCTATCCTGCAGCCTACCTACCTTGGCATTGTCCAGATTGCACATGGATTTAATGGATTGCATGCGCCACAGGTTCTCCCCATCTGCTGAGGAAAATACCACTCGGGAATATCGGTCATCTGTAAGAGAAAGGAGATTATGAATAATTATAAGTTCGCTTATTTTTCAACCAGGCCCATTCTCTTGTTCCCCTCTTCCACCCCAAACGGTACACACATAGTGAAATAATAGCCCAGTGAAACAGTCATGTGCATATCTGGACAGCTCGTAGTTCTGTCTGTGCGCTGAAAAAGAACATAACAGCATAAGAATTCACTAGGCAAAAGAAGACCAAGGTCCATCTAATTTGCCTTCCACCATCCTGGCAGTCACTTGACATGTCATGTCCCAAACTATATACTGTATCCCAAAATATTATTATTTTTTTTAGCAGAAATCTATCTAATTTGTTCTTGAAATAAACAACATTTTCTGCTTCCACCGTGTCCCTAGGGAGCCTGTTCCAAAAGTTTAATACTCACTCACTGGGGAAGTGTTTCCACAGATTTGTTCTGAATTTAGCCCTCTTCAACCTTGAATGGCTGTTTAGTGTTCAACTCACTCCAATACCGTAAATGTCTCCGCTAGAAAACTGCCCACTGAAATCCTAAGCAGCACTACTTACTGGGAGCATCGCAGAAGAAGCTATCCTTATGGAAATTCCACTCAGCTTGGCGTTTATCTCTCTCGTGAGGATCATCTGACCATCTGTCCTCTCGGTGACTAGGTGAAAATGCAAAACATTTTTTAATTGAAGAAGAGGAACCAAAGTGTATAATGTATATAGTCCGCTCCCGCTGCAGTGCAGCACTGCTCACCTCTTGAATTGCTCCTCGGCGTATTTGAAAGGGTAGTTGGCCAGCGTGGCTTTGTAGCCGGTATTCTTCACCATGTTATTCCACGTAACCAGCCGTTGACCAATAGCCGTTCCTCTGGGTTCGAAGCCCTGTAAGCAACAAATTCATGTGAAGTTTTTCACTCATCTTTCGATTTCCAACTAATGGGTAATATTTAACATGGACCTTTCAGCACAGAAGCAGCCTGTTCCACCTAGTGAGTCTTTGACACTGATGCTGTCCATTCACTGTTAATCCCACTCTCTTGCTTAAATTTTTACTTACCTAGCTCCCTTTTGAAAAATTATAATAGTAATAATCCTCGCATTTGATATTGCGCCACATCACGTCATCAAGACGCGTCGAAGCTCTTCACCAAATATCATTGAAAATAAATTGACTGATGTATTTTGTGGGCGAAACCAGGCAGCCAATTACACACAGCAGTGTCCCACAAGCAGTCGTGAATTGAGTGAGCAAATTATTATGATTATCTTGCAGAGATTATTACTCCTGGAAAGTAATTTGACAATCAACTAACAATCGGGTTTCTACTTACTACAGTAGAAGCCCGTTTATCCAGCACCCTCGGGAGCTGGCCAGTGCCAGTTAAAGCGCCTGCCGGATATTTGACAGAAAACCCAACACAAAAAATTATTTATTTATTTATTTATTTAAAATTACGTTTTTTTAAAACATAGCATGTTAATAATAGACTAAATAATCATTTATATTATAATATATAAAAAATAATTATAATCATTTTACACACAGCGGCCAGGCAGTTCAGAGAGATCACCACACTTTAGGAAGGATATTAAGGCATTGGAACGGATGCAGAGGAGATTTACTTGGATGGTACCAGGAATGAGGGACTTCAGCTACGAGGAAAGGCTAGATAGGCTAGGTTTATTCTCTCTAGAACAAAGAAGATTGAGGGGAGACCTGATAGAGGTTTATAAGATTATGAGAGGTTTCGACAGGGTAAATAGGGAAAAACTGTTTCCACTGGTGGGCGAATCAGTGACTCGTGGTCACAGATTTAAAATAGTTTCAAAATGAAGCAGAGGGGAGCTGAGGAGAAATCTTTTCACTCAGCGGGTTGTTCGAATCTGGAATGCATTGCCTGAAAAGGTGGTGGAGGCAGATTCCATAACAGCTTTTAAAAGGGAACTAGATCTTTATTTAGCAAGAGCAGGTCTGTTAGGTTATGGGGAGAAAGCTGGGCAGTGAGATTGAGTTGCTCTGTTCAAAGAGCCGGCACAGACTAGATGGGCCGAATGGCCTCCTTTTGTGCTGTATAATTCTATGAATCTTTAAACTAGTGCAAAGGTTACATGTCTGAACGACACTGTTCTCATTGGGGGCAGAAGAGAGGAAAGCAAATGTGTCATTGAGAAAGCAGCCGCCACTATCACTGTTTAGTTAACTTTCCTTCCAAATGATCCAAGGATCGACATTGAAAGCAAACGTTTCATTTCATTCTTAAAGTTAGATTTGCTTTTTAACATCAGACTGGGATAAGGGGAGGTGCTGAGTGTGTTTCTGATATACACTGCAGCTTCCCAAGCTTAAAGGTATTTGTAAAATAAATCAGACTTCAGATATATTGCAGGGGTTTGTGTTTTTTATTAATTTATTAAATTTATTTTAAAAAAAGCTAAGGTTGTGATAGGCATTGATCTGCAAGCTTTACTTGTGTCTGTGTGTTTTGCTGCTTTGCGGCTAAATTAATGAACTCTCCCTCCTCTCTCAAATCCGGAGAGCGTACCTCTGTACACTCTGCAGAATGCTGTACCGGTAACATTCTGAGCTAGTGCCACCATCAGGCACCTAGTAGCAGCATTCCAAAATACTGACGCAACACAAAACACCAAAAAAATGCATTTTTCTGGACAAATTCTGGTTTATCGAATGCGGACTTTTTTTTTGCGGTGCCGGTCATACGGAAGTTATGGTTATCAGGTCACGGATAAATGGGCTTCTACTGTACTAAGTAAACAGAGGCATGTTGAGTAAGGAAACTTGCCTAAGCTTTCACGGGAATCAAGTCCTCTCATTTGCGAGGCAAGCACTCTAACCACTATCCCACAAGAATTAGATAAATTGCATGAAGAGGAGGAATATAAGGTTCAAGGGGCAGGCAGAAGGGTGAGATTAGATCAGGTGCCTCCAGTAAAGAAAAGCACCAGTTGAGAGTTAATTGGTGACTGGGCTGTTTCTGTGCTGAAACATTCAATAAATTGAAGAATATTATAGCAAGGCATAATTCCTTCTGTGTTGCTTGTGTCCTAGCAATCCTGTTCCCTCCCCTACACAGTATCCTTTCCTGTATAAGAAACCTGATCTAACCAACAGCTCAGCTAGGGTTGTGCTGCCCTACAGCTACTCCCACTGGGAGATGTGACACCAGTTCCTTCAGATGCCTCCACTTTGCCCTCTCAAGCCCCTGCAGGTGGCAGTCTACTCCACCCTTTAATGGTGGAGAAAGAAGAGAAAGAAAGAAGTAGACTTAAATGGGAAAGAAAGAAATTCCCCTTTTCCCCCCAATCACGTTTAAAAGTCTCGGAAGCATTTTACTGTTAGGTGTTTTTTTATTAATAGGTAAAACCATATAGATTGGAATTGAAAGCATTGTCTGGCAAACTTTCCTGTTGCTTGTCCAACTAAGACCACCCTCCCCATTAGGGCTTTGGCTCACGGGGTTAACAGCTGAGTGCGAGGATTCCCTGCCCCAAATGACCCTTCCGCCCTCCAATGAGCCAGGTTTTGCTGTGCTGTCATCCGCAGTGCCATGGAATACTATGGACCGGCCTGGTTCAGGAACCGAAATAGAGACTATCACAAAGAGCTGGTTCGATTCTAACATTCCATCACCAAACATGTCATCTTGAAGTCAGTTTGGCTTGAAGGAAGCCCGGCTTACCTCCCTCCAAGGAGGATCGTCACTAATTGATCATTTGGCATCAGACAAATGAAGGTCTGAGCCCTCACTAGGTAGAACGCAGTTACCGGGAACTCCCTGAAAACGTCCTGGTGGGCAACACAGTTCAGCTTGAAATGGTATGAGAACATTAGCTGCTGCTCAAAGCTTCACACCTCCAACTGGTGGAATCATTGCTCGAAATGTGTGTCTGAGCTGTGGGCAGGAAGATGGTGATAGATGTTCCATTAGCCTGGAGGATTGCAAAGCATGGACACTGAGAAAAAAATCATTTTTCTTTCCCAAAAGGGTATCGAGAGCTTTAACATCTGCCTAAGTGGGATCTTGGTTTTTGGTCTCATCCGAAGGACGTCATCTCTGACACTGCATCGCTTCCCCACTTCTACGCTGCTGTGTCATAAGCCACTTTGACATCCAGTATGAAGGTGCCATAATGTTGAATGGCATAAACAGTACAGTGTCCGGGGAGGAGATGCGATTAATCACAAAGACAGAGCCCAGCACTTAGGGATGTGCCCTGTAACTCCCTCCACAGTGACACTTTACCATTTCATCCCATAGGTCAATCCAAAATTTTATTTTGGATTTTTTTTTCATCCTTACTGTTGAAAGTAATTGGGTTTCAGACTTGAATGCAGTAGAAGCACAGACAACAAATTACATTTGTAAAGTGCCTTTCACCTCAAGAGGATATCCCAAGATGCTTGACAGTCAAGGATTTAGACCCGAACTGGGGTTTAGGAACAGAAGAAGTGCGCAACAGGGAGGGTGGGGTAGGAGGGTGTCTGAAGGCATAGTTGAAGATGAGGATCTTGAGACAAGTCTTGAAAGAGGCAAGGGAAGGGACGAGGCAAAGGAACTGTAAGATGGAGTTCCAAAGGTCGGAGGCAGAAAGGCTTAAGGCCCAACTGCAGATGGTGGAGAGGGCTGGGTGGGGGCCATGGAGAATGCCAGAACCTGCTGAGGGGAGGGAATGGACAGATACAGTGTTTTTATCTGTGGATTGGATCCAGTCGCTCACTCCTCTCCTTGCAGGGGACAGGGCAAGCACTCACCAGCAGCGGGTCTGAGAAGTCAGGAAGGTCCAGCACCAGGATCCCAAAGAGGGCACATATCACAATCAGCACTGTGCAAACCCCCAGCACCACCACAGGCCAGTCGGCAATCAGAGCTGCGTAGCTGCAACCAAACCAAAATCCATCCATGGCTTTATCATACGCATTTGATACAGAGCCTTCAACATCAAAACATCTCACAAGCATTTCACAGCATACAGCTGTACACAATGCTCACAAAGTCCTGTTACAACCCTTTTTTTTCTTACAATGAATTATTTTCTGTTGCACATGAATCAAGTGTAACAAAGTTTGAACTTCCTCGTCACCTCATCCATGTTACGGAAGTTGTCACTGCTTGGTAGCACATTCAACAACTGCCATGAAAATGATGGCGCTCATACACACACTGATCCCCTGGACATCTAAATACAGTTAAACATTTGTACTGAATACAATTAAGTTAGTTCTAAATACAGTTGTCATCATTTTCCATGTGTTTCAATTGTTGGTCAGTGCACTGTGTGTAAAAAAAAAGGGAGTAACAGGACTTTTTGAATACTCTGTACAATTAAGCAAGTGACTGTACATTAGTAGGCTAACATGACAGTAAATTTGTGCACAGTAAGATCTCAGAAACAGACATAAAATGACCACTTAAGTTAGAAAAACTCCCGTCTCTTATAATGTCAAGGGATCTTTAACTTCTGCATGAAATGGTAGACATGACCTTGAGCTAAATTCTCATCTAAAGAACTGCACCACTGACAATGCAGCGGTACATCAGCATAGCATTCGAGTATCAGCTAGGACCAGTTCAGTTAAATATGTTACATAGGTCTAAGGTTTCTCGCGATTTGTACCAATATCATTCGTTCGTGTTTACCACAGCCACTGACCTGCGGGGAAATCTGAAGGGACTCTGGGGTCTGAAAGGAAACAAAACAAGAGAATTACAAGTTAAAGTTCACAGCTACAAGGACTTTTTGCTCAATTTCTCCACTCGCTCCCTGATCAGGGCTAGGGCTGTCTGCACACATGCACTAGCTGACAAAGGCTGTGTGTCTAGCTCAAGTTGGTAGCACACTGCACCAGATAATTGAGGGTTCAAACTCCCCCATGCTTTGATTGAGCTCAATGACAAGGTAACAGTGGAGGACTGCAAGGTATTACCAACTAAGCTAGACTGAATATAATAATAATAATAATAATCCTTGTATTTGATATAGTGCTTTTCACATCTTCTAGACGTCTCAAAGCGCTTCACAGAATGTATCGTAAAGTGAATTGACTGTATATTTGTGGGCGAAACGCGGCAGCCAGTTGCGCACAGCAATGTCCCACAAACAGTCATGGATTGAAATGACCAATTTTATTATTATGGTTTTTTTGAGGGATTAGAATATAGAGGGTTTGAGGGCAAGGAACCAGAGGTTGAACAGAGAAAGGAGTAAAATGGGACTCAACAACTACTGTATATATAAATGCAAAGAAACATCTTAAAGTGATTCAGTTCCTATTTACAATTTCCATCTAATCGCTAATCTGGATTCATCAAAATGATACCTCACCAATTAAGCACCACCATGATAATAAATAATCTGTGCATTTGAAGCCTTATCCCATCTTCACAATGTCTCAAAGCGCTTCACAGAATATACTGTAAATTGTAGTGATTGTGTATTTTGTGGGCGAAACGTAGCAACCAACGCACAAAGCAATGTCCCACAAACAGCTGTGGATTGAGTGACCAAAGTATTCTTTTTTTGGAAGTGATTATTACCTCCAGAAAGTGATCCACCAATCGACTAACAACAGTGACACCTCACCACATAACACATCACCTGCCCCAGCAATGGTGCGCTATCAGCAGAAGGATTTTAGTCTTAACAGGGACAAGCGAGTGGCTCGGGCAGCAAGATGACTACATTTTCGTACAGCCCTTTCTGTTGCTCTCCTCAAATTAGGATCCAGACACACCCACACAGTGTCACATCACCTAACCGAGATTTGGACAATCTGATTTCCTTGTTCTTTAGTTTGCCCAGCATTGTGGGTCTTTTACAGAATTTTTCAATTTGAAACAAAGAAATACTTGTACCCCACTCGCTCTCTCTACTCCGGATTTGCCCAAATCCTTCTCAGGTTCTTTGTAGCACAGGGTCTCAACAGCTGGGACCATAAGATCCTACTGCTTGCCCATTTGCCTCGGACAGTCAGTCAGCGGGACAGGCTGGCTCATTACTGCATAGCTCAAATATCTTCATCAATTAGCCCACCACTTTGAAGTCACTCGGAATCGCGTTCAGGGTATAAGCCCTCAGAGGCAAGAGAATCCCAGTGGTAAACTGATAGTTACATTTCTCTTTTATTTTTCCCAAGGCCATGAAAATAACACTAATCACACTGAGCACTGTTTTGCCTGTCAGATTTTCAAATGCAGGCTTTTCCTAAGGATACAAAATCCATCCAGAAAAATATTCATGGAGCTACACAAGATGCTTAGCGGGATAGAAAAAATAAACCCACAATACTTTCCGATATGCCATAGCAGTAGCACAAGGGGGCGCAGATTCAGGTTTATATATGGCAACTTTAGGACATACACCAGAGTAATCAACAGGTGAAACTTATAAGTTGTCCTCCAGTCCACAGCCTCTGCTCTTTTACTCTGGCTTCACTCCCCCCACGTCACCATCTGTCACTCTCTTGGATACTTGCTCTTAAAATCCCTTTGGCGTATGTAGACAGATAGATTCCTGCAGACAGACAGACCCACCTAGCTCTGTGCACGCGCACACCCACCACTGGTTTCTAGGGCACCATGTTTTTTCATACAGATATGTATTGCAAAGCAAGGAGGTGAAGGTGCAGCAAAAATCAAGCAACAGTTGCAGATTATTACTACAGCCAATGAGCAGGGAAGTTTTATTGTGAAATCGAGAACACTAATTTTGCAGAATTAGCACATCACTCTGTGCATCAAACAATTGATTTTAAAAATAAAATGTTTTTAGAGACAAACCAATCGGTGGAGTCAGCGGGCTGCGATGAGCACCTGGACAGCACACAGCTTTTCTGAGGCAGTTCCGCAGTAGGAGGACAAACATTACATCAACCGTCAAACTACGCTATTTAAACCTGCTTTATCTGCCAGGTGATGGATTGTCTGAGTAAAGCAGCCTGAAGGAGCCTGGCACACATCAACAGCTCTATGTCAGATGAGACATTAAACTGAAGTAGGGTTTGCTTATTCGTGTGGACAAACATCCCGTGACAATATTGGGAACGAGAAAAGGTTTTGTTGGTGTCCTTACCAACAATCCTCCAAACAAGTTGGTCATCATCTTTATGAGGATGCTTGCTGTATATGTCTACTTATACTAACAATAATAATCCTTGCATTAGATACAGAATCTTATTGCGTAGACTGCATGTCTCAAAGTACTTCACAAAATATATTGTAAAATGGATTACTGTGTAATTTATGGGCGAAATGCAGCTGTCGGTTTGAGTACAGCAGTATCCCGCAAACAGTAGTGGATTGAGTGACCAAATTTTTTT
This sequence comes from Hydrolagus colliei, assembly GCA_035084275.1. Lineage (NCBI taxonomy): Eukaryota > Metazoa > Chordata > Chondrichthyes > Chimaeriformes > Chimaeridae > Hydrolagus > Hydrolagus colliei. The sequence continues at coordinate 107,061,929 of CM068744.1, read as the reverse complement.
TGGTTTTTGTGGGGGGCTGGAGGCAATTATTTCCCATTGATCCGTCAATTGACTAACAACTGGGTTCTGACTTACTGCTAAGTAAACAGAGGCGTTTGGAGTAAGGAAACCTGCCTATGGTTTTGCTACACAGTCACTATACTTAACACCAATTTCCCATAAATCAGAGATGTTTTGATTTTATAGGTGCTATATATCAAATGTAAGGATTTTGTTTTGTATTACTACATAAAAATATCCTTTCAAATTATCCATTCTCTATCCATTGCTCCCTCCCACCTTTTAATCTTTTGCCTCTAATCTTTCAAACACCTTATGAAAGCAGGATGGACGACTGACTGACTCAGGCTTTTCTTAGAATCATAGAAAATTTGCAGCCCTAATGTATTCATGCTGGTGCTCGCTCCCCACTGGAGTTTCCAATCCCTTGCCTTGTCCTTATTGACTGTGGTGCTGTGAGATTCTCCCACTGTACCTCTCTATTCCAATTCTCTGCTCTCTCCCCATCATGAAAAGGTGGTGGAGGCTGATTCGATAACAACTTTTAAAAGGGAATTAGATCTTTATTTAGGGAGAACAGGTCTATTAGGCTATGGGGAGCGGGCAGGGCAGTGGGATTGAATCGCTCTTTTCAAAGAGCCGGCACAGACTAGATGGGCCGAATGGCCTCCTTTTGTGCCGTAAAATTCTATGAATCTATGAATCTATGTCTGTGCTGATGCTCGCTCCCCACTGGAGCACTCAACTCAATACTCTTGCTCTTTTCCCTCCTTGCCACTGTCTTGGTAACAGCTGAGATCATGTGGGTCATTGAGCCATGTATGAGGCATGAGACACACTTTGTACTTTTCCAGGTCTTGCTCATTTTCCACATTTCCATTCCAGCCCCTTTTCCTGACACTACGGGAAGCACTTCAAGGGCACAGCTACTTGTCATCCATCTTGACCATTCCCCAAAATGGCAAATAGAGTGACCAAATTACCATAATTTTTTTTGAGGGATTATTACCCCGGAGAGCAATCCGCCAATCAACTAACACCTGGTTTCCTACATACTGCTAGGTAAACTGCGGTATGTGGAGTAGATAAACTTGCCTAAAGTTTGGCACTGCCTGAGGATCAAACCCGGGCCGTCTCGCTGCAAGGCAAATGCTCCAACCACTACGCTAAACTAAACTATATTTTAGTTTACACTGTATGTATTTTGTAAGATATCCATTATCTGTGATGTTTGCTTGTCTGCAATATGGCTAATCCCATTTAGTGCAGATAATCGGCTCTCCGCTGTGTTTGGAAACCTGCTGCAGGTTTAAATATATTAAAAGACCAATTTGCAAGCTGGACTGATGTGGCCAAGGGGTGGGTTGAAAGGTCACAAGTCTTTCCTTTTACCTTCAGAGGAGGAATTCAGGGAATGCAGTAATTGGAAGGTGTTGGGGGAGGGGGTCTTGGGTACCAATAACAAAAAGATACAAAAAAGGCCGAATGCTCCACCTCAGAGGATGCCTCTCGGGGAAAGTACTGCTTAACGGTGTCTGGGGACGGGAGAAGCATAAACAGATGTGGTATGAAGTGTAAAGGAAGCACAGTCGGGGGTCAAGGTTGCCCCAATTACTGTCAACTCCTTTTAGGCTTTGGGAGAAAACAATCTTTTGACGTGTCACGCCTGGAAACTATTCACAAAAACATTCAAGAGGAGAGTGTGTGTCTGTGTTTTGTGGAGTGGGGGTGGAGGGGTAAATAATATATGGGCAGGGAACTGGACATAACATTGGGAGGATCCTGTACATTGTGTGGGAGGAAGAGGAGGAGATACTGTACAGTGTTTACAAAGTCCTGCCCCCGTCACTATTTTTCCATACAAACTATTTTTACTTTCTGTTGCAGAGTCAGCGACTGATCATTATCTGCCATGAAACTGATGGCGCTCACTCACACCGATCCTCAAGATGTCTGTATATAGTTAAAGACTTGTATTGAATACAATTATGTACTTGTAAATACAATTATCATCATTCTGCCATGTGTTTCAGTTGTTGGTCAGTGTAAAAATAAATAGAGGTAACAGGACTTTGTGAATACTCTGAAGATTATATCCGTGTTGGGGGAGAAGGGGAGAAGAGGGGAGCAAACACTCTACAATGAAAAAAAAGTACATGTGTGTGTTGGGGTGAGGGGGCAAAATAAAAGGATTTTGTTGTATAAAGAACAAGTGATTTTGAAGGCTTGTCACAATATAAGTTCAGATCGACTCTCACTGCAAATGTTTTGAGATTTTATAATCTCCCAACAGGTTCTGTTTCTAAAGATCGATTTTAAAACAATCAGAGGCCCTGAAATTGTATTCCAAACACCCACCCACCCCTTCAGTTAAAGTAAGTTCAAAGAGAATTATACTTCAGTAAGTAACTGTCAAACAGATTTATCCTGGAAGCAAAAAGTCTGTTTTCTTTTAGTTAAGCCACTGACCCGTCTGTCCCAACATGCTGGTGTCCTGCCAAATGCCTCCACTGCTATGGAGATGCTTCATAGTTCTTATTCATAAGAATGTAACTTTCATTCTTGGCATCAACAAAAGCCAAGCCCTCTTCCCCTTCCCCTCCGCAATGGGGGTTACAGAGCAATTTTTATTGCTTTCCTGTTTTGATCACTCCGGTTCTTCTCCTCCCCACCACCACACCAAGGGTCTTTAAATTCACTTCAAACTTTCAGATTAGCAATTTCTAAACTCCAACATGTGTTGCTGGGGTTGAGGGGGGGGGAAAGAGCGAGAGATCAAATGGACACTGGGCGGGGGTGTTCAGGAAGGCAGAGAGGGATTTATCCAGATAAGGACTGTTATTTAATGGGGAAAAAATAATCTGTACAGAAAATGAAAAGGACCTAGGGGGTCCAGATTGACAATAATACTTTCACAATAATGCTCTGTGGCAGTGAGTAATACGATCCAGAACCTGGGTTGTGTTAACAGGCAATATAGAGACTAAATATTAGGGTAATCCTGTCATTTTATGTACCATAAGGATATTGAGAGTGTACAGGGAGGGTAACCAAAATGATTGAAGGGATGAAGACACAATGAATAGTAACTAAGAGTCCTGTAGCTCAGTATTGCAAGTGAGTCCTGGGTTTGATTCCAGGAAGGTCGAAACTTTAGGCAAGTTTCCTTACTCCACATGCCTAATAATCCCTTGAAAACAAAAGCAACAAAAATTGGTCATTTTCAATCCATGACTGTTTGTAGGACACTGCTGTGCGCAATTGGGTGCCGTGTTTTGCCCCCAAATATACAGTACTGTATATTCATTTTACCGTATATTCTGAGAAGCACTTTGAGACCTGAAAAGCACTATATCAAATGCAGGGATTATTATTATTAAGCAAAGTATGTTCACACTGGAAAAGGATGGTTGAGAGGTGATATGATTCGGTTTGTAAGATTCTAAAGGGATTGGTTAAGGTAGACCTTGATAAGTCGTTTTATCTTATATCTATCTAGGAGGTTACAACCTGCGATTAAAGGGGGGTAAATTCAGAACAAATCTGTGGAAACACTAATTCAATGAGCGAGTAGTAAACGTATGGAACAGGCTCCCTAGGGAGACAGTAGAAGCAGAAAGTGTTGATTCTTTGAACTGCAAAATAAGATAAGATTTCTTTCAGGAAATATATTTTGGGATACAATATACGAGTGGTTCAGGACAAGACATGAGCATGCGATTCCCAGGATAGCAGAAGGCAAATTAGATGGACTATGGTCTTTTTTCATCTAGCAATTCTTATGTTCCTACGAGTGAGTGGGGGGCAAACTGTGGCCTTTGCTGGTACTTTGGCTGCTCTTGAGAAATTTTCAGCCATTAAGCTGAGTGTTTTTGTGCCATTGCTCCCTGTATCATCACCTTTTATTTATTCCCGCTTTCTCGTCCCTTCCCTTAATGATTTTATTGCTCAGGTGCTTGTCCCGTTCTATTTTTAACATTTGTGTTGTCCTAGGTTTAGTTACCATCTTGTGGTAAGGATACAACTAAAACAATCATAATTTTTGCATTTGATGTAGCTCCCCTTCACATCTCAAAGAGTTTCATAGAAGATTAGATTTCCAATGGATAATGGGATTAAAGGATATGGAGATAAAACGGGCAGATGGAGTTAGATTAGAAGATCAGCCATGATCTTATTGAATGGTGGGGCAGGCTCGAAGGTCCGAATGGCCTATCCTACTTCCTGTGTTCCTATAAATACTGTAAAGTGTATTGACCGTATATATCGTGAGTGAATTACAGCAGCCAGCTGTGTGCCCCAAATAGTTGTGGAGTGAGGGACCAAGTTTTTAGTTCAGGGATTATTGGCCAGAGCATCAGGAGAGATTCTATTTTTGAATAATACCATGAACAAGCAGATGGTTTAATGTCTCATCCAAAGAACGGCACCTCCAAAAATTCTACCAGGCCTCATTAGATTGTCAGTTTAGTCCATTTAGTTCCAAGTAACGATGAGGAATTAAACCCATAACTTTCTGACTCAGAGGTGGGAGTACATCAGGCTCCGTCGATATCGAAATTTTCCGATATCAATATATCGGTTTGCCCATATTGATATATACCGATATATCGACATCGCAGGTTTTTTTGTCCTGCACATGCGCGCGCATTTGGAGGTGCGCACGTATTCGGGGGTGTGCGCGCATTCCGGTGTGCGCAAGCATTCGGATATCGACAAGGTCCAAATTACGTCTCAATTGAAGTATTTGCCGAAATTTGCTCTGAAAGTGTCCGAGTCTAAATCCACTTTTGGCCCCAGATACTGTAAAGTGTTGGGCCAACATCCCTGGTTTCTTCATGTCTCTGTCCAGGAGAGGGAGGAGAGAGCACAACACATGTGTCAGTCAGTCTGGGAATCAATGCCATCTGCCACATGAAAAGTCGGAGGGCAAAGGTGAGTGTAAACAGGGAAAGATCACATTCTATTCAGATTAACGTGATCCTCGGTGACTGCTATTCTGCCTTCCTCCATGCTCCTGCTACTTAAAAGGGGACTTGTAGAGTCCTGTGCTATTTTCGCTCACAAATATACAATCAATTCACTTTGCAGTATATTCTGTGAGGCACTTTGAGGCACTAAAAGCTATATCAAATGCAGGGCTTATTATTATTACTACTACTTTGGTGTTTGCCTCCCAAGCGAGAGGACCTGGGTTTAACTCCCAGGCATGGTGAAACCGTAGGCAAGTTTTCTTACTCCATACACCTCGGTTTGCCTATCATTAAGTAGGAACCTGGTTATTATTCATTTGGGGAGATTGCTTTCAGGGGTTAATAATCGCTCCCCTAAAAATAAATAAGACAGATAATTTGGTTACTCAATTCATGACTGATCGTGGAACACTGCTGTGTGCAATTGGATGCCGCGTTTCGCCCACAAGATACATTCAATTCACTTTACAATGATAAGGTGGTATATCAAATGCAAGAATTAGTATTATTTTTTAATAAAAATATTAACACACGAGAGCAGCAGTAATCGGATGGGCGCGGGGGGGGGGGGGGGGGGGGCTGCCACAGTGTCAATACCACACTGTCACTGATGTCGATCCTTGGATGAAATGTTAAACAAGGGTCCTATCTGCCGCTTTTTAAGATCCCATAACACTATTGGAAAAGAGAAAGGAGTTTCTCCCAGTATCCTGGCCAACAACCCTCCAGAAAAAAAATGGTCATTCCCATTTGGTTATTGCCGTATATAAATTGTTTGCTGTCAATAAGTTTAACAGTATTTAAGAGGAAACTATGCATATGTAAGAAAGAAAGTAGAGGGGTGTAGAAGAGGGGATCAGGAAGTTTGGAATCTTGTGTGGTGTATGAACACCAGAACTGTTTCCATGCTGTAATATTGAAGTAAATCTAGATGGTTTAACATTATATCATAAGTAATAATACTTGCATATATAATAGCTTCTTATCATGTCATAGGAACTCTCGAAGCACTTCACAGAATGTACTGTAAACTGAATTGACAGTATATTTTGTGGGAGAAAACAGGAGCCAATTGCGCACAGCAGTGTCCCACAAACAGTCGTGGATTAAGCGATTATTATTTTTGGCAGAGGGATTATTACCCTAGGAAAAGCAATGAGCCAATTGACTAATCAGGTTCCTACTTACTTCTAGGTAAACAGAGGTGTGTGGAGTAAGGCAGCTTGTCTAAGAACCATTGTCAAATATTATTATATGTTACTATTTAATATGAGCTGAGAGTCCCTTTGACTAGTAGAAAAGGGCAGGTGCTCCCAATAACAGTGGAAATCTCTGTTCCAAGGATATGGGGCAGCTGTATTCAAGCACACAGACAGGTCCAGCCATTCTCAATGTGGCTGAGCTGAGGGCATCCAGCCCTGGCAGTCAGTCACAACAGCAGTGTGGAAAGGTTAAGAGATCAGGGCTGTCTGCTGGGGCACAGTATACTGCTCTCTTGCCAGCTTGAATGTTTTAACATTCAGGCCATTAGCACAGGGCAGTAATTGCCTTTGCAGAGCAGCTGATGATGGATCGGGTCCGGTTTCGCTCGGGACAGGTGGGGAGTGAAAAAACAGTAACTTAATTGGACAGGAAGCAGACGGGATAGGTGAAACACACATCAGACGTTCATACCAGTTGGGGTTTTCACTGTTTAAAAAAAATTGATGCCTATGTAGCAGAATGCTGCAAGTTTAAACCAATCCAGGATTGGAGCTCACTGTCTAGATTAACCCTCCACGGTTAACAACAACAACAAAATTACATTTATAGAGTGCCTTTCATGTCGGGAGGACGTCCCAAGGCGCTGAACAGTTAGGTCGGGAGGGTAGTTGACATAGTTCAGTTCATGCTAAAAAGAAAAGGCAGTTTCTCACAGTGTACTAGCTAAGAATAATCAAAGTTAAATCGATCATTAACCTTATGGCTGTTTGTGGAACTTTTCTTGTACCAAAATGGTATCCTTTTCGCACTGAGTTGAGGAAAAACTTCTTCACTCCGAGGGTAGCGAATTTATGGAATTCACCAAAAGGCTGTAGATACTCAGTCCTTAAACATATTCAACATTTGAGATTGATAGATGTCTTATGGATAAAGGGGATTAAGAGATGGCGAAAGAGGGGTAGGGGGAGTTAGATTAGAAGATCAGCCATGATCTTATTGAATGACAGGGCAGGCTCGAGGGACCAAATGGCCTCCTCCTGCTCCTAATTCTTATGTTATGGCTGTCACTTTTGCCGATAGCAGTCACTAGCTAGAATGTCTGAATGGGTTGAATGTTACTTTGAAGCGTAGTGATCTACATCAGGAAATGCTAATCTATACCAGCAATGGAGTCTACAACAATAAACAACAACAACAAAATTACATTTATATTGTGCCTTTCATGTCAAAAGATGTCCCACAGTTAAGGGTTGGCACATCGGGTGCTGCCAGCCTCAACATCCAAGGCTGTACTCTCCACCTCACAAAGCCAGTCAGGAACCTCGGCATCACATTCGACCATAAACTCTCCTTCCTCCCCCACATCCGTGCCTTGACCAGCACCGCTTATTTCCACCTGCGCAACATTGCCAGGCTCTGCAACTACCTCACCCCCCACGCTGCCGAAACACTCGTGCACGCGTACATCACCTCACGGCTCGACTACGGAAACTCTCTCCTCGTCGGCCTCCTCAGTTCCTCCATTCACAGGCTACAGGTCATCCAAAACTCAGCAGCCCGTGTACTATCCCGCACCCGCCTTCGCGATCACATAACCCCCACCCTCGTCCGTCTTCACTGGCTCCCCATTTTCCGCTCCCACCCTGTGGAATTCCATCCCCCAATCCCTCCATCTTGTTTCTTCCCTTTCCTCTTTCAAGGCCGGTTTGAAGACTTTCCTCTTCAACCGTGCCTTTTGTTCCCCCCCGAATTTTTCGACCTCCCCCACGCGTTTCACCCATTTCCGAACACCCCCCTCCCAGCTCGGGTCACACGCCTCCTGTGCAGCGCCTTGGGACATCCTCCCGACGTGAAAGGCACTTTACAAGTTTAAGTTTAAGTTGTTGTTGGCACTGAACTGGGGGTTGCAATCAAAAGGGATGGAGAGTAGGAGAGGGTGAAAGTGTGGCCGAAAGCACGAACAACGAAGAAAGTCTTGAGATGTGCCTTGAAGGAGGGAAGGGAGGAAGTAGGGAGTTCCAGAGTGTGGGGGCGGAAATACTGAAGGCCCATCTGCTGATAGTGGAGCTAGCAGGGCGGAGGACATAAAACAGGCCAGTGCAGGGAAGAATTTCTATACAGTAATGAATTTTACATTGGGAACATATCAAAGTGATTTAGACACTACACAGGGAGAATGATGAAAGGAGGTGGTTGCCAAGGTTGAAAAAACTATTTTTTAAAGGAAGCTTTTAAAGACTGATGGGGTGTGCAAGGAAGAATTTAGGGATGGTGTTCCAAAGAGTAGAAGCATAGCAGCTGAAGGCTCAGTCGTTGAACAGTGAGGAATAGGGGCAAGTAATGTGCAGCAGAGAATACAGGGACATTTCCCAAAGGGAGAAATGATTGCCACTGGTGACCGAAGGGCATTAATTTAAGATCATGAACCAAAAAAAGTGAAGGGAGAAGTTCAGAGATATTTTGTTAAACATACTACGTTAGTAGGACTTGTTAGGACAACAGAATAATCATCAATACAGAATCCATAATAACGTTAAACAGGGAATTGTTCAATTATATAAAAAGTGTGTGGGAGAGAAAAGAATAGTGAGGGGAGAGGCTCTTCCAGAGAGCAGACCCAAGTATGATTGGCTGTATGGCTTCTGTCTGTAACAATAATAATAATCCTTGCATTTGATAAAGCGCCTTATCACGTCATTGAGACATCTCAAAGCACTTCACAGAATATATTGTAAAGTGGGTTGACCGCATAGTAGGGTCCGTCGATATGGAAATTTTCCAATTCAGATATATCGATGGGCTCATATCGAGATATACCGAAATAATCGATATTTTCCGTTTTTTCGTACTGCGCATGCGCACGCAGTGTGCACGCATTCGGGATGCGCGCGCGTTCCGGGTGCGCGCGCATTCGGGGCCTATCTCCTCAGGAGGTAAATATCTTTCTCTCTCTGTGTCTCTCACTCTCTCCATCTCTGCGTTTTTCTGTCTGTGTCTCTGTCACCCCCCATCTCTATCTATCTGTATATTATCACATCCACCCCGTCTCTCCGCCCACCCCCCCACCCCCCGCCGTCCCTCTCCCCCCCAGCCGTCTCTTTCCCCCTCCCACCCCCCGCCGTCTCTCGCTACCCCCCACCACCCCCCCAGCCGTCTCTCTCTCCCTCCCCCCTCCGCCATCTCTCTCGCACCCCACAACCCCCAGCCGTCTCTCTCTCCCTCCCCCCCCATCTCTCTCTCCCTCCCACCCCCCCTCCAGCCGTCTCTTTCCCCCTCCCACCCCTGCTGTCTCTCTCCCCCCCCCACACCCCCCAGCTGTCTCTCTCTCCCTCCACCTCCCCCCACCATCTCGCTCCCCCCCCACACACCCCAGCCGTCTCTTTCCCCCTCCCACCCCCAGCCATCTCTCTCTCCCTCCCACCCCACCCCCGCCGTCTCTCTCTCCCCCCCAACCCCCCCAGCCATCTCTCTCTCCCTCCAAACCCCACCCAGCAGTCTCTCTCCCCCGCCCAACCGTCTCTCTCCCCCTCACCCCCCCCCAGCCGTCTCTCTCCTCCTCACCCCACCCCCCAGCCGTCTCTCTCCCCCTCACACCCCCCCAGCCGTCTCTCTCCCCCTCACCCCCCCCCCCCCAGCCGTCTCTCTCCCCCTCCACTCCCTAGCCGTCTCTCTCCACCCCCCCCCTCCCAGCCTTCTCTCCCCCACCCACCCCTTGCATACCTGTATATTGTATTTGAGGACTATGACCTCGGTCTGTGCATTGTGTATAGAGATGAGCATTCTGGGTCTTGTAGTTCAGTGTGCGCGCATTCCGATTTTTTACCTCGATATATCGATATTTTTGAAATGCCTATATCGGCGTATCGATATGAAAATTATATCGGGTTTTAGCGATATATCGATATATTGCCAGACCCTACTGCATAGTTTGTGGGTGAAACACAACAGTCAATTGTGCACAGTAGTGTCGCACAAACAATTGTGGATTGAATGAGTGATTGGTATATATAGTATTATACTAGAAGCTTGTACTATACAAATTTATAATAGTCTGTACAATACATTTTATGATTCTTGTTGGGAGAGTTAACCACTGACTGCAAGTGGAACTTCCCCTCTGTGCAAAATGAAAATTCTCTCCCTAATGTGCATAAAGATCTGTGGATGGGCAGGAGTTAACCAGCGCATGATATCTGCGGGTTGCAGCTGGAAGCAAAGCTGGCTGTGTGCGCCACGAGAAACAGTCCATGCGTCTTTCCTTCTCTTCCTGAATCAGAGTCACGTAAAATACCACACGCTTCTGTGAACAACTCTGTCTTTCCCCAGAACCAGTCAGAAAAGGAACTGAGAAGGAACTTCACAGGTCTGTGCAGCCTGGGGAGATGGGAGAGCGAGGTTTGGGGGGAGAAAGAGGTGAACAAGTTCTTGTAATTTCAGACCAAGTGTTTTAATTCACCTACAAAATGCAGTTACAACAACAACAAAATTACACTTGTATAGTGCCTTCAGTTACTGCAATTTATAAAGTATATTCTGTGAAGCACTTCAAAGCATCCTTCTAGTGTAAACTATTTAATATGAAATTCAAAGTTATTATAACACGTGCAATATAGTAATTATTGCCTTCAAATTTGATATAGCATCTTATCACAATGATGAGAATTCTCAAAATGTGTCACAGGATACACTTCACAAAGTAGAGTAATTGTATATTGTGTGGCCGAACTGGGCAGCCAATTGCGCACAGCAGTGTCCCACAAACAGTCATGGATTGAGTGTCCGAATTATTTAATTTTTGAAGGGATTATTATCCCCAGAAAGTGATCCACCAATCAACTAACAACCAGGTTCCTACTTACTGCTAGGTAAAAACAGGTGTGTGGAGTAAGGAAACTTGCCTAAGGTTTTGCCCTGCCTGGGAATTAAACCTGGCTCCTCTGACTTGTGAAGCTAGTGTGCTAGGCACTACAGGACTCCACAATTTAGATTAGATATACATATTTACACACACACACACACACCGCACAGTCTTTGATTCACTGTCCATGTATAAGTGTGTTTAATGTAGATACCTGATGTTGCTTCCCTGTTGCTGCTGTGGCGGCTGATGCTGAAAGTGGTCAGGCCATCGGTGATGAAGATGTAGCGGTGGATGGTCGGGGAGGGAGGTGGAGGGATGCGGGCAGCAGGCAGCTGTGTGGAGGGAGGAATGATTCTGGCACAGGGGTGCATGGTATTCAGGATGTGTCTGCACACAGCAGGCAGCCGGTGGCATGGTCACCCCAGGGCCTCCGAGTGGACGGGGTTCCGGCTGATTGCTTTGGCAGCACAGGTGGTGGTACTGGCAATGGTGGCAGCATGGAACTGGTAGTTTTTGGCTATTGCCCATGTTGTCTGGGTAACGGGGCAGCGGTTTAGTGCTTCCATTCGGGAGGCTGCCGTTCTCTCTCATTTTAGTTTGTGGCGCCAGCTCAGGCTGGGAGTTGGGCTCTCCCCCACAACTGTGCTCAGAAGCGACGCATCCATTGTTCTGCTGTGCCGGTTCACCACTTCCGGTGTTCATCACCATTCTCGATGTTCCTTTCACCACGCTTGCTGTGCCTCCAGCTTTTTCTGGAGACCTGTCCCCCCACTCCCCACCTACAATCAAAGCACAGACAACTTTAACACCTTTGTGTGAAGTGCAGAGTCAAAACATAATAACAATAATCCTTGTTTTTGGTATAGACTGAGACGTCTCAAAGTGCATCACAGAATATACTGTAAAGTGAATGGACTGTATATTTTGTACGCGAAATGCAGCAGCCAATTGCGCACAGGCAAGGGAGGCAGTAAGAGAACAATGGATAGATGGAACAAGATGGAACAATGCAGAACTGCTAACACATCCAAACACTTACGATTCAATGAACCAAAATCCTCAAGCAAATCAGAGGCTTTACAACATCACGGAGCCCTTCCTACCCTCTTCCAACCTAAATACAAGTTCTCTCACTGGGGAACATGGACTACAGAAACCTGAAAAAAATTAATTAAAAATTCTGTCCACAAATTACAGTCAATCCACTTTAAATTATACCTTGAAGTCTTTGAAACATCTCAAAGTACAATCCAAGGAAAATACTCTCGGGAAATGGGATCCCAAAGCTATTTTATGGCTTTTTAAAAAAAAAACTGTTAAGTCAACAGGGAGGGAAAGGCGATCCTCGGGCAGGTGGGTGGAGGATTCTCGTCCTCGTTCCTATTGTGGGGGCAAAGTTCCTCCAGTTGGCAGTGTGTATTTGTGGAATACACTACCCCCACAATTAACACCCGCACACTCCATGTCCCACCACATACTCAAACTGAGCAGCCTTTTGATTCCATTTCTTGAACTTAGTAAAAACAAAATCTGCTCAAACGCTCTGCACTTCTGCTCAAAATCTGCTTAAGCGCTTATAAGGTAATTTGTGTTGCGATATGCCTAGTGGTGATTGTTCAGACCAGACTCCATCACACTCTCTGTTGCACTCCTTGTCAGTTACTGTTGAACTCCATGGTGTAGCTAACTGGAGCTTCTCGCCACTTCTGAACTCTGTGCTTATTACATAAGGACACATTACTGACATTCCCACAGGCATGTACCCCAAATCTTACCGTGTTTCTACAGCCCTCAATCCAAGGAGCACAGAAAGGAAGGGTAAAGAAAGAAGCCCCTCTTACTCCCAGCAGAGACTGTGTAACTCACCCCAGTCTCAATGAGACACTCAAAGAGGAAGAGAATGAGAAAAGTCGAAGGCTGACCTTAGGAAACAGAAGGCAAGCTCTAGTCTGAATGACAGGCGTGAGTTGGATCCCACTCGCGGTCAGTTGGGTTACCTAGAGGGTCCAACTTTTAAAAAAAAAGAAATCTCTGGTGGAGGCAGCTGAGCTCATCCAGGGCTTAAAGCTGACAAAAGACCCTGCTCATCGTGGACAGCTGCTTCAGCAAGTGGTAGGTCCGCAGCGCAAGGTCAGGACCCAGGGGGTGGAGGCGGGGGGGGGGGTAAGATAGGAGAGAAGTGGGTTGAAGAAAAGAGAAAAGACAGGTGCCTTTTTCCTGCATTTACTATGATGACCCACATAACAATTGCTTGGCTGCTGCTTCATATGAGAAACACACTGAAACAACCAGAGCAAAGTATTCGTAATACATTGTTCTCCCATTTCACCATGTGGCGATTTCTGTCTGACAAAGGGATTTGAAGTTAATTTGGCACAGCGTTAAATAACTTCCCTTGTTTGGACAGTTAACATTCTGAAGCTCTCTCACCAAATCCTTTCACTGTACAGCCTCTCTCACTCCTTACCTTCAATCCCACTAACAGACTCTTCAATTACGCCTTTGCTTAACATCCCCACCTTACCTCCCTGCTCAGGGATTCCTATTGTCACTGTGAAGTGCAGAGGTTGGCTCAAAGTTATCCTTTTGCCTCTGGGTCAGATTGTTGCAGGTTGAATCCCCATGTCACGACTTGATACACCAGCGTAGAACTCAAGGAGCCCTGTAATGTGCCACTGTCCAATGAAATGCTTAACCAAGGTCCAGACTGACTGTTCAGGTGATGTTAAAGATTCACACTTTGTCCTACAAAAAACAGTCCCTGCAGCTAACAACAATTATTGTAAAATGTTGGGAGATTTTTAATGCATCTTAAGATTCTTCCTACTCAGCTCCCATGAACCCTACAAGCCAAAGCACTAATAGGTTTGGTGGTCCTGGCTGTACAAACTGTGGAAAGCTTGCCAGATAGTGCTTTCAATAGTAACCTATGGGTTCTTACCTGGTTAGACTCCATAGGGCATACTCACTTATATAAGGCATTGGCTCTTCCAACTTCTCTACCTAATACTTCCTGGAATTAGGTAATCAGCATGTATTCCTCCAGGAAAAGAGATTGCATTCCATTCCAAACACAGAAATTTCCATGTCAAGGTGTACACGGAACTCTGTCTGGTTCAGATACTCTTACGCACGTTGTTGGCAGATACTCTTAAGCATGTTGATGGGTTTCCACATGTGTCAGATGCCCAACTGACAACAAAAATTTAACAAGGAGCTATAGAAATGAAAGTTGTCGCTTTCTAACTGTGTATCAAAGGGGGCTGGCTGGCTAAGCTACAGTAAACCCAGAGGCAGAGCTCAAAAGGAAAGCAGTGTTCTGAATAAAATACAAGAGCCAATTTCTCACTTACAGGCGAAAGATGATCTCACCAGAGTGAGAGCCTGAGGCTACACTGCACAGTGGGGTGCCCGGCTCTGGAATTTGATAGTCACACTTCCAATCACTGAAAAGGAGAATCGTTCTTCAGTAACACTCTATATTAACCTGTCCCTTGTCCCCCTGCCCACGCTAACCTGTCTCATGTTCTGTGTTCTAACCTAACCCATTCTGCACTGAAACTCCCTTTGGGGTACTGCTGGCCAAGATACAAGGTGATACTTTGGAATAGTGCCTTAAGAGTCCTATAGCTCAGTGGTTAGAGCACTCGCCTTACAAGCAAGAGACCTGGTTTAAATTCCAGGCAGAGCGAGAATTTGGGCAAGTTTCCTTACGCCAACTGCCTAATAATAATCCCTCAAAAAAAATTGGTCATTCAATACACGACAGTTTGTGAGACACTACTATGAGCAACTGGCTGCTGCATTTCTCCCACATATAATAATGAATAATCCTTGCATTTTATATAGCTCTTTTCATGTCTTCTAGACGTCTCAAAGCGCTTCACAGAATATACTGGAAAGTGAATTCACTGTATATTGGTAGATGATTATATATACAGTCTATATATACATATATATTCACAGTTAATATATATAGTCAATTAACTTTACAGTACAGTATATTCTGTGAATTGCTTTGAGACGTTTAGAAGACATGAAAAGAGCTATATCAAATGCAAGGATTATAATTATTATAGTATATTTAACGTCCACCTGAACAGGTAGTCGACCTCAGTTTAGCGTCTCATCCAAAGGTCAGCATTTCTAACAATACCCTCCACATCCATCCCAGAGTGTTTGGGACGTCCTCCCCACGTGAAAGGCGCTCTATAAATGAAATTTTGTTGTTGTTATTGTAGGGCTGCAGTGTCAGCCTCGACTATAAGAGTTCCAAGTCAGCAAAATCTCAGCAGCAAACTTCATACATAAAAAAATGGCAAGTTAGGCAGGTTATTGGGGGGCGCCATTGAGCAAAAAATATTGAAGTGAAAAATCAATTGCCTTTGGGAGAGCTGAAAGCTCAGTGAATAGAAGAACCACATTTCATTGTAAAACACTACTTGTTTTTACAGCGTTACCTTGAAAGCCTTCTGGTTGAATTTCAGACATAAAGGAGGAAGGGTGAAAGAGTGAGAAAATGAGAGAGACAAAGAGAACAAGCAAGAGAGCAAAAAAAACTCACAACCAAGACTGACAATGTTCTCACTTATAAGCACTTTCTAGTAGAGGGACACTGGATAGCAAATAGAGTGGGGAAACAAATTCTCTTCCCCCCTCCTCTCTCTAGCTGAAGCGAATTGTGGTTCACCAGCTGAAATCAGCTAACTGTTCACAGACTGGGAATAGAACGCAGGAATGTATAGCACCGGAAAAAACAATTGCAGTCCATCTGGCCAGTCCCAAAGTAAAAAAAACTGCACTGTTCTATCTCACAGCCCCCTCAATCGATTTATTCGCCAAATAGCTGTCTAATTCCCTTCTGAATGTCTACTCAATCTGGTTCCCTATCCTTCCTGGGGCCATCCGTTCAACACACTCTCAGCTTGCTGTGGAAAGAAACTCGTACTGAATAGCTCCCTCTTCTAAAAGCAGCACTCCCACACAGTGAAGAGATTGTGAGGATATTAAACATATTATAGAACTATGTTATTAGCTATGTTGATGTGCTGTTCAAACAATGTGTTAGAACAGGGCAAAAGTCAAAATGGCTGCAACACATTCTGGGTGCTCCTCACGAAGCATGGTTAATGCCATTTCCTGAAAAATGGTCACCGCTGTCGCTTCAACAACATGTATTCATGCCAATCAGGTCAGGGTAGCGTCCTGGGGCACTGAACCATGGCATACAGTAGTTTGATGCTGAGATATGGAGAAAGAGGAGGCCAAATCCTGTTCACTGCCCACTTCAAGGTTACCACTGCACTGCAGAGAGCAAGAGAAACCAGGAAGTCGGCTAGTCCACAAAACAAAACAATAGGTTCATAAGCACCTACCTCACAACGGGGTTTTACTGTATTGGGGTTCAGTTTACAGTTTCCTTTTAGGATCTCAAAATTTCACTAAGATCTCTTTCTCTAGTAATACCAACAATCCTTTTGTTTGATTTAGTGCCTGATCAGGTCTTCAAGATGTCTTCACTGAGTATACTATGTATTTTTGGTGAGGAATTATTACCCCCCAGAAAGCCAAACGACTACCAACTGGGTACTTACTTACTACTAGGTACAGAGAGATCTGTGGAGTAGGGAAACTTGTCTCAGGTTTTGCCGTGTGTAGGAATTGAACCCGGGTCCACTTGTGTGACCAAGCGGTGGTATGCAAGACCTAGTCTCACCAGTTTACAATGACGTTAACAACTCAGCCATCCTATGAAGACCTACCCCAAAAGCATTTGATGTTCCACCACCTCTGCTTACTCTGTCATGGCATTTTGGGGGATAGTGAATGGGAGGGGGCGTTTGTGCAAAACAGTCACTATTAACCTTTAGGCTCCAGACAGTTTGAATGCACTGTGTTGTGTGTAATAATGCAATAAGCAGCCTGTTCCTGGCAAAGTGGAATAGACAGAGGCTACAGCAGCTGTTTCTGCAGTCAGTAAATTGCTCTCCTTAACTGGAAGGACAAGGAGGGGGTTGAAATACCATAATCTGAAGAAGTTGGAAAGAAGAGCATTTTTATACCACTTAAACTTTGAAACTTTGCAGAGCACTTTATGTTGGATACTCCTTCAAGAGTAAATTAACAATTAATGAAAGGGCCAATAACACTGGGAGTGGGACAAGGTGTGGATTTATGAGTGTTTGGATTAACCAATAAAGAAGCTTAATAACACGCTCTTGATTTAGATGGAGTGATATTACCACATGACTTTCACTAAGGCAAATATGACATTCTGCAAACAGCAAGTTCCTACCAATAACCATGAAGTGCATGACTGATTTGTCTGGAGAATTGCTGGACAGGAAACCAGGAGAAATTCCTATCTCTGTTCCAATATTGTCACAGGAACTTTAAGAATCACTTGAAGATAGGCAGACGCAGGCTCAGTCTAATGTCTCATCTGAAGGATGGCGTCACCGATAACGCAGTGCCTCATACCCTCCCTAGTCTCTGGCTTGTTTATTCTCATGCATGGGTGTGCTAGTATTCAATTTTTTTTTAAAAAGACACCACCCTGACTATATTTTCAATTTGGTATTTGAAAAAGAAAGAACGAACGAGAGATTAGTTTAATATTGCCGCAGGACCTTTAGATTATTAGGTTATCTACCTCCTAGTTGTTTGTGGGAACTTACTGTTCAAATAGCTGTTGTGTGGGTTTGTACAGTAAAACGCACAGAAGTCCGATCTGTATAAATCGTATAATCGCCCAAGTCTCGTTCAAGAGTTTATAATCTATGCAAGATTTATTTAATTCATGCTTTGCATAGATACTATTAAATGTATGCTCCCAACTGATATGACAGGTGATATTCTGTGAAGCGCTTTGGGTCATCAATAAGATGTGAAAACCGCTATATCAAATGCAAGGATTAAGGTGAGATTTACTGTAAATGCTGTGTAAGTCACAACACTTGACAGTGAATATCACAGGTGCTACTTTTTGAGAAGAGGAAAGGGGAGTAGAGGGGAAATCGACTAGAGTTTTTTTTTAAAACAGCCATAGATTTCTTTCCCAAGCCTCTGGCAGATTAAGAAATGCCACAATGGTTATCCTCCCAATTAGCAACATCAGACAAGGCTTGAATTTCACTTCCTGCAACTAAAGCAGTCACCCCAGAGAAACAAAATTCTCACACATTTTTAAATGTTTGCCTTTTGGCTGCGCTGCAGGTGAATCTTCCATCTTGCTAACTAAAGAGTTAAGAAACATTCAAGGACACAATAGGAGCAGTGTGCTCTCATAGTCTCAGTCATGTGGACACTCAGGCAATCTGTAAAGCCAAACCATCAGTGAGATTTATTAAAGAACTGATAATAATAATCCTTGCAGTTGATATAGCACTTTCACGTCTTCTAGATGACTCAAACTGCTTCACAGAACATACTATAAAGTGAATTGACTGTATATTTGTGGGCAAAACTTTACGGGATCATACACATCACTCGTGGTTCTTTATTCACAGGTAATTTACATCAAAAGTGAAAAATGCTTCTGTTGTGGGAGCATTAATTTCAGTTAACTGAGATGAAAGGACAGTATGGTAACTCACTGTGGCATCCGGTCCATTTGATCTCGCCCTTCCACAAAGGCACACCTTATATTTTCCCACAATAACATCAAACAATTTCTTAAACCTATCAGGTATTCTGGCATCACCACTCTTTCTGGCAAACTTTTAGCTGGAACCTATCACTTAGCTCCTGTTAACCCTGCAAGCCAAAGCCCTAAGAGGTGATGCAGTCCTAACTGGATACATGTGGAAACCCATCACCATACTTAAGAGTATCCAAACCAAACTGAATTCCAGTCTTCCCGCCTACACATGGAAAATCTAGAGATAGATTGTTGGAATAGAATGTGTGCTTTCTCCCAAGAGGGATGCAACCGGTTTCCCCAATTCCGGAAAGTATTAGGTGCAGGTTGGCAAGAGCCAAGGCTTAATGACCCCCCAGAGTATGTTGGTAACTCCTAGAGTCTAACCAGCTAAAACAGCATGTCATTCCTGCCTGGCAAGCTTTCCCACTGTTTGTCATGCTAGGACCACCTTACTCTTTAGGGCTTTCACTTTCAGGATAAACAGGAACTGAGTGGGATGATTCCTTGCCCCCAACATGTTACATTTATAGACAATGGTTTTAAGACTGACTCTACCTGCTCAGCAAATGCAAGCATTCAGTGCCTACAATCTACAGAGCAGAGCCCAGCCACGAGTGCAGTTTCCGATTGCTCTCAGGCCTCAGGAAACACTGGAGTACCTCGCACTTCAGAAGCTGAGTCACACAGACAGGCACTGGCTCACTGCCCAATTTTGAAACTCCATTTCCATATTCTTAACTGAGAACTATCAACCCTTGGGAGCAATGAAAGAAAACAGCCACCATCGGTTCAGTAAATTAAATCTCTGTCTATCTCCTCTCCAGTGCACTTCACATGAAATAAGTCACCTTTTAATAAGGATGGAGCAGCCAAATGAATATTGCTCTGAATTGTAGCCTTGAGCCTGCAAAACTAAATAAGAAGCCTTAGATAATGAGCTTCCCTCCCTCTCTCAACTATAAAAACCCTCCCCGATCCCAATCCAGGTCTGAAACACTGACTGTCCAAAGCCTTGAGAACATTTTCTGACATGAAAGGTGCTATATAAATCTCATTTTGTTGTTGTTCCTCCCCAGTTCCTCCATTCATAGGCTGCAGGCCAGCCAAAACTCTGCAGCCCGTGTACTATCCCGCACCCGCCTCCGTGACCACATAACCCCCACCCTCGCCCCGTCTCCACTGGCTCCCCATCCTCCAGAGGATCAAATTTAAGATCCTCGTCCTCACCTACAAGGCCTTGCACGGCCTTGCCCCATCCTACCTAGCCGATCTACTCTCCCCCTACACGCCCACCCGGACCCTCCGTTCAACAGGACTTGGCCTGCTCCAAGCCCCCCGCCCGAACCGCCCCACCATCGGAGGCCGGGCCTTCAGTTTCTCCGCTCCCACCCTATGGAATGCCATCCCTCAATCCCTCAGTTTCGCCTCTTCCCTTTCCTCTTTCAAGGCCGATTTGAAGACTTTCCTCTTCGATCGTGCCTTTTGTTCCACCCCGAACTCTTTTACCTCCCCTTCGTGTTTCACCCCTTCCCAAACACTCCCCTCCCAGCTCGGGTCACACGCCTCTTGTTTAGCGCCTTGGGACGTCCTCCCGACGTGAAAGGCGCTATATAAATATAAATTGTTGTTGTTGTTGTTGTAAAAACCACCAACTACACCTTTAGCCTAGCCTCTAGCCTAAACCCTCCCTTTCCCCTAGCCCCTCCACCCTAAAATCTCCTACCCTAAATTATTTTCCTCCCCGCATATATAGTACGTTTGACAAGGAGAAAACCTTTCAAAGGTTTAAAGGTGCTATATAGGTGGGGGGAAAAATAAGAATTTGGTCACTCAATCCACGACTGTCTGTGGGACACTGCAGTGAGCAATTTGCTGGCACGTTTCACTTACAAACTATGCAGTCAATTCACTTTACAGTATATTCTGTAAACTGCTTTGAGCCCTCTCAACAATGTGATAAGGCGCTATCTCAAATACAAGGATGATGATTATTATTGTTAAGCTGTTGCTCAAATTCAAGTTTTCCAATATTCCCACAAACAATGTGAGCAACTTTCATCCACTGGCATTTTCACACCATACATCAGCTTCCACTCACCAAGCAAGTTATTAAAGTAACAAACTGGTGTCGAGAGTATATTGCTCCCTCCTAGAAGTCACAGTTGAAATATCAGACCATGACAAGCTATTCTGAAAGTACTTACTAAAACTTACTAAAACACTTTACTCAATCGTGATAGATGGAACTCTAGTAAAGTTTGGGAGTATGTAAGATGGCGTAGGATAGACAGATAGAGACACACTTACAAAGAGAAGGGGGAATAGAGAGACAGGCATACAGGGAGTCAGGGGAGAGGGAAAGACACACAGTGGGGGGAAGGAGTGAGACGGAGGAAATAAGAGATGTGGAACAGAGAAGTGGTGAAAACAGAGAAGAGACCTGCAAGAAATCAACTCAAGGCATGTGATCCACCAAACCTAAATGGTCTCCTCTGACTGCAATTGTCAAGACACTTCGCTTAAATATTTACCCTTCCCAAATTATGGACACGGGATGAAACAAGGCACTTTGTTGACCAGATCATTTGTATAAGCCTGCAGTTCCAGAGTAACATTCTCACGCCTTCACAGCATGAGGAGTTGCTGCGTTCTGGGGCTGTGGCCAGGCAATACCAGTGAGGGAGAGGAGTGGAGGCTCTTAACATTCTCTTAAATTCATCCGTGCTTATTTTATGAAGAACTTCTTAGAATAAATGAAATTATAGGATGTTTTAAGGGAGGCTTTTAAAGGCAGGGAGAGAGGTAGAAAGATACAATAAATTATATCAATAATAATATTTGTATTTGATATAGTGTCTTATCATATTCGTCAGACATCTCGATGTGTTTCTCAGAATATACCTGAAAGTGAATTGACTTGTATATTTTGTGGATGAAATATGCCAACTGGGAATTAAACCTGGGTTCTCTTGCTTGCAAGGAAAGTGCTCCAACCGATATACTATAGGATTCCCAAATAAAGGGAAACAGAGTTTCAGTGTGCAGAGGCTGAAGGCTCAGTCACAATGGCAGAGTTAAAGGGGAAGTGAGCAGTAGGTGAGAATTGGAATAACAAAAGGCAAGAACTGAAGATTGCATGGATACAGAGAGGTTACACCAAAGGGGAATGGAAGCCTGCTGTGAGCCTGGCTAGAAGGATGATGACTGTGGAGAAGAGTGTGAGAGACGATCCAGGCTGCAACATGCAGTACAAGCTGGAGCTTAGTCAGGAACCCAGGTGTCTCGTTCACGGCATTGCCCCCTAATATCTCTCTGACCTGCTGTACCCTTATGAACCTGCCCGCCCTTTCTGTTCAGCGTGTTCCTGTCTGCTCTATGTCCCCCGCCCAACTCGCCCTATCATCGGTTACCATGAGCCTCTCCGTACTTCAGCCCACAATCTCTTTGCCTCGCTTCCTCCCTAGCCATTTTCAATCCTCCCTAGCCTCTTCGATCGTGCCTTCTGCTACCCTCTTAACTCTCTCTCACCTCTCCCCCTACCCTCCCTCCAACTGTCCCACCCCTCGGGTCCCGACCTGACTGGTCAGCACCTTGGGATGTCCCTACCAACTGAAAGGCGCTCTGGAAATGTAATTTTATTGTTGTTATTGTTCGATCCTCAACTATCTTTCCTCCCCCACATCCAAGTCATGATCCACTCAGCCTTCCTTCAACTCTGCAACATTGGCCGACTCCACCACTACCTCACCCCTCAGGCCCCTGAAACTCTCATTCATGCTTTCATCACATCCCGACTCAACTATGCAAACGCCCTGCATGTCGGTCTTCCCAATTCTTCCCTCCATAGGCAGCAGATAATCCAGAACTTTGCAGCCCATGTCTTCTACCGCTCCAAGCTCCATGACCCCATCTCCCCATTCTCGCCCGACTCCATTGGCTTCCCGTTACCCAGAAGATTCAATTCAAAATCCAGGTCCTCACCTTCAAAGCCCTTCATGGCCTCACGCCACCTGTGACATCCTAACGACCTACCAACCTGCCTGCCCCCTCCTCTCAGCAACCTGCCCGCATGTCCCAGAAGGTGAGCGAGCCTTCCTCCCCTAACCTCTGGAATTCCATCCCACAGTCCCTCTGCCTCACCCCCTCCCTAGCTTCCTTCAAGTCCCACCTCAAAAGCTTCCTCTTCGACGGTCCCATCAGTCACTCCAATTCCCCTTCTTTCCCACCATCCTCCCTGATCGTGACACCAGCTCGGGTCTGAAACATTGACCGTCCAGCGCCTTGGGAAGTCCTCCCAACATGAAAGGTACTATACAAATGTAATTGTGTTGTTGTTGTTAGTTATGGAGAACAAGGGCAAGACCTGTGCCTATATCCCAGAGCTGCCAAACTAACGTGAACAAACAGCAGATGCACAGCATCAGGTGGGGGAGGGGAAGAAAGGAAGCACAGAGCATACCTCAGCGCTCATTCGTCACACAACTTAACCATAGAGACTGCCTAAGCCATTCCCATACTTGTGCAACAGGCAACTCCTTTCACTCAGAAAAGCTGCAATCAAAGCGGAACAGATTCGATCGGATTTCAAACCAAGTGGATTATTTTTCACACAATGACTGCAACAGTTCAATAAGGAGGGAAGTGGCAGCGTCCCAGGTTTGCTCTTAACCAGACAAAAATGATTTTTTTTGAATAAAAGCACACACACATATTTCTGAGTCACTGCCTGAGATATGCTTAGGGAGTGTGAGAATAACCAGAGCTATTCACAATCAACTATTCCCCGATATTCCATCTCTCTCCCCACCCATTCTGTCTCTTTCTTCCTCCTCCTCAGTCTCTCCCTCTTGCTCCTTCTCTCTCTCCCCCACTACTCTGTGTATCTGGCACTCTCTCCTCCACCCTTTTTCTACGAGTGTGTGTCTCTTCCCACCCCCAACCCCCATCTTTCTCTCTACTCCCTCGCCACCATTCAGTTAATAAAGCAATTGCCTCGGGTTCAAAATTCCAAATGGTCTTCAGCTAGGAGACTATTTTGCCGTCTAATTTAAATTGACAGAACAATTGTGGAAAAGGTTTCAATCCGGTCTTTAATTTGGAAGCTGTGTTTTACCCCCACGGTCGCTAGAGGAAACCTGACTTCAAAATAAAGATTTAAGGTGAGCCAAACAGCCTTTGTCTGCGCTGAAAAATTTGACAACAATTTTCCATAATTCTGAGCCATTTTAAATTCATGACAACATGATCTTACAGGCTTAGACAGGGTGGAATCCTGAGACCTCTAAATCGCTGGGAGAAACTGATCCTCAAGCTAAATGCACAGAGCACAAAACAAGCTGCTTCAGACCATTAAGTGCATACCGTAGGTAAACATTTCCGTGCATTCTCTCCAGCAATTCTACCGGATTATACAATGCCTGAGGTGCCTGGGAGATTTTACAATAGTGCCTGATCAAAGGAAACGCTGGCGGACACTTAATCTTTCTGGGAAACTATTTAAGATTAGTCTTTTTAAAACAAGCCAAGGAGGAACAGAACCGCAATGCCTGCCTTCCCCTTTATGTGGAACTTAGTCACACATTTTAGACACACAATAAAAACGTTCAAAACATTTTCTTGCAGTTCCATGTGTGAGAATTCTTTGGGGGGGGGGGGGGAGAAGGGAGAGAAAGAAGAGAAAAAAATCTCAGTGCTCTCTCTAAAAAAAGCACTATCTTGCTTTACTGGACCACCCCCTGTTACAACAACAACAAATTACATTTATAGAGCGCCTTTCACGTCGGGAGGACGTCCCAAGGCGCTGCACAGGAGGCGTGTGACCCGAGCTGGGAGGGGAGTGTTTGGGAAGGGGTGAAACACGAAGGGGAGGTAGAAGAGTTCGGGGTGGAACAAAAGGCACGATCGAAGAGGAAGGTCTTCAAACCGGCCTTGAAAGAGGAAAGGGAAGAAACAAAACGGAGGGATTGAGGGATGGCATTCCATACGGTGGGAGCGGAGAAACTGAAGGCCCGGCCTCCGATGGTGGGGCGGTTCGGGCGGGGGGCTTGGAGCAGGCCAAGTCCTGTTGAACTGAGGGTCCGGGTGGGCTTGTAGGGGGAAAGTAAATCGGTTAAATAAAGCGGGGCTAGGCCGTGTAAGGCCTTGTAGGTGAGGACGAGGATCTTGAACTCGATCCTCTGGAGGATGGGGAGCCAATGGAGACGGGCGAGGGTGGGGGTTATGTGGTCGCGGAGGCGGATGCGGGATAGTACACGGGCTGCAGAGTTTTGGATGACCTGCAGCCTGTGAATGGAGGAACTGGGGAGGCCGACGAGGAGAGAGTTTCCATAGTCCAGCCGTGAGGTGATGTATGCGTGCACGAGTGTTTCGGCAGTGTGGGGGGTGAGATAGTTGCGGAGCCTGGCAATATTGCGCAGGTGGAAATAAGCGGTGCCGGTCAAGGCGCGGATGTGGGAGAGGAAGGAAAGTTATTACTTGCGCACACAGGCATAGGCACACACATGCATCAAGGGTGCACACTTGACCGCACACACACTGAGCGCACACCCGAATGCACGCACACACCTCTGCATGCACAAGCCGTGCACATACACAAATGCAAAGCGCATGCACATGCATACACATATGTATACAGAAGCACACACAAGCGCGTGCACGCATACAAGCGCATGCACGCATACAAACAGGAGTGTGCACTCTCTTACAGGGAGAGAATGAAATCAGCCTTGGCTGGTGTCCTTCAAATCTCTTCCAGTGTGAGTTGAGATCAGGCTCGGCATGGATTCCTTCACTCTTTCAGTCCAATTGCTTTCAAATGTCTTAACTTTGCTGTGTTTCGCCCACAAATATACAATCGGTTTTTCTGCTCTCCTTCCCCCTACCCCGGCACCTCCCATTCCCCTCTTTTCCTCCAAACCCCACTTCCACGACTGTTTGTGGGACTGTTGTGCGCAATTTGGCTGCCGCATTTCTCCCACAAATATTCAGTTAATGTTCCTACTTTCCTTCCTCCAAGCACGACCCCTCCCGCCCTACTCTGGTCCCCACCTCTTTTCCTCCCTTTCTTCCCTCTTGTCTTCTCCCTTCCCTCCTGCTCTGGTCCCAACCTTGGGGTGTTGTTGTATTCTGTGAAGCGCTTTGAGACGGCGATAAGACGTGGAAAGCACTATATAAATGTGAGGATTATTATTATATTATTTTTATAACTTGTACATGAAGAACAGCCACTTCCGTGACGGGCCAGAGCGCTCGGAGGGCCTTACACCTACATACACCTGGATTCACAATGCAGTGCACCTGCGTTGCCAGAAACTAATATATGCCTGTGACTGAATAGAAAATTGGTTCATATGTTTTCTAAAAATAATTTTTAAACTGTTGACTTTCACCAAACATTTGTGGTATTTATTGATGAAAACAGAATTTTAAAAAAGCCTTTTAAGGTACTTGTGCCTCATTCATAGACAGAAGTGACTTGGTGTTGCGAATAAACCTTTAGCCCATCAATAAAATGCCATTGGGATTCTCATGCCACGGTGCGATTTTGCACTCTCCACACTCCCTCAGCCCCACCATCATCAGTTTTATCGTCAACACTGAACCTTGCTCTGTGAACTCTCTCCTAAAATCCCTTTGCCTGAAGTATTCCATCTCGGTCTTTAAAATCCTCTTAAAAAATATTTTTAGACTCTTTGGTCAACATCCTCAAACGCCACTCCTTTCTTGGTGATCCCCATTGACTTTGTGAAATGGTTTGAGACGTTCCCTCTATATGAAAATCACAGTGTTAAGGTAAGTAACCATCTGAGACACTACTCTGCGTGGAGGGCGCCAAATAAGTGCAAGTTGTTATAAGTTGTTGTTGTATCCTTCAATTCATCTGCTATTACCTTTTAGCTGCTTTGAGATTCAGAAAGTGCAAGTGGTACATATGCAACTGTTTACTGAAAGGAAGCAGAGTAGGGTTAACCCTCCGCCCCCAACCCAGGCCCTGCTTTCACTTGAAGAAACAGACACTTACAATAAACGCAACTCTGGTTACTCTTTGCTTCTGCAGCTATGCCCAGAAGGTAGCATGTGGCTTGCATTTCCTTTTGACTATGCGCTCCTTCCAACATTGACTCACTTAATGCAAAATGCAGCTGTGGCTTATAATTGCAGTCAGAGTTCTTGGCATCAGACGTTTGTTTCATTTCAATGATCTATGTCCTCCTTGAGCAAAGGCCTGGATGGGGACTGGAGTTCCCGCAATTCACTCATTCAGGCCATATTCAAGCTTCATTGTAAGCTTTTATCCAAGCTTCAGTATTTCACCAGCCTGACCACTGTTGCGCAATGCAAGCACACTCTGGATTGATTATTAGTCACCAAAGACTTGAAATTCTACCCAGGCCTTAATCTGTAAAACCATTGTGTCATAAAATTGGCTTCAGCGCCCCTGGGCTGGGGGACAAAGAGAAAAGTCAAGCCAGGTTCTTGCTTCATGATCGTTATCCAGTGATGCCTCCTCCCTCCCCCCCTCTTCCATTTGGAAAGTGCACACCCATTATACCTCCACCCACCCCCTATACAATCCAATAGCCTCCTAATTCTTGTTCAAGCATGGTCACTGTGGTGAGGTACTAGGCTCTACCAGGCACCCCTATAATTGCAAGCTGGAAAACTATCACCATCCATCTTCAGTGAGGGCAACGGCTTGGACATAGTTCTAACAAAGCTATAAACTGGACATTCATTGTGTTAAGCATACATATGGTAGCTAGGGAAGTTTTTCTTTTCACAAAGAGTAATGAAAAACTGGAACAGGTTGCCAAGAAAGGTGGGGGGGTGGGGAGGTCGCTGGACTGACTCATTTAAAAAGCAGATTGATGCAGTGATGGGGGTGGGGGAACAGGACGTAAGGTGGGTTTTCTGAAGGGATGAGCTTGGATGGGCCAAAGGGACTTCTTCATCCAAACCAATCATGTGATCTTATGATTTTAAGATCTAATCTACTCTGACATTCCAATGCAGTCCTGGGGTAGCGCTGCACAGGTATCCCGCCCCAACCTCGGCCTTGCCAACCACGAAACTCAGGCATCCGCGGTTTGCTAAATGCGACAACCCTTGCAAACCACGTTTTGCATGTCTGTGATTTAAATCCTGCAATTTAAAGTTTAGTATAGCGTATAGCACTAGGACCCAGTTGCTATGTCGCAATCAACCAGCGACAATGCTTCTCTTTTAGGATTAAGGTAAATCTCTGTTGATTTCTCTCCCCCATCCTCTGTGTCACCCCCCCCCACCCTTCGTGGCACCCCCCCACCCTCCGTGTCACCCACCCCCACCCCACCCTCCATGTCACCCCCACCCCCCCTTCACCCTCCGTGTCACTCACCATGATTTCTCTCTCTCTCTTTCTCTCTCTCTCTCTGTGTAGACCAGTCAGTCACTCAGACAGCCTCACGGATTGCTGCAGATGCGCCCAAAGTTACTCCCTCTATCCCCATGTATGTTATAACTGTATTTTTTTTGTGTTTAGTTTTACTAAACGCGAAGTTACTCCCCGTATCCCCATGTTTCCCATAGGGCCCTGAATTTTCCAACCAAGAAAAAGCAATTATACTCCCCCTAACTCCATATTTGCCATAGGGCCCTGCATTTTCCAACCGCGATTTACCAACCACGGAGGTTTAGAGGAACGTATCCCCCGCGGTTGGGAAGGGATACCTGTATTGTCAGAGATCACTGGTCATTCACTTTGTGGCTATTTGTGGGACATTGCTGTGTACAAATTGACTGCCGCATTCACCTACAAATTAGTCATCACATATAAAAGGCTTGATTCTAAATGCTGCTTCCCAACTCAATGTTTTGCTCCTAGGATACTTATCGAGCTCTTATGAATGACTAGATTGACCCAGTCTTAACAATCATTCATGATAATGAATTTCACACTATCAACCCGCTGAGTGGAGAAATTCTTCTAACTTCTCACCTCATTTTCATGCCAACAATCCTGACCAACACTGTTTTGCCAAATAGAGAAATTTTCCGCCCCTAACTACCGCAGACAGATATTTGAAAAGGAAAACTAAAAATGGGCCTGTGTGGGTGTGGGTACATGTGTGCTTGTGCGTGTGTGTGCAGGCAGTTTCCACACTTGTCATAGACACCAGGATTACTCCACATGAGCGTCAAAGCCTCCTAGTCCTATCTTCTTTGTTTATATGAGGGACTTCAGTTATGAGGAAAGGCTAGATAGGCTAGGTTTATTCTCTTTAGAATTCTCTTTAGAAGAGAGAAGGTTGAGAGGAGACATCTAATAGAGGTTTATAAAATCATGAGGGGATTCGACAGGGTAAATAAGGAAAAACTGTTTCCATGGTGGGCGAATCTGTGACTCGTGGTCACAGATTTAAAATGGTTTCAAAATGAAGCAGAGGGGAGCTGAGGAGAAATTTTTTCACTCAGCGGATTGTTCGAATCTGGAATGCATTGCCTGAAAAGGTGGTTCGATAACAGCTTTTAAAAGAGAATTAGATCTTTATTTAGGGAGAACAGGTCTGTTAGGTTATGGGGAGAGAGCTGGGCAGTGGGATTGAGTTGCTCTTTTCAAAGAGCCGGTACAGAATAGATGGGCCGAATGACCTCGTTTTGTGCCGTAAAATTCTATGATTCTATATGTCAACTATCGTCCAAAATACATTGACGCTCTTTGATTGAACCACACGTTCTGGCAATGAGTTTCACATTCCTACCATTCTCTGCTTGAAACATTTCATCCTAAATACCCCATTGGATTGGTTACTGGTTGGTTTATATTCATGCCCTAGAATTTCAAACTCACCAACAAATGGAAATGGTCAGTTAACATTCACGTTATTGAATCAAGTCCAAGTTGCATCCTGTCAGATTATTTTATTCTAACGTAATGGACATCTTAAAGCAAAAACTCTGGCTGCCTGCCCTCTCCCCCTGTGCTACAGGTCAACCCTGAGAGGCAAGAACTGTTCCTTCAATTCAATTAAGCCAAATAGAAACCATGCTCGCTGGTTTTACAACTTCCTGTTTCTTGGTAGTGACAATTTCTGACTCATGACAGCATGAAGTCTCAAACCGAGTGGTTACAAAATCTGCATCCTCCTCGAGCTGAGCCAAGCCGCATAAGATCCTTGGGTGTCGATCCAAAGATTATCAAAGTTTTTCAGGCTGACACAACTCACACCCCTTTTCAGCACCCAACTGCTAAATGAGGTTCAGCCATTCAAGCGGAAATCCTCAGCTCACTGCCCTGGGGCTGAAACAGAAGCTTCAAGTTATGAAGCCATAAATAAAAACATATCAGCCTTTTGACAGCCAGACAGTGCAGGGCCCCAGCCTGACTGGAATTATAATTGCTATTGAAAATAATCTGTGCCTTCTTGTCCAGCACCTTGGGACATCCTCCTGACATGAAAGGCGCTATACAAGTGTAATTTTGTTGTTGTTGTTGTTGTTACAGGATTGAAACATCCCCAAACATTTCAGACAAATGTTGTCAAGTGTAGATACTGTGTAGCCAATTGGCACACACCAAAAAGGTCCCCAAAACAGCCAAAAAGTAAATGACCAATTTATCTGGAGGATTGCTGGTGAAGATACCAGGAGAATCTCTCTTCTGTTTTCAATTCGTATCATAAGATCTTTCAAGTCTACATGAATGGGCAGATAGGACTTTGAAATAAGTCTCACCCAACCCAATGTAGTACTTCCCCAGCGATCTGGGAGAATGTCAGTGAACATGATTGCAATCCAGTCCTAGCTTGGCACTTGAACCCAACAACATTTCATAAATGTTTGTGAAACCATCGTTGGCTGAGCCTTCAGCATTTTAGCATCTTCAGCCAATACATATCCTCAGCTCTCTGAGTTACTAGCACTACAGAACCTATTCACCTTCTCTTTACACCTTCAGAAGCCTCTTAAAAGTCTATCTCTTTCACTGTGTCATTGGTGAACACATCCCAAGTTTCCTTCCTCTTCCCTTTGCTCTATGATCCCCATCATCTGAGTCAAAGCGTTCAACCTACACAATGCACTGAGAAAGTACAATGTTTTGCTGTATTTAACAAGTCTGAAGTACATAACCTGCATCCAAAGTAATTCATCATAACTGCTTGATGCACTTAAAGCACATTGTGGTTTCTAAAAAGAGCCTCATTTCCTTTCACTCCACAACAAATTGCCTCATACTTTGTTCTAGTATTCTGCATTGACGACAGCTGGAAATCTGCAAATCACTGAATACAACAGTGATAAAGTTTTAAGACTTTAAAACAATTGATCAATCTTCATAACGGGATGGAGAAAAGGGAGTGTGTGTGAACGGTGGAAGATTTTAAACTTCCTTTATACAATTCAGGAAAAATTCAACTATAAAAAGGCTACATCATTCTGGTATTGCTGGTTATGAGTGTGGGAGCAACTGCACACACGTAAACCATCAGAATAATCCCTTCAACAGGGAATGTACACTATAGATACTGGAATCCCAAATAGTCCCCCTCCAGCAGTATACCACAGTGACCAATTTGATGTGTCACATACCCCTCCAGTACTCCTGTTGTAAATGGAGAAATTTGAAGGCAACCTCATACAAGGGAGCTCCCAAGTTCCGTTTCACCCCGCATGCAGCCAAACCATCATCTGTACTCACCAGGATAAACTGTATTTCCCCATTGTTTTTCACACTGGCCTCCCTAGCTCCACCCAATACAACAACAACTTGCATTTATATAGTGCCTGTCACACGGTTCAGAGTCCTTAACAGTTGCGGAGCTCAATGCAAGCAGAAGTCTACAGCCTATATCCCCTCCTGCACCAGGCTCTGCAAGACTGCATTATCCCATCCTCACCAGGCTCCTTTGGCTCACTGCCCACTAGTGGATCGATTTTAAAATTCCAGTCCTGGCCTTTCAAATACCTTTACAATCTTGGCTAATCCTCTCTACAATATCCTCCAGCCATATTCTATTGCCTCCATTCCTCCACCTATCATCTAGTCGTGAGTCCCCCCCATTCCACTATTGATAGTTCACCGTTCAGCCATTGTCCCCTGCTTCTATGGCAATCTCTCACAACCCTCACCTTATTCCTTCTCTGCTGGTCACCCAAACCTTTATCTTTGGTCAAACACCCCTCTTACCCACCACTACTCGGCTGAGCCAAAATGACACTTCATTTTAACTGTAAAAAACAAAAACATCCCTTTTAAATGTTCTACTGAATAAAAGTGCAAAAACTTACAATTAAAAAAGTGCAATATGAAAAGAGCTGCCAAGTTCTAAAAACCTGTTAAACCACTTTGTAAACTGCCTGCAAGATGTTCAGTAGGTGATGGATTCTAATCACCTCCAGTAACCAGAGGCCACAATTGGTGGAGTCAGGAGGTGTGGAAATTTGGGGGGTGGGGGGGTAGTAATAGAGGGTTAACTGGAGGAGAAAGGAGTTAGTTTGTAAATGAAAGTTTAGAAACATCTGCTTTTGATTCTATCTACACCTGGAATATGACATTCTCACCCGCTGGAAGTAACAGGGAGATGCATTAGCTGCTGCTGAACAGCCTTCAAACTGATTTCTGTGCTTTTCAGATTGACACCTCCATGTGGAAAACTGGACGGGGGCTTTTTTAAGAATAAAAAAGCCCCAATTACTGGAAACATGAGCAGACCACAATTACAGCCAAGCTGTGGGATTCAAAAACAAGCTCCTTAATGAAAACCAGGCTGAAATCCGATAGACTGAACCTATATGGTGCCAACCATATAGGATGAAAGTGTAGAAGTGTGAAAGTTTGTTAGTCAGTAGCATTCTCGCCTTTGGGGCAAAAGGCTGTGGGTTCAAGCCCAACTTTAGCTCACAAGTTTGGTTAACTAATGCTCCATCACAGTACAGAATGAGAGTGCAAGAGTCTGCTACTATTTCCCAGATGTAGTTCCTAGTGACACTATTGGAAAAAAGAAGGGTGTCCCCTTGTCCTGGCCAATGATCCTTAGATTAACCAGTCATTCACTTTATGGCTCTTTGTGGGATCCTCCAGTGCTCAAAATAAATATATAATTTATTTTATAAATTGGCTTTTTAAATAGGGGCATAGAATACAAAAGTCAGGAAGTTATGATGAACCTTTTAAAAACACTGGTGGGGCCTCAGCTAGAATACTGTATTCTGGGCACCACGCTTTAGGAAGGCTGTCAAGGCATTGGAGGGAGTGCAAAGGAGATTTACCAGGATGGTCCCAGGTATGAAGGATTTCAGGTATCAGGCAAGGCTAGAGAGCTAGGATTATTCGCCCGGGAGCAGAGAAGGTTAAGAGGAGACTTAATAAAAGTTTTCCAAATTATGAGAGGATTCGATAAGGTGAACAAGGAGAAACTGCATCCGTTAGCAAGTGGGTTGGTAACTCGAGGACACCGATTTAATTAGTTGTTAAAAGTAACAGAGGGAGATGAGGAGACATATTTCCATGGAGCAAGCTGTTCAGATCTGGAATGCATTGCCTGAAAGGGTGGTGGAAGCTGATTCGATAACAACCTTTAAGAGAGAAGTAGATCATTATTCGGGAAAAGTTTGCAGGGCTATGGGGAGAGAGTGGGGGAGTTCGATTGATTTGGACAGCGCTTTTCAAAAACCCGGCACTGATTCGATGGGCCAAATGGCCTTCCTCTGTGCTGTATAATTCTATGAAAATGGCTCCTATGTTTAGCCATGAAAAAAAAATCTCAAAAGTAATTGCTATGAAGAGGTTTGAGGCTTTCAACAGGATTAAAAATGCAATTTCTAGATTTTTTTAATCCATGAGGCACAGAATACAAAACCAAGGATCTGGTGTTTAACAACATGAGCAACTCATCATAGCAAGAAAGCCAATGGAAAAAGGTTCACCATAGGTTAACTAGGATAATTAACATAATCACATTAGGTGGCTCATGAAGCAGTAGTCCTGGAGTCCAGTTCCTCAGCCGGACACGTCTCGAGTACTCCAAAGCTCTGTTGATGACAGACCAGCCAGCCAGCCTAACTCATTGACTGCATATGGAAGAGCAAACCTATCACTGGGAGTTAAGATTCTTCTCACTCATTTCCTGTTAACTCTGAAGGCCAAAGCTCTAAAGGGTCGGGTGGTCCTACCACAAGCAGTGAAAAGCTTACACGTTTGTGATAGCAATGACAATCTATATGGTTTTAGCTAGTTAAACTCCAGCACTGTCCCAATAGAAACTCCAAAGGACAGCAGGTCAGATGATGCTCCAGGGAGAGTATCAGAGACTAGGGAGAAAACTGAAAAGTGGAACTTCAAGAGTGGTGATCTCTGGGTTGCTTCCAGTGCCTCGAGCAAGCCAGTTCCAGAATGCTAGGATAAGGCACATCAATGCATGGCTGGAGAAGTGGTGTAGGAAGGAGGGTTTCTGGTTCCTAGACCATTGGGACCAATTCTGGGTTAGGGGTAACAAATGGGACAGGGGTAAGGGTAAGATGGGAGAAAAGTGCAGAGGAAGTAATTTGTGCCTTAGAGTGCATGTATGTAAATGCACAAAGTTTGAGAAATAAAATTGGTGAGCTGCAGGCTCAGGTTGCTGCAAGGCGATATGATGTTGTAGCAGTAACAGAGACTTGGCTCAAGCATGGGCAGGAATGGGAGTTGAACATTCCTGGTTATAATGTATTCAGGAAGGATAGAGAAGGGAGAAAAGGGGGCGGGGTGGCAATTTTAGTTAAGGACTCAGTGACTGCCTTAGAAAGGAACGAGGTGGAAGAAGGACTAAAAACCGAATCTATCTGGTTAGAAATGAGGAATAAAAAAGGTGCAGTTACACTGTTAGGGGTATACTATAGACCACCAAATAGTGGGGAGGAGATAGACAAGCAGATCTGCAAGCGTATCACAGAGAAATGCAGAGCTAATAGAGTAGTGATAATGGGTGACTTCAACTATCCCAACATAGTCTGGCAGAATAGTAGGGTAAAGGGCAAGGAGGGAGAAGAATTCCTGAAGTGTGTGCAGGACAACTTTCTTGATCAGTATGTTTCCAGTCCAACGAGGAAAGAAGCATTGCTGGATCTAGTTTTGGGAAATGAGGTAAGGCAAGTTCAACAGGTTCCTGTAGGTGAGCATCTAGGGAATAGTGACCACAATATCGTTAAGATTCAGAATAATTATGGAAAGGGATAAGGAATGATCACAGGTGAGGACACTCAACTGGAAAAGGACTAATTTCAATGAGTTGAGGTGGGACCTAGCCAAGGTGGATTGGAAAGAAAAATTGGCAGGTAAGACAACTAACGAGCAGTGGGCAGTGTTCAATGAGGAGATAGTTCAGGCACAGGTCAAAAGCATCCCCACAAAGGTGAAATGTAAGGCATCCAAACCTCCCTGGATGACTAAGGAAATCTGGGCCAAAATAAACCAAAAAAAAGAGGCTTATGATAAGTGTCAGGCTCAAAATTCAGAAGGGAACCAAGCAGAATATAGGAAGTGCAGGATAGAACTAAAAAAGGAAGTTAGAGGGGCAAAGAGACTGCATGAGAAACAATTAGCGAGTAAGATTAAGGGGAACCCTAAGGTTTTTTACCAACATATTAAGAGTAAAAGGTTGGTCAAGGATAGGGTGGGGCCAATTAGGGACCTAGGAGGAAATCTCATTGTGGAGGCAGAGGGCATGGCTGATGTACTGAATGAGTACTTCGCCTCTGTCTTCACAAAAGAAAAGGATACAGCCAATGCCATGGTATTAGAGGAGAGGGTAGGAGAAATGGATAGAATAATTATAACCAGAGAGGAAGTTCTAAAAAGGTTGACGTCACTCAAGGTGGATAAGTCACCTGGTCCGGATGGGATGCACCCTAGGTTACTAAGTGAGGCACGGGAGCAAATAGCAGGGACTCTGGCCACGATCTTTCAATCTTCCTTGGACACAGGGGTCGTGCCAGAGGACTGGAGGATAGCTAATGTTACTCCCTTGTATAAAAAGGGGCAGAAGGACAAGCCTGGTAACTACAGACCAGTCAGTCTAACGTCGGTAGTGGGCAAACTTCTAGAGTCCATAATCAGGGACAAGGTAGATCTTCACTTAGAAAGATATAGGCTAATAAAGGACAGTCAACATGGATTTGCTAAAGGCAAATCTTGCCTTACAAATCTGATAGAATTTTTTGATGAGGTAACGGAATGGGTGGATAATGGTAGCGCAGTTGATGTAGTTTACATGGACTTTCAAAAGGCATTTGACAAAGTGCCACATGAGAGACTTATTAGGAAATTAAAGGCCCACGGCGTAAAAGGGACAGTGGCAGAGTGGATTCACAACTGGCTGCGAGACAGAAAGCAGAGAGTTGTCGTGAGCGGCTGTTTTTCAGACTGGAGAGAAGTGAGCAGTGGTGTGCCACAGGGATCGGTTTTGGGACCATTGCTCTTTGTAATCAACATCAATGATCTGGACTTGGGTGTACGGAGTACAGTTTCCAAGTTTGCAGATGACACTAAGTTAGGGAGAATAGTAAATAGTGAGGAGGATAGTAGCCATCTGCAAGAGGATATAGACAAATTGGTAAAGTGGGCAGACACATGGCAGATGAAGTTTAATGCAGAGAAGTGTGAGGTGATGCATTTTGGGAGAAGAAATGAAGGGAGGCAATATAGGCTAGATAGTACAATTTTAAATGGTGTGAAGGAACAGAGAGACCTGGGGATTTGTGTTAGTGACTCGTTGAAGGTGGCAGGACAGGTAGACAAGGCTGTTAAGAAGGCATATGAGATACTAGGCTTGATAAATAGGGGTATAGAGTACAAAAGTCAGGAAGTGCTGACTAACCTCTATAAAACTTTGGTGAGGCCTCAGCTGGAATACTGTGTTCAATTCTGGTCACCACACTACAGAAAGGATGTGAAGACTTTGGAAAGGGTACAACGAAGATTTACTAGGATGGTGCCAGGATTGAGGGACTTCAGCTATGAGGAGAGGCTAGATAAGCTAGGGTTATTCTCTCTGGAGCAGAGAAGATTGAGGGGAGACCTAATAGAGGTTTATAAGATCATGAGGGGTTTCGACAGGGCAAATAGAGAAAAACTATTTCCACGCGTGGGCGAATCTGTGACTCGTGGTCACAGATTTAAAATAGTTTCAAGGCGAAGTAGAGGGGAGCTGAGGAGAAATGTTTTCACTCAGCGAGTTGTTCGAATCTGGAATGCATTGCCTGAAAAGGTGGTGGAGGCTGATTCGATAACAACTTTTAAAAGGGAATTAGATCTTTATTTAGGGAGAACAGGTCTATTAGGCTATGGGGAGCGGGCAGGGCAGTGGGATTGAATCGCTCTTTTCAAAGAGCCGGCACAGAATAGATGGGCCGAATGGCCTCCTTTTGTGCCGTAAAATTCTATGAATCTATGAATTACTCCACCCATTGAGTGGTTAGGGAATGTTTGTACAGGTAGTTAGATTTTTAAGCAGGGTAAAACAGGTTATTATCAAAATGTGCAAAATAATTATAATACTTTAACAGGCTTGTGGAGTAACGAAAGTTGTGGCCCCACCTGGGAATCGAACCCACATCACTTGCAAGGCAAGTGCTCTAGTACGCTTGCAGAACTCCACAACAGGGAATATCTGCTCACAATATATTTTTTAAATTGCACCTGAACACTGGATGGACCACTAGCCTGCTCCTCTAATGCTCTGACAAAGCCTGGCTGGTGTACATCCTGAGATGTGGGAGCTGGCAGAGCTGCTACAGGTCAGAAAGCATCAAATAGAAGATGTCAGGACTGAGAGGCCAGCACTAGGTGTAAAGCACGCACCATCCGTAATATTTATGATTGCATGTCATCGTTGCAGAATGCTTTTCCCATTTAAGGCAAAGCTTTAAATCCCACCGGATACATGTGCACAAGTCTTCTGATAAAGTGCCCAGCTTCTCCGTCATCTCTGTATGGGCCTCATCCTCAGTGTAGAAAGCTCCTGTAGCTCAGTGGTTAAGAGCACTTGTTTTACAAGCGTTGAGACCTGTGTTCAAATCCAGGCAGATCAGGGCAAAACATTGGGCAAGTTTCCTTACTCCACACACCTCAAAAAAAAAACACAATAATAAAATTGTAATAATAATAATCCTTGCATTTGATAACACTTTTCACATATTCTAGATGTCTCGAAGCGCTACACAGAATATTTTGTAAAGTCAATTTGACTATATTTGCGGGCAAAACGCAGCAGTCAATTACGCCCAGCAGTGTCCCACAAATAGCCATGGATTGAAATGACCAATTTATTATTGGGATTTTTTCTTGAGGGATTATTATCAGGCATGTGGAATAAAGAAAGTTGTCGAAGGTTTCACCCTGCCTGGAATCAAACCTAAGTCTCTTGCTTACTAGGCGAGTGCTCTAACCACTGAGCTACAGGACTCCACACATCCTTGTAGTGCCTGTGCTCCCACCAAGGTATCCTACCAACAATGAAGGAACAGCAAAGTGTGCAAATCAACTCTGGCCTGCTTCATATCCCCACCCTGGCCACCACACCATCAGCAGTCAGACCACCAGACTCTCTGCCCCCAACCTGTAGAATTTCATCCCACCAGTGCCTTTGCTCTCATCCTCCCTGGTCTCCTGCAGGGCCCCTCTCATAACCCTCTTTGATCATCCTCTGTGCAGAATAAGTCATAGGATACCTTCCCACCACTCCTCAACCCTATCTCAGGTGCAAATCCTTGACTGTCCATCCTTAGGGTGCTGTATAAATGTACAGTAATTTGTTATGATTTGTGTTGTTGTGAAGGAATGGATGGGGAACCTGCTGATGTTCTTCTGAATCCTTTAACATCGACAAAAAATGGCAGAGAGGAAAGCAGTTTAATATCTCTGCCAAAAGGCAATGCACCACTCCCCCCCCCCCCCCCCCACAATCCTGCACTGGACCTTCAACTCTAACATACATCTTACACTCATAAAACCTTTTAATTTCCAGGCCTCAACTATGCCAACTAAGCCAAACTAAACAAGCCAATGTTGTGTTTTTTTAAACAACATCAACGTATATTTATATAGCTCCCTTCACGCAAAGCAGTTTCGGCAGATTCGGACGCCGATAGTGGAGTTGGGGAGACCAGCGATGAAGGCATTGGAGTAGTTGAGGCAGGAGGTGATAAGCCCATTTTAGACTATTAAAGCCCACTGCTTTCAAATAACCACCCTCCTCCCACTTATGTCCACCGCCCTAAATTCTCCCGCACACACCAG
Organism: Hydrolagus colliei; assembly: GCA_035084275.1. Taxonomy (NCBI): domain Eukaryota; kingdom Metazoa; phylum Chordata; class Chondrichthyes; order Chimaeriformes; family Chimaeridae; genus Hydrolagus; species Hydrolagus colliei. The sequence goes on along the minus strand of CM068744.1, from coordinate 107,022,999 downwards.
ATGCTCCAGCCCTTTCCTATGACATGTACACACAGTGTATATCAGACTATGGTTTGTGAACAGATAGCCGAGCCGAATTTCATACTCCCTATCTCCGAGGCGAATTGTAACCCGTGACTGTCCTCTCTGAGATCAGCTAACTTCAATCGAATGAGATTGAAAACTTTGAACCTCGGGGTCCTTAAACCCTGGCTGCTCTGCCATCAGTGCAACTTTCAGTTTTGTATTAATTGCTTTGTGCCCTATACTGACAGCCTACAGAAGAAGTCAATGCCAATGGTGCCTAAAGGAGTCAAGCACTGACTGTGGAGAGTTGCTGACATCAAGGAATGTTATTCAATAGGGCTCAAAAGCCACTTGTTGCAGTATAAATAAAGAGTGCACAACATCAGACTTGGCATGTGGGACACAAACAAAACACAGACACACAGGAATCATCAGGCTGGTTTTAAAATGTCAGTGCAGAATGTTGTGTGTATGCGCATGTGTGGTGTAAGCTTCCCCCCCCCCCCCCGCCGTAATGCAGTGACAGCACTGACTGTGTTCCAATGGAACTTGAGCACCTTCCTCTGATCCAGAAGCAGTAATGGGGCAGAACTACAGAACCACCCTCTAATTAAGAGTAACTACACACATGAAGCAGTCTCATACTCTCCCCAACAATTAATAATAATACTTGCATTTGATTAGTATTATTATTATTCCACTACCTTGAAATCCTATTGTAGTTCAGTAATAATAATCATTGCATTTGATATAGCATTTTTCATGTCTTCTGGGCATCTCAAAGCGCTTCATAGAATATGCTGTAAAGTGAACTGACTGTAAATATGTGGGTGAAACCGGATGGGGGGGGAGTGGGGGGAAGATAGCTGCCAACGGTGTTATCCTTTGGAAAAGACGTTAAGTCAAGATAACATCTGTGCCTATTCCGGTGGACGTTAAAATGTTGTAGTTGTGTGCTAAGTAAGTAGCCAGCTGTGTTAGCCTACAAAAAGTCACTACACATAACAGAAATAACTATGAAATGCTTTGAGACATTACACATGGTAGTTATTTAATTCATAAAAGTTAAAGATGGACTTAAAGTTCAAAATTAGAGGCAACCATAGACTATATTTTGAAGGCCTGGTCACAGAACTGGTTACATTTCTAGCTCAATGGCTTTTTTTGGCTCTCTGAATATTAAATAAATACATGGCATTGGTGCCAACATTGAGCTCAGCAAACAGCTGCAGACAACGCACTGCATACAAACACACACTCGCCCCTCAGTTCCTTCCTGAACTGCCAATTCTGGGCAGTTATTTACACTGAGCTCGAGTCAGATATGGAAATTCTGACCATCCCTATGAAAGAAAACATCACCACCTTTAAATCAAAAAGTCCTGGGGTCCGGAAATTATGAATTATGTGACAAGCATACTGTTTTTTTTTAAAAAGGGAGAGGTTTTAGGTAAACAAGAATATTTTCATGTGGATGGTTAAGTATGGAATTGATTGACAAAAATGGTTATTGAGGTTGGAACCACAGTATCATGAAAATGGAACTGGATAAGCACCCAGGCACTAAAAAAAAATGGGGGAAAGCTGTAAATCAGCATTAATAAAAAGGAGACAGAGACATATCAGGACAAATGATCTCATTCTGTGCTGAAATTTTCCTCTTTCTATGATACAAGAGGAAAATTTCAATGCGCAATTTACTATGCTTCACCCACAAAATACAGTCAATTCACAGATAGACGTACGCAGCTAAGTGCATGCACGGACTCCGCAGTCTTCAGCAAAGGATGTACAAGGAGGATGCGGTTCAGTTCAGCCCACCCTTCTACCCATGCCCAAGAATATTTTCACCCACTGTCTATATTCACAAGCTTAAATTTAAACAAGTTCTTGGATTTTTCCCAAAATGTTAGTCAATGCCAATCACTTGGAGCTGGAATTCCCCCCCCCCCAACCCCCAGATAATTTTCCTGACTGCTCTCCTGAATGTGCTCCTGATAAATGATAATCACGCATTTGATTTGGCACCTATAATGTTGCAATGCCACTCCTCCTGGCAGTATTACCTGTGACTTACTTTGATATATCTTGAAATCATGTTAAACATGCATGGTTTTGTTGATCAGCTACATATCTACAGGTAACAAAAGGACTTACAGATTGTTTAAAGACGCAATTTATTTTGCTTGGGACACAAAATGATCCAAAGAGCAGACGTTCCACAGCGGTGCCATTTGTATTACTTTAGGTTATCTAAAAGAAAGACAAAGAGTGAGATGTTTATTAAATATTCAGGCAATGTGGGAAACAGTGTAACACCCAGTGCTACAAGTTTACAATCCATTGCAGTGATATAAGGTTACAGTCAAAGCTATAAGGTTACAGTCAAAGCTGGCAGTAGGGTGCATTGTCAAAAGAGCCCTCCTTGAAATGAAACATTAAACCCAGATTCCATCTATGTATTCAGTTAAGATATTAAAGATCCCACTGTAGTACAGTATTCCAAAAGCAAAGGGCGTTTCTCCTAAATTCCTGGCCAACCTCTCTCTAAATAAAATATGGAATTCAATTCATGGCTGCTTGCGAGACCTTGCTATCCGTAAAACTGTCATCACTTTTGACTGTAATATACTGTAAAGTAAATTGATTGTATATTTTGTGGGCAAAACGCAGCAGCGTTTTGCCCACATGACAGTGTCCCACAAACAGTCATGGAATGAATGACCCACTCCATTTATTTTTTTTGGGGGGTTATTATTACCACTGGAAAAGCGATCCACCAATGACTAACAACTAGGTTCCTATTTACTGCAAGGTAAACAGAGGCATGTGGAGAAATTTGCCTAATGTTTTGCCTTGCCCAGTACTCTCATTTGCAACACAAGTGCTATAACCACCAAACTACAGGGGACTGCATGGCTGCTGCATTCACCCACAAATACACTATGGAATGAAGTGCTTGTGGGCGTCCTAAATCCTGTGAAGTTCTTTGGGGCGTCCTCCAGACATGAAAGGTGCTATACCAAATGCAATGAGCATTAAGAATTATTTTCATTATTATTAAAGCACACAAAAAACACTATTATTTTATCACGCAACAGGTAAAGATTATTTCCTTTTCTAAATCCACGTTTCTGACATCTGATCGTTTTCCAGCTTGTCCTGCTTATCACTGCCTGTCCATCCTTCTATGCCAAAGTATGTGCCCACACCAAGATACAACATGCACTTGTCCCTAATTAGGGTATTTTGTTCTCGGTGGATGAAGATTTCTGCTGAAATTAGTTTCTATTTAAAAATAAAACACAATCACAAAAAAGGCCACTCCTTCAATCAAGTCTGCTCTGATGGACCGGAAACTGTGGAGAGCATTCATAAATAAGGAAAACTAAAAGCTAAACTGTGCTCAAGAGTGAAGAGAAGCAATTGGTTGCTCTGCATGACTGCAGGTTTAATCGTATTGCCGACTACTCCACATCCAGTCATTCCCGTGCTTGTAAAATGACTGGCCACCGTGTGTACAGTACTGATGGCTAAAACAAATAGACTAAAGTAAAACTAGATCATGAAGAAAATTAGCAATTGTCTTCTCAACTATAAAAAAAAAGGCACTTTCTGCATGTTTATGTTTTAAAGAGGCGGTTGGTGAATTTTAATGCCAGATAAATGGAAATATAGCAATATAATACTGTACAATTGGACACGGTATGCCATTGATGGCCTGACCAGAGCTGTATGCAATATTCCACATACACTTGATCAGAACTGTACTCACTTAAAATAATAACAGCATTTGATTTAGCACATCATCACATCTTCGAGCCATCTTAAAGCGCTTCACAGAATATACTGTGAATTGACTGTGGGTGAAAATGCGACAGCCAATTGCGCACAGCAGTGTCCCACAAACAGTCGTGGACTGAGTGGCCAAAATATTATTATACTTTCTTTGTTTACAACTTCTACTAATGTAACAACAAAGCATAGTTTTTAAATTTGTCTTGTTTATCAAAGGCTTCCATTATTTCTAGTCCAACCAGAGCAATATAGGAGCAGAAAAGAACTTTGCTCTTGTTTGGACAATCTGGAAATTAAAAAAGGTACATCTGATAGCTGGGCAAATGAAATCAGGAATCTATTGGTTGGTGTACATATAGTGATGATAATAATACTTGCATTTGATTTAGTGCTTTATCACATCGTTCAGACACCTCAAAATATATTGTAAAGTGGGTTGAATGTATTTTTTGTGAGCGAAAATAGACAGGATCAAGCTTGGCTGCAGGCCAGTCCCTTCCAACATTCACTGTCACGTTTTACACATGAATAGCATCCACTTGTACCATGACACCAGCCTTCTTTTCCCTGAAATTCTATCTAGTCTTAGCTTGTTTACTCGTAAAACTTTTTTTTCTTAAAAACTCCCATAGGACTTTCAAAAATTCAGGTCTTCATTTCCTTGGTCAGCTGGGTGTGTGAAACCTGCCACCATGCTTAGGAATATTCAAACCAGACAGACCGAGTTCCACATGTGTTTACCAGCTCCTCATGGAAATTTCCTATTTGTCTGGAATGGAGTGCAGATTCTCTTCTAAGAGGCACACATCCTCCTTACCTAATTCCAGAAAGTATTAGTGCAGGTCAGCAAGAAGCAAGGTTTAGCAAAATCCCAAGTGTTTTGGGGTAACTGCTAGTTTAACAAGCTAAAGCCAAACAGTTTGCCATCGCAAACAATGTCTGACAAGCTTCCAGTTGCTTGTCCAGTTAGGCACATTAGGGCTTTGGTCTGTAGGATTAATAGGAATCAAGTGGGAAAAATTGCTGGTCTGCTCGTCCAAGTATTGCCAACAAACCAGGCTGGATGGTCTGTCAATTGGAAGACCTGCCTAGCTCATAAACCCAATTACTGAGACTTCCACTAGTTGTTATCCCAAGTCTCATAGTTTCCTAATCAAATCAAGAACAAAAAAAAATTACATTTATTGAGCGCCTTTCACGCAGGGAGGACGTCCAAGAAACACGGTGGGAGGACTCAATAACAAATTACAGGGTCAAAGAAGAAGCTTTTCAGGCAGGACTTCAAAAGGGGGAGAAAGGACAAGCCAGAGGGATTTAGGGAGAGTGTTCCAGAGTTTGGGGGTGTAGTGGCTGAAAGCACAACCTCCGATGATGGGTCGGAGGCCACAAGGGACGAACAGGAGGTCGGTGCCAGTTGAGCAGAGGCGCCAGGTAGTGGTTTGGGAAGTGAGGAGGTTGGAGAGGTAGGGAGGTGCCAGAAAGTGTAAGGATTTCATCCCAATGTGAGGATCTTGAAGTCAATCCGTTCAGTGGAGGCTGGCCAGAACTGACAAGGAGTGTGTTTGAGTAATCCTGGTGACAGATGACAAACTGAGGGTTTTGCCTGCATTTGGGAGTACAGTCGGAGGCAGGCAATGCGGTGGAGGTGGAAGGTGGCTGTCCTGGTCAGGTGGACGAAGGACAGCTGGAGGTCGGACTGGACTTCAAGATTGCACACTGGTTTGGGTGAGTGTGAGCCCAGAGAGGTTGAGGATTTCAGATCCACAGGAGTGAAGACATTGACAGAAGTCAAGGAGTATGGCTGCGGCTGCAGAATGCTTGCCCTCATCCAGACTCTGATGTCTGCCAGTCAACCTGACAGAATACAGACCTGGAGCTGGTCCTGGAGGACACCAAGTATATTTGTACATCATTTGCACACATGTAGAAGTTTACCCTGTCTCACAGATGACATTGTCCAGAGGGAGCATATAGAGTGATTCATACAGGGCAGCACATGAATGCCTGTCATCTTCCTGTTCTAGAGGTCCAAATTCCAACACCTTGCACCAGGTTTACTCAACAGCAATCTTGATCCTCATCACATAGGCAAAGAGACATGCCTCTGTGAAGCTGACTTAGCTGAGCCAAGGTGCTGAGTGACAGGCAAGCATTGGCTATTAGCCCAGTATTGGCTGTCACGATACTGTGTACCACAAATCCATGTCTCATTGCTTGGTCCTGAACTTTACAACAACGACAACAGCAACATGCATTTATATAGCGCTCTCCATGCCAGGCGGCAAAACTGGCTGAAGAAAAAAGACAACTCAATGATGTGAAAAGGTACTGTATCAAATGCAAGGATTATTATAACCCTCCTCTGCATGCTCAGGAGTCCATTGCCATAAAGGGGACCTGTTTGGACACATATATAATGGACCAGAACTGTAACTGGTATTGGTATTCACTTTACAATATATTTTGTGAAGCACTTTGAGACGTCTCAATGACTTGATAAGGCACTATATCAAATGCAAGGATTATCATCATTATTATATTTGAAGAGAGATGAAAATGATCAGATTGCCCTTCACCCTTTTATAGCACAGTCCAGAAGGACATCATCCATTTGGAAGTAAGTTTTGTGTAAAAAAAAAATTTTTTTTAAAAGCCATCCAAATAAAAACTGGATTTAAAAATATTCCCTAATTCTGCTCAGTCTTAAATCTGAAAGCAAAATGATGTTGCAGGCCAGGTCTAGGTATAATCTGAAATCTCAGTAAAGATGTGGAGAAATTTAGAAGATTGTAGCAAAGACATACATTCTGTGTGCACTTATTTTTAACATTAACACATCAGATAAACATGCACCAGACAACTCACGGAACATTGCCAGGAAACTGCTGTTCTCAGGGTTGTTTATTTTTAAAATAAATCTCGACGGCGGAAACTTCCGATAACTTCTCTGCTGCAGTGCCAGTCGTGCCCACAGACTGCTGTGGAGCGCATCCTAGCCTGCAGACTCAATGGAGGATATTCAATAGGCTCAGAGGCCTCTTTACACACTGGAAAATGTACTGCAGAATGAAGGTTATTTGTAGACCAACACCACATCTATCTGTAGGCTATCTGAAGGACAACACTTCCAAAATATAGCACTTTTTTCTTTCCTCCCCCCCCTCCCCTCTCCCTACAGTACTGCAGCAGTATCGCCTAGACTGTGAACACAAAGGATATGTGTCTGATTCTGTTTTGTTTCTTGAGCTGTGACCTAAACAAACAGTTTTGCTTAAGGTGTTTATGGCATGTTAAATAGTTCGTGAGTGGTATCACTGAAATCTACATTCCATATTGGATCCTTTGGTTGCAAGTGCAGCTGTAACAGGCACAGCCAGTACAGTACAAGCCAAAACAGCCCAAATAATACCCAATTGTGCACAGCAAGATAACTAGAACCACGAATAGAAAACTTGCATTGTAATAACCTCAGCACAGTCACAAAGTCAATTCATCTCGTTTCCAACAATGAATCTTCACCAGTGGGACAGCAGTTTGGTTTAACGTCCGATTGAAAAAACAACATCTCTGACGTAGTGGGTTTTCTGACCGGTAGGTGAAGAATGCTACCGACTGAGCCACACTGACAGTCCACGGCCATCAATTTCCAACGCTGCAATAACAGCCCCAATTTCAGATTAGTGCACTCTGAAATATACAAGTGTGTATAATAATAATCCTTACATTTGATACACAGTAGTGCTGTTCAAATTATATAAATGTAACAATACAAAATATTATATTTCAGCACTTTGGGACTTCCACCCAGAATGGAAAGTGCAATACAAATGTGATTTGTTTTTGAATGCATGGAGGACATCTTAAAGCATATATGCATGTGCAGTGCATTTTTTTTAAAAAAAGCTTCTTTAAAACTTTCACTGATACCAAACACATAGATTCTGTGGTGTTTGACAAGACTTACTTCTGCAAAAACAAATGGTAGGTATTGTACAAAGCTGAGGGTTTGGAAAGCAAAGCCCATTACTGCCTTTCCACATCCCTCCTACATGTACTTGGAACTTTAAAGCTGGCAACGTCCAATATGAACTAAAGGCTGGAACTGCTGGCTATGGGTTTCAAATGGTTTAATGTCTGCCAATGAAACACTGATCGCCTTGTAAAAAAAAATACACTGCTTATACTGTGTGTGTTCTGCAACTCCTTCACATAAGGAACTGGAAGTATATTTTCCCCCCCACAGAATACAGTCAATTCACTTTGCAGTATACTATGTGAAGCGTTGCAAGACGTCTCAATGATGCAATAAGGTGCTATTATAATAATACTTGCATTTGATATAGCACCTTAACATGTCATTGAGACATCTCAGAGCATTTCACTAAATATATTGTAAAGTAGATTGAATGTGTATTTTGTGAACAAAAAAAACTTATGTTATATCAAATGCAAGGATTATTTTGGTTATTATGTTTAGAAGGAATGGTGAACATAGAATACTTAGGGCACAATGATTGTGCTAGGTTGGGTGATGATGTCTTAAGAGAGACGGCCAGAATTGTACAGCACAGACCCAAGGTCAATAATAATAATTCTTGCATTTGATTTCGCACCTACATGCCAGACAGTAACTTCTGCTAAGTGTAGCAACTGAATTGGTTAGCAACTTTGTGTTCACAGCAACTTCTACAAACATCCAGGGGGAGAATGACCAATTTATATGGAAGGTTGTTGGCCAGGACACAAGGAAAAGCTTTCCCTTTTCTTTTCCAATATATGTGCCAAAAAGTCTGTTAAATCTTTGGAATAGTCTAAATTCAGTAATAAAAAAAATACATAAATTCTGTGATTTACAGGGTATCAAGCTGGTTTTAGCATCAGGGATTTTCATTATCCAGAATATTGAGAATCACCTGATTATTTCCCACACTAGTAAAAATTGTTTTAAGTGTCTGTACCTTCAGAATGCTTCAGAAACCTTCACTTGCTGTCAAACATAGTGACTATGCGTAGAAAAACGTAGCAATAATAATCCTTGCATTTGATGTAGAGCTTCATCACATCTTCGATACGTCTCAAAGCGCTTCACAGGATATACTTTTATGGGTGAAATGCAACAACCAATTGTACACAAGTGTCCCACATTCGTGGATTCGGTGACCATTATTCCCAATAACAACTATTATTGTTTTAATCTCAAGAAGAAGATCTGGGATGGAGTTGAAGTTGGAAGCAACTGACCACACATCAGAACAGGCCATTTTGTATGTAAAATGCTGGAGACTAGGGAACGGCGATATGGGATTTTTCCGGATATGGATATATCGGTTTGCTCATACCTGCTTAAACCGATCTATCGAGTTTTTATACTGCGCATGCGCGTGCATTCGAAGTGCGCGTGCATTGATGGCGCGCGCGCATTTATGGTGCGCGCTCAGTCGCGGTGCGCGCGCATTGACGGTGCGTCCGCACTGACGATGCGCGCGCAGTCGCAGTGCACGCACATTTCGAAATGCGTGCTCTAGGTCCAGAAAGTTTGTAATGTTGGTGTCAAGGTCTGTTGAATTATACGATGTTGTTTGCTCCCTACCTCCCCCTCTCTCCCTCCCCTCTCCTTCTCTCCCTCCTTTCCCCTCTCCTTCTCTCCCTCCTTTCCCCTCTCCTTCTCTCCCTCCCCCTCCACTCTCCCTCTCTCCTCTCCCTCCTCCCTGTCTCCTCTCCCTCCTTTCCCCCTCTCCTTCTCTCCCTCCCCTCTCTCCTTCTCTCCCTCCCTCCCCTCTCTCCTTCTCTCCCTCCCTTCTCTCCTTCTCTCCCTCCCTCCCCTCTCTCCTTCTCTCCCTCCCTCCCCTCTCTCCTTCTCTCCCTCCTTTCCCCTCGCTCCTTCTCTCCCTCCTTTCCCCCTTTCCTTCTCTCCCTCCCTCTCCTCTCTTCCTCTCTCCTTCTCTCCCAACTTTCCCCCTCTCCCTCCCTCCCCTCTCTCCTTCTCTCCCTCCTTTCCCCTCGCTCCTTCTCTCCCTCCTTTCCCCCTCTCCTTCTCTCCCTCCCTCCCTCCCCCTCTCTTCCTCTCTCCTTCTCTCCCTCCTTTCCCCTCGCTCCTTCTCTCCTCCATCTCTAAACACAAAATAGAACACACACACACCAAAAACAAAATCTAGAGATTTATTCTCCTCCATTTCTTGCTTGAAACTAGCATGTAATGTCCACGTGTAAATGAGATCTATTACAATAGAAAAGAGAGAGACAGACAGTCTGACTGTTAGAGTTAGAAGCCAGATTATCACTGCTGTGTGTGTCTGACCAGACACACACATAGAAGCAGTGATAATCTGGCTTCTAACTCTCTCACACACAAAAATAACACTTACAGCCACAAAATGCCACTTATTTTTATGTAGTCTGAAGTCTGAATTAATGTCCTTCGCCATTGGCAAGCTCTCCTTTGCTATGCAAAAAGTGACAGCGTTCGTGATACTTTGCCACTTTTTGTCCCCTCTCTGGTACAATGTTCTCCTCTTAAATAAAGCAGGAATTGTTTGAGCTGCACTGGCCCCACTACCTGTCGCTTTCTCCGAAGCGCTGGTTCGACTTCCTGCTGTTGTCGACAATGATTTCGCTCTGAGGGCAGCGTGCTGGGCGGGGTGGTGCTGCTTAATGTGTTGTCACAGGTTGCTCGTGCTCGAATCAGATGTCTTAACCAAGACCTTGCAAACTGTACATCTATACACACCATTACTGACTGCATTGTTTTCAAAGTAGTCCCATACGGGGCTTCTTTTCCCCATGATGAGAAAGGTAAATTTTCAAACTACAATTTTCAGCGATGCGACTTTGTTAAGACGCCACGACTCACGTCGAGTATACACAGTAAAGTGTGCGTGCGCATCGGATGTGCGCGCCCGTTAATTGTGCGTGCGCACCGAATGTACGCGCATTCCATGCTCTAGGTCTAGGAGGTTGCAATGCCGGTGACAAGGTAAGCTGGAAAAGATCGCATTACACTGATAATACCAACAATATTGATATATTGCCAGGAACGATATAAAAAATATTAACGATGTATATTTTTAAAATCAAATCTCTCGATATAACGGTTTTTTTAGAATCACCATATCGGCATACCGATCTGAAAATCATATCGGGTTTAATCGAAAAACCGATACATCGCCGTTCCCTACTGGAGACACTGCCTTCTCTTTTCTAACAGTGTTGCAGGGTCATGAACATTCACCCAAACAGGAGGACATAAACTCAGTTTAACATCTTAGTAAATCCCGAGTTTCCTCAGTACTGTATTGGTAGAAGTGCATCAGCCTAGAGAGAGCGCCAGCCAGTCCCAACATAGGTCTTCAACCCACAGCAGAGTGCTGCTGTGTGAGCCAAGTTGACAGCAACAACAACTTGCATTTTATACCACCATCACACAGGATGGTGTCTCAGAGATCTCACACCCACTATACGCTTTTTATAGACACAGGCCAGTCTCACACACAGCTGCACAATAAAATTTCCCTGGTCAATCCATAATTTAGAGTCCCTTTCTCTCTCTCCCCAAAATGCACACCCTCTTACAAATCAAAATAATGAATAATTAAAAAAACAGTTTAATTGCCAACTACATCTTTTCTCAACTGTGAGCATGAGGGGAGAGTAAGGTGAGAAAGGCAGAAGAAAGGGAGGGAATACATAAAACTACTGCAGTCTGCAGGAAAATCCAAAACCAAATCAACTGATCAGAAGTGTTTTCTCAGCGACAGGACTGAATTTATGGAATCCCGTTTGGACTAACCCAAAAGTCAGCATATGAACACCTGCAGAGTGTAACATAAATCACACCAATGGGAATCCAAGAATTTCATCTGGAAAACAAATTACTTTCAGGGTAAATAAATCCCAATTTCAAACCACGTGTCAAGAGTACTGTGGCTTGTGGTATTTCTTAAGGTAGCTCAAGATCTGTCTTTCAGAGAGTCAGCCAATACAGGCATGAGGGGCCAAATGGTCTATTCCTATGCTGTCAATTCCTCTTGCTCAGGATTTCAGACTTGTATGGATGGGGGGGGAAAAAAGTCAGCCATCAGCATGTTTAAGAGTTTGCAAAGGTAACATAACTTTTGACTCTCTCTTTACCCAAGTTTGAAACCCTGAACTATAGAGAAGCACAGCAAGGCAGGAGACTATTTGATCTACTGTGCCTGTGCTGGCTCTCTAAAAGACCCAGCACTATCATTTGCCTACTTTCCCACCATACATTTTTTCAATATGTAAACAATCTAGGTGACAAAACTACTGAATATCCTTTTTTGGAAAAAGAGGGTGAGACAGATCTCCTCAAGGCTAAATTAGCTCCAAAGCAACATGGTTGGCAATGTATGATCAACACTGAGTTGATCCTCTGTGGTAGTCTCAATAGTTCAGTAACTGACCAACGCAGATCCACAGAGTAACAAAGTGTTGTTAATGACAGCTCAGGCAATCTGGCTCTTCGGGAAGCATTCTTACCACTCAGCTCTCGTTAACGCTGAAAGCAAAAGCCTTAATGGGTAGTGAGATCCTGGCTGGACAAACAATGGGAAGCAGGCCAGTGTTCACAAACTATCCTATTTTTGCTGGTTAGCTCAGTGGTTACAGCACTGGCCTTACAAGCGTAAGAACTGTGTTCGAATCCAGGCAGATCAGGGCAAAACCTTGAGTAAGTTTCCTTACTCCATACGCCTAACAATAATCCCTCTAAAAAAAATAACAAAATTGGTCATTTCAATCCACGACTGTTTGTGGGACACTGCTGTGCGCAATTGGTTGTCGCGTTTCGCCCACAAATATACAGTCAATTCACATTACAGTATATTCTGTGAAGCACTTTGAAACATCTAGAAGATGTGAAAAAGCACTACAATATATCAAATTTAAGGATTATTATTATTAATCTTCATCAGGAAACTGACTCTGAAATTCCCAAGCACAGAGCACACTGTACCTAATACTTTCCAGAATTAGGTAAGCAGGATGCATCCCTCCAGGGAGAGAGAATACATTCCATTCCTGAAGCAGAAAATTCCATGTGTAGGTAATAGGTATATGTGGAATTCAATCTGGTTTGGATATTCCTAAGTATGGCAATTGATTTCCATGTATGTCAGATATCCCGCTGAGAAAAATAAAAAGTCAGAGATTCCTCTAACATGAAGGGTGTTAGAGAAATTCAAACTGTTATTACTGATAATAATCCTTGCATTTGATCAAATGTTTTATATCGGGGGTGGGGTGGGAAGTGAAAAGCAGAGACGAAATCTGGAAATGAAACATGAAAAACCACTGCAATGGATATACGATAAACATGGCGACCATATATTGCGTAGATGAACACAATACTAGCACAGCAAATTCCCAAGCACAGCCTTGAAGTGAATGGCAATTTTATCTGTGGAATTGTTGACCAGGACACCCGGGGAAACTCGCTTCTCTTTTCCAATAGTGACATTGGAATTTTAATATCCACCTGAACAGCCTCTTGACAAGAACAGAACACACCAGAGGGTCCACTCCCTCCGTTCAGCAGTCTGTGGTCTGCTCCACATCCTCTATGTGGCCCAACCACCATCAGTGGTCAGGCTTTCAACCGTTTTTCCCCCCACCCTATGGAACTCCATCCCACATTCCCTTCACCTCACTCCCACCATTTGCTTCCTTCAAGATGCGTCTTAAAACCCAACCCTTCAACTAAGCCTTTGGCCAACTTCATGCCCTCCACCCTCCCCAACTCAGGTCTAAACCCCTAATTGTCCAGTGCTTTGGGACATCCTCCTGACGTGAAAGTCACTATATAAATGCAATTTTGTATTGTAATAGAGGACAGAATCCTGTGTTACCATCTTCCCAATATTCTTTAGGAAGCGCAGATTTGAAAACGGAAAAAACAATGAACAAAATTAGCCTGACTTGGTCAGTAGGACTGGGCTGGGCCAGAAGTTTGCGAGTTCAAGAACCACATTGGAACGTGAGCTGACTCCAGGCTGACATAATGAATTGTTGGAGGTGTGGTTGTTTGGCTAAAGGTTAAAACCAGATTCCATCTCTGTCTTTAATAATAATTATAATAATCCCTGTATTTGATATAGTGCTTTTCATGTCTTTTAGGCATCTCAAAGCGCTTCACAGAATATATTGTAAAGTGAATTGACTATATTTCTGGGTAAAACATAGCAGCAATTATGCACAGCAGTGTCCCACAAACCGTCATGGGTTGAACCAATTTAAGCATTTTTTTTATTGAGGGATTATTATCAGGTGTGTGGAGTAAGGAAACTTGCCCAAGGTTTGGCCCTTTAGGTGAGTATAAAGATCCCATCACAATATTGGAAAAGAGAAGGAAGCTTTTCCTAGACTGCTGGCTAATAATCCTCAAATTTAATTGTTTGTTTTGCTATTTTTGGTCAGCCAGGTGAATGAGTATCTAAACAAGCCTATAAGATACACCTTACAAGGTGTCTGGAATAAAATACACATTCGCCCTCTGCAGTTTGGCAAGAGCCAAGGATTGGTGTCTGTAAAAGCCTACAAATACTTAGCAAGCTTTAAATACCTACAAACAATCTACACTTGATAATTACAGTGAAGTGCTTTGAGACATTTACAGCTTTAACGGCACTAAAAAATGCATGCTCTTTCTTTTCCTTCTTTGTAAGAAGCCAATTCTCATCCCACTTCCAATTGTTTGGTCATTTTCCTAAAAAAACATAAAAGTGACACCATCATCTGAATTATATGTTAAAAATGGCTTTAGTCCTGACAGTTCCCAGATCCCATTCACTGTGCCATGCTTAGAAAACATATGGAGACCTTTTACCTCCTGCTATTTGGTTTTTCCTACGAGATGTTGGCAACACTGCCACCAATTCTGCAGTTCATTCTTGCATTAATGTCCTTTGCATTGTCTAGTCGGTTATAAAATTGAAACCAATGTGAAATAAGATGACACATTTATGACTTTGTTTTACAGCCAGATTTACATTTCTTCAGTTGGAAAACTTTAATTTACAGGAAGTTAGCAATCCGAGTTCCTCCGAGTTGCCAATTGGCTTCTTTTTCTGGACTTGAATTACTGTATGTGGGAGGTAGCTTGTCCTGGTCAGACAGGGTGGTGTAGAAATGTCTAGTGTGCTTTCATTGCAGTGTTAATCTGCAACTCGCCTGGATTCGAACACAGGTCTCATACTTGTAAGGCGAGTGCTCTAACCACTGAGCTACAGTGGTTAGAGCACTCGCCAATCGACTAACAACCGGGTTTCTACTTACTGCTAGATAAACAGTGGAGTATGGAAACATGCCCAACATTTCACCCTCACCATGAATCGAACCCAGGTTCTCTCGCTTGCAAGGCAAATGCTCTTAAAACAACAACAACAAAATTTTACTTGTATAGCACCTTTCACATCAGAAAGACGTCCCAAGGCGCTGACTACTAAATGACAGCACTCATGTGCGCAATATGTCAAAGTGCAAATGCCCAAGCCAATGGATGATGTCAACAGGACAAGAGTATATTGATGGTGAATAGGGAAGAAGAGTTTCTACTGATGTTCTTCAGATAAACTGGTCATACACTTTGTGGCTATTTGTGGAACCCGTTTGTGCACAAATGCATGTCCCTGCAAATAGACAGTCTCCACACTTGAAAGCAATCACCTGTGTAGCACTTTGATGTTCTAGGCACCACATTAAATGTAAGGACTATTATTATAGCTCAGCTTCACCTTTGTAGAAAGTTTTAGCAGCTGTACTAAAGAGAACACCATAAAATCTGCAGCCGCTGCTGCACCAGCCCCGTTCAGAGAATTCTTTCCACATCTCCGTCTGGCTGTCTGCAGCGTTGGGTCACTCAATTAAAGAATGGCTGTAGTGCATCTATTCTGCTGATTGCAAATGTCCATTCTCGGTCAAGTGTCAAATGAATCCTCAAAGTGCTCACAGTTGAATCAGAATTTCACAGAATTTTACTGCACAGAATGAAGGAGGCCATTTGGTCCATCATGCCATTGGTAAGAGCTAGCCATTTAGTCCCACTGCCTTGATTTATATTATACTTTTTCCATTATACTTTATACTGACACCATTATACTTGTTCCCCTCAGTGCTATTCAAAGAGCATGTTAAAAATATATCCTCTCCATTTATTTACTTAAATTTTTGCCCTCTAGTTAGACATAGTTTCTCCCTAGTTTCTTTATATTTCTAATTAATTTTGCACCTTATCACATTGTCGAGATGTCTCAAAGCACATCACAGGATATACAGTAAATTGTAATGATTGTATTTGTAGGAAAGTGTATTAAATCCCTCTTAAGGAGCACCTCCATCATGTATCCTCTCAACTTTCTCAGGTTCCAGTGAAAGCATACCTTATTTGGTTCCTCCTCTTAAAAAACGACCGGATTTCTAGAAAACCCAAATTAAATAAATGCATGCTTTTCAACATGCAAGCTGTTTTAATCATTCGTTCTGCAACTAGTGAGTGAGAATTGCCACAGTAGGCTAGGAGTTTTGACTCTCCCTCCCCCACAATTCTGGACAGGAGCCAGGAAACTGGGACTCAGCCGCCCCCTCAGCCCCAGGTGGTCTAAAGGCCAGAGAAACCAAAGGGGAGGAGAGGGAATGGTTAGGTAGACATGCGCAGAGAAAGACAGTTGGGAAAAGTATTTCTGTTTTTAAAACAACATTGCCCAGAATTGCCAAAAAAAAGGAGCAATTGGAATGTTGTGCTCAGAATCAAGAATGCGCTTATCTCAAGCGAAACGTGATTTTAAGTCATTGGCAAGTACACGGTTGTATTTATCGGTTTTAACGGTTGTTAAAAGTCTCCTAATTTCAAGTAAGGCAACCAGGCATTTGATTCCCACACACACAAAAAAGTTTCACTGAAAGAAAAAAAACGTTGCATTGATTGCAATCAATCTTAAAGCTTAAGAAACAAAATGGTTCCTCTTGCCTTCTAATATAAAAAAGGCAAGCAATATACAGTAGTTGTTTCGTTTTCTTACTGGAGGAATCCGCTCGGCCGGAAAAAGGAATTTGTTGCCCGAGAGGGTAAGCTGTGAGCTGCTGCTCCAGTCCCCCCCATGCTGCCTGCATTCTCTCTGCCTGGCCAAACAATAATAAAGCACTGGGGGAGGGAGGTGCGACAGACAGACAACCCAGACTCTCAGCTTGTTTATCTAAAGCAAATAAACAGTCATTTAAATAGTAAGATAATATTTCCGAACCACCGAACTGCTAATAAAATAAAGCTCTGAAAGTTGCTTCAATGCCCCAAACCCATAAAACGCCAACTTGAACCATCCTCTCTTTCATACAAATGTTGAAATTGCCAGCGTTATTCATCACGCCGGACAAAGCGCACATTAAGATCTGTAATTTTCAAACTTCCAGAATTTTAAAAACAAGAAATCTGATCTGTTCATCTGCTACTTTCAGAACATTTATCTACATCATCCAGCTCTTCCTTTCCAAAAAACAACACTTTCCCACAAAAAAAAGTTGGTTAACTTAAAGAAAAGTTCACTTTCAATACTCTAATTCCATCAATATTGGGTGGAAACTATCAGTATCCACATACTTGGAAGCTATTTTTCCCCAAAATCTGTTTTCTGATTATTTAAACACATTTCCTAGCTCCTTCCTGTCTTAGGCCCAAAGGTTGACTTTTACCCAAAGTCTGTCCATTTAAAGGGTCCAGGTTAAAACCCAGTGCATTTTCGATCTGAGATCTCAATAGGATTAAAATGCACTTAAGATAAATCCACATCAGTCAAAATGCATTTTAATTTTATTTCGTAAATAGCATTCATTCAAGTGGTAAGTATACAGGTAAGGTATGGCTTGGACAAACATTTAGAATCCCCAAAATAAACTACCACACCTATGTATATATTATATTCACCTCTTGGATACAGCAATAACCTAATATGTATTAATAATATATTATATATCATCAACTTTACACAATCACAGTGTAACGTATCATCTACGGGTTTTACAAAGTTTTACAAAGTGGAGATTATTACCATCATTCATTTCCTTCACACAACTATCCTCAAAAGGGAAGTGTTAATTGCAAAATCAGTATTAAAATCTTGACACAAACAGAGGTTCAACACATCCAGTGCTGTTAATGATGTACGAATACAGGAGGGCCACAAACCCAATAGTGTATTTCTATGCAATCACTTTTAAAATACTTTTAAGATGACAGCTTTATTTCTGCGACTTTTATGTCTCCGAATTGGCTGCCTTATTTGCCTACAAATAGATAGCTTTCACATTTGAGTCCAAGACTTGTATGTTCAAGCTCTAAATCAGTACTTTCAGCATCATCACCTAAGATGACATGGGTTGTCTGTCAACAGTAGACATCCTTCTGTTGAGACTTTAAAACAAGGTTGCATCTGCCTATCCAGATAATAATAATTCTTGCATATGATATAGTGCTTTTCATGTCTTCTAGACATCTCAAAGCACTTCATAGAATATAATAATAGTAATCCTTGCATTTGATATAGATCTTTTCACATCTATTGACGTCTCACCGAATATACTGTAAAGTGATACTGTAAAGTGAATTGAGATGAACTTTAAGCATGCCATGGCACTATTTAAAAAGAGAAGGGAGTTTCTCCTACTGTCTTAGCAATCAATGCCCCAGAGGGGAAAAAAGTTATTCGCTTCATGTCTGTTTGTGGGACATTGCTGTAAGCAAACTGGCTGCCACAATCACCTACAACTGACACATACAGTTCATTTAACAGAAAACTCAAATGCAATAAGGTATAACAGATTGAAAGGATATCAAAAGTAAGTACTGTATTATTATTATATGGATTTAACAGGCACCTCGCCCATAAAATAGTCAATTTGCAATATATTCTGCAAAACGTTTTGAGAAATCTGAACAATGTGATAAGGTACTATATCAAATGCAAGGATAATTATTGAATTATTAACTCTTTGCAAGATTTCAACATTACAGGCACTATATCAAATACAATGATGACATATTAAAAATTTTAAAAGCTACACAGAATTAAACTGGATCTCTGGTTATCTCTAAACAACCAAGAATGGGTTAAAATTCACCAATCATTGGTTCCAAGTTGGTACTGAATAGACTTATGCTTGATATCTCTCTGAACGGTTTAACACTAGAGGAAGGTAGATGGTGGAGCCTTGAGTACCCAAAGCAACAACAACAACAACAACAAATTACATTTATAGAGCGCCTTTCACGTCGGGAGGACGTCCCAAGGCGCTGTATTTTCTGTGAAAGCATATTTTCACAGCAGAATCTCTGTCCCTCACTTTCCAGCATTTGATACAGTACATGAAAAAAAAAGCTTCTCCCCACTCCAATTAACTATGCAGACACCCCCACACCCACTCATAAACCCAACACAAAAAAAGTTCTCTCTCTCTCTCTCTCTCTATCAAAACCACCACGAAATAAATATATTTACCCTCCTTCGCTATCAGTTCATCAGAAAAAGAAGTCAGAGGGCGTCTTCTCAGAAAATTACCTGCTGAGTTTAGTTGGACTCGAGGCTGTTAGCAAAGGAAGGAAATGGTCGTTTTTGGGGAATGAAGCTGCTCTTGGGCTTTCTCTTTATGTGTTAGGTCTTCCCCCCCACTCTCGGTGCGCGGGTTGTTTTGTGGGCAGTTCTCTTTCTTTTGTTACCTATTTTTGTTTGAGGGAGGGGGGGGGGGGGGGGATGGGAAGTGAAAGGAGGGGGTGAGGAGGAGAACCACGTCCCCACTTATCGTGTCGAGGTGCCGGAAAATTAACAGAGAACAAGAAGAGCACACGACAGCCATTCATTGACTGACTGACTGACTCACAAGAGGACAACGATCACGACGTCTCTCGGTGTTGACGTTTCTCCAACCGATTCAACCAAACTCGCTAGGCGGCGGAATGTGGGGAGCCCGCTAATTGATTGACATACTTCCACTCCAATGGAAAATTCGCATCCCGCTGAAGGCGTTGGTCTTATTGGTGCGATGCCTGTTTGTGTTGCTAGGATCCCGCCTCCCCCCCACCCCCACGCAACGGCACGGCGTCCTGCCGTACAAGCTTGAAGGAAGGTGGAGCCTGAGAGAGGTGGGGGGCGGAGTGGGAGCCGGCGGTGGGCGTGCATTTTCATAATTGACAACACATTTGACCAATCACAGGGGTGATTTTCGAAAGCGCGCGCTTTTTAGCCGAGTGTACCGACCAATCCTGAGCTGGCCAACGTTGCCACTCAACCCATCTTGATTTGCCTTGACACACGCCCCCTCGTTCAATCTATCTTGATTTTTTTAATCGAAAAGATTGACAGCAGAGTAAGCCAATCAAAGGACGCAATATGGCCTTTTAACACAAGTGGCAGCGCACGCGACCAATCGGAGGCGGGAAGCCTGCCGCCCCACAGCGGTGACAGCTCGAGCCGTGGCGACCGTTGGTCGCGAAGAGTTTGTCGGCGACACAAAAAAAAGTTTCCCCGTGAGAGGAGAAAGCTATGTTTAAAACTAAAAGTGGTCACGTTAAATTAATCGATGGGGGGGAGAGGGGAGGGGGTGGGGGTGCAGAGAACCACCGTAACATTTTACACATAATCTGAAATGTTAAGAAGGTTAATTTTGTTGAAACGAACGATTTCTTTTTTTTGTTGTTGCTGACGGTGATGAGAGGAATAATAAACAAAATCTCTCCACGGCGACGGCTCGGCCGGAAAAAGTGCTCGAAATAAACCACAGTCACACGAAGAGCCAGGTAACAGAGACGTCGCTCGCGATGGGATTCCATTGGAAAGAGCAGAGGTTGCCGAAGGTGCTTGCGGGACGAGGTGGCCGAGTGGTTAAGGCGATGGACTGCTAATCCATTGTGCTCTGCACGCGTGGGTTCGAATCCCATCCTCGTCGGATTTCCCGTTTTTTGTCAGAAAATTTATTATTCATAAAGTCAACGAAAAATATCCTTGCGTCAAGCTCTGCTCGCTTCAATTTTTAACCCCCTCTCTCTCTCCCACCCACCCCGCCCTTTCATATGTTTTGCCTGTCGAATGTTAATGGGACGTGAGCTGCCGCAGTTCGCCCACAAGATGTAGTCGATCCACTTCCACAGAATAATCTGTCAAGCGCTTTGAGGCGCCGTGACGGTGTGACGAGGCGCTACATCAACTGCTGGGATTGTTAAATCTAATACAAAATTACTATCGTTAAATAACCATGATTGCAAGAATATTTTGTGTAATTGTTCAATAATATTTTTTCAATAATTATTTTTATATAATTTTTTAAAAAATAAACCATTTCGTAGAAAAGCATTTCGAAGAGCGCCGTATCACGTCCTTGAGCCATCTCAAACAGCTCCACGGAATACACTGTAAAGTGAATTGATTGTATTTTGCGGGTGAACTGGGTGTGCAGAGTGACCAATTTATTCGTTTATCTTCCAAAACAAAAAGGTTTTATGGGTTTGACCACCGTATGTATTTGTGGTAGACCTTTATATTCCCGCAACAGCATATAGCTTTGGTCTATTGTCTTCTAGAATAATAACAAATTCCACATACCAGTAGCCCAGAAGCGCAGTGACTGCATTTTGTAGGTAATAAGACACATCATTTACGCACAGCAGTGTTCCACAAACAACAACAACAACAACAACACAATTACACTTGTATAGTGCTTTTCACATCAAGGAGGGACGTCCCAAGGAGCCCGACAGTCATTGTTTCAGACCCGATCTGGGGTTGGCGAGGGTGGAGGGAAAGAGGGGATTTGAGGTGACCGATAGGACAGTCGAAGAAGATGGTCTTGAGGGAGGCGAGGGAGGCAGCGAGGTGGAGGACTGCAGGATGGAGTTCCAGAGGTTGGGGGCAGAGTGGTTGAAGGCTCGCCCGCCAATGGTGGGGTGAGTCGGAGGATGTAGAGCAGGCCAGAGGCTGCTGAGCGGAGCCCCGGGCTGCTTGGTGAGGGGTTAGGAGATCACAGAGTTAGGGTACGGTGAGGTAATTTTGTTGTTGTAAGTTTGGATTTAGTCCAGGCGCATTCGGCAGCTCGCACTTGCGCCTTGAGGGTTCACAGATGGCTGGTGTACCGGGGGATTTACAAGAGTGAGAGGCGGTTCAAACAGCCAAAATGCAAGTCACCAATTTTATTGTGGAGATTGTTGGCTATGACATGGGGAAAAAACCCTTTTTGAATTCATATTGTGGGAGATTTTAAAATTAAAGTAAAATACCCTACCAGAATTCAACAACTAACACTGGATTAGAATCTGTGCATTCTGACTACTGCAAGTAAATTTTTTTTTGCAGGCTGTGAAAAAGTTTGAACTTTTTTTCTCCCTAGTTGTCTGTGTATTTTGATATCATTTGCCAAGTCAATTTGACATCCAGACATGACTGTACGAATAAGCACTTTGCCTAAGCTGATGCAATCAAAACAAAGTTACTTGGAATGCTTTTACTCCTTCCCAATTTGTGTCGAGAAACATCTGGACTCATTGAAACTCTTAGGGTATTTTTGTATTCATTTACAGGTACTTTATTGGATCTTGCTGTGTCAAGACTTCGGCATCTATCGGTTGAGAGAGAAGCTGCCCCACTGTCTCCACTGATGGCATTGTTTAAATTAAACAAACAAAACTCCACTTACATATTCTCCCACAAAATTTATGATAATTTCACTTTACAGTATATTCTGTGAAGCGTTTTGAGAAGTTTCAACTGTGTGATAAGGCGCGATAACAAATGCAAGGATTATTATTTCATGAGAAATCACAACGACAACAAAATAATTACATTTGTATAGTGCCTTTCACGTCGGGAGGACGTCCACAAAAGGAAGTGTTTTACAAATTGTGGCAAATCAAACAAAAAGTACAATTCTTTTAGTCAGCTGCGTGTCTGACACACGGAAAGCCTCAGCACGCTTAAGAATATCGACACCGATTACGAGGAGTTCCACATGTATATGGCGACATCCATCTGTCTGGAATGGAGGGACACATCCTGGAAATATTAGGTCTGGTTAGCAAGAGCTAAGGCTTGGGTTCGGACCCCTGGATTTGTGTTGGGCTACTGCTGATGTATAATCATCCCAAACTGTACAACAATAAACAACACCATATTCAACAGAAACATGTTGGAGTTACAATAAATATCACAGCAGGTGGTATTTTCACATATTGAATGCAGCCAAGACGTTTACATCAACCAGTAAAACACAGTTCATGTGCTTTTCCCATTTTGCAAATTAAGACCTCAGTGAGCATAAAGTTTGGAACAAGAAAAGGTCATTCAGCCCATTAAGCCATGCAGTCCATAATTATAAACTCCCCTACCACCACTCTAATCTCTTGGGAAAAACTCCAAACTAAAGCAATCTGAACTCCATGCAATCAATCAAGAACTTCATGGTATTCCTCCTTGCTCACCCCCTGCCCTCCACCTTCCCATCGGCAACATCAGCATCCATGGATGCACACTCCACCTAACCAAGCCAGTCAGTAACCTGGGTGTTTTGTTTGACCCTGAACTGTCCTTTCGCCACCTTATTCCTTGCTATGACCAGCTCCGCCTTCCACCACCTCTGCAATATCACCTGTCTCCATCACTGCCTCACCCCTCAGGCTGAAACCCTTACACGTGTTTGTCACCTCAAGGCTCGACTATGGAAACACCCTCAGCCGCCTCCCCAACTCTTCCCTCCACAAGCTGCAGATCATCCCAAACTCTGCAGCTCATGCCCTCTCCAGAATCTGAGACTCCATCACCCCTACCTTTGCCCTGCTCCACTGGCTCCCCATTCCTCAAGATGATTGAATTCAATAGATTCAAGATGCTTGTCCTCACTTTCAAGGTCCTCCATGGCCTTGCCCCCTCCTACCTCTGACTGCTGACCCTCTATCAACCTGTCCACTCCCTCCACTCAGCAGGTTCCGACCTACTCCATGTCTCTCGCCCAACCCGCCCTACCATTGGAGGCCAGGCTTTCAGCCTCTGCCCCTACGCTTTGGAATTCCATCCTGCAGTCTCTTTGCCTTCTTCCTCATTTGCCTCTTTCATGTCCAGTCTCAAGACCTTCCTCTTCAACCGTGCCTTCAGTCACTACCCTACCTCTCTGCCCTACATCATCCCAACCCTGGTAGTCACATGAGCATGCCGTGTCCCAAACTATATACTGTGTCCCTAAATATTATTTTCTAACAGAAATGGATCTAATTTGAGACATTTCGACAACGTGATAAGGTGCAATATCAAATGCAAGGATTATTATTAATTTGTTCTTGAAAGAATCAACATTATCTTCTCACTCATTGCAGCAGATTTATTTTGAATTTACCCCTGTTTAAGAGTAGACCTTGTCTTCTTGTTCCATTGTTCAGTATAAGATAAAACAACTTTTCGTGTCAACATTGTCAACTTTCGAATCTTAAAGACCACAATTATATTGCTACATAACAACAACAAAATACAACAAAATTACATTAGTATAGTCCCTTTTACATCGCTAGGACGTCCCAAGGTGCTAGAAACAACAACTTTCTCTTTTCCAGCCTAAACACTCCTGATTTACCTAATCTGTCATAGTCAAGTGCTCCATTATTTATTTCCGACATCTCCTCCCCCCACTCACTTCAAACCACAAATTTGGCCTTGCAAGTCTCTGCCCCTCCACTCCACCGTTGGCAACTGAGTTTTTAGCCACTACACCCGCTTGCCCCTCTACCACCCCCCCACACCCCCATACACACACACTGGAACACCCTCCCAAAATCCCTCCACCATGCACCTTCTCTCCCTTGTCTTCAGAACCCTTTGAAAAAATGATATTTTCAATCATCCCTTCAGTCAGCTTTTTCCTACTATTGATATCAAGCTCATTAATTTCCAGGCTCATTACTCTCCTATTTGTTGAATAACCCAATAACATTTCCTAACCTTCATTAAAGGCAATTGCCTCCAAAATACAGAGTCAGCACACATCGCAGTAAACTCTAATGGAACGCTTTGAGATGCTTCCTGGCCACCTTCCCTACCCCACCCCAGCTCGGAGTCAGGCTCTGCCCCTATTAAGTGCTCTGAGATGCTACCCTGGTGGAGCATATTGCTTTAAGGACATAAGTGGCAATTGAATATGGATGATGTATATTATAAAAGGATTCTAGAAAGAGTGACTTGCAGATTTGAAATAGAGATGTAGAAAGAGAGATTTGGTTGTGGTTGATTGGTAAAGTTTGAATTAAAGCACTGAGTGAATCTGCATTATATTTTGTGGATTAAATAACATTACGGAGAACGCTATGTAAATGCAAGTTGTTTATCAAGTGGAAGGATTATTATTATCATGCACGTCCATCTTGTTCAGTATCCAACATCACTGATGTAAAATACTTCATGGCATTCTACCTCACAAAAGTTGCTCTACATGTGGAGCAATTGCCTACAGCCTTTCGCCCACAAAAATACTCCATTCATTTTACAGTATATTCTGTGAAACACTTTGAGACATCTCAACAATGTGATGAGGCACAATATCAAATGAAAGGTTTATTATGTATTGTTACTTGGGTGAGATTAATTGGCACAGGACAGTCAGACAGAGAGGAGAGGGAGAAAATCAGCTGACGAAAAAAAATGACACTGACTGACTCATTTAGTTGCTGTGGCATAAAATCCCACCAGAATGTATAAACACACAGAAATGAGGCTATTTGCCTACCACAAACAAGGAAAGATTTGATAAATACTTTTAATTTTCAAGACAATAGCATTGTTGTCACTACCCTCAATTTGTTTTTCTTAAAACTTTGGAACAACATATTAAGAATCTGCTGGTGGGTGGGTTAAGCGATCAGGAGAGTGCTGACTAATAATTTTGCAGGAGTCAAGTATTTATTACTGAAACTCTGCCTGTTTTTGCTTAAACGTGATTTCCTGGCACATCACTGACAGCTCCCAGCAACCAGATTGATTGTGATCAGCATTTATTGAAATTATTATTTCCCACCCAAAAAAAAAAACACTGCATGCCAACAGAGTCCATATGAAGTCATAGCGGCCACAGCATAAGTGATTGCCTTTGAAACATTGGAGCATACTCCAAAGCAACTCATGTTAATAGTAATCTATATATTCACTGCAATTATGTGTGTTAAAGCGTATATTTGTTACATTTGTCCATTATTCATACAGTATTTGTCATTCAGAAGTGGCACATTCCATCTGCTTTCTCTGCTTTCTGTTACATCACTCAGTGGTGATGTAACAAGGCCCATAGATGTCAGAATTGGTTAAGGCCCCCCTTCCCAATTTCAAATTTTGCTTACCTTCACCCTCCAGGAAAATCAGACCAACAGCATCATAACATGAAATGCAGGGTCAACTACATAGAAGCAGGGATGCCCTCCATGCCCTCTGCTTCTTGCGTTACTGAAATTAGTACTTGGCATGTGTTTTCACAAAAGAAGATGCTGCCAATGTCACAGTAAATGAGGACGGGGTAGAGAAATTGGTACTTAAAGGTTAGCTGTGTCCAAAGTAGAAAAGTTACCCAGTCCAGGTGGAATGCATTCTAGGTTCCTGAGAGAGAATAGGGTGGAAATAGCAGAAGTTCTGATCATAAACTTTCACTCCTCCTTGGTTATGGGAGTAGTGCCTGAGGATTGGAGGGGTTGCAAATGTTACACCTGTTCATAAATGGGGAAAGGAGTAAACCTGGTAACTCTGGCCAGTCAGCCTGACGTTAGTGGTGCGTAAACTTCTGGAGACCATAATCCAGGGCAAAATAATTTTTCACTTGGATAAACAAATGTTAATTAACAACAGTCAAGAGGGCTTTGTTAAATCATGTCCAAATCTTAATTAATTTCTTTGGTGAAATAACATAGATGATTGATGAAGGTGGTGCCGGTGATGTAGTGTACAGTACAGTATATGGTCTTTCAGAAGGTGTTTGATAAGGTGCAAGGGCAAAATATCTAGTTAGCAAAATTGAAGCTGATGAGATAAAAGTGACAGTGGCAGCATGGATATGAAATTCACAGGGAGATAGAATGCAGAGGGTAGTGATGAATGATTGTTTTTCAGACTGGAAGGAACTATACAGTTCCCCCAGGGGTCAGCATAAGGTCCACTACTCTTTTTGATATACACAAATGACTTGAATTTGGGATTAGAAAACAAACTTTTAAAGTTTGCAGATGACACAAAACCTGGGAGATTAGTAAACAATGAGGAGGAAGGTATCAGACTGCAGGAAGACATAGACACACTGCTGAAATAGGCAGACACATGGCAGATGAAGTTTAATGCAGAAAAGCGTAAGGCGATTCATTTTGGGAAGAAGCATGATAGGCAATACACACTAAATGATAGTTTTAAAGTGGGGTTCAGGAGCAGCGAAACTTAGGGTTCACATACACAGGTCTTTGAAGGTGGCAGGACAGGTTGATAGGGCTGTTAAAAAGCATATGGGATCTTTGGCTGCATAAATAGAGGCATAGACTACAAAAGCAAGTAGGTTTTGCAGAACCTTTATAAGACATTGGTTAGGCCTCAGCCGGAGTTTGCGTCCAATTCTGAGCACCACAAATTAGGAAGGATATCAAGGCCTTGGAGAGGATGTAGAGGAGATGTAGATGTAAGAGGGACTTCAGTTATGTGGTGAGACTAGAGAAGCTGGGATGTTCTCCTTAGAGCAGAGAAAGTTAAGGGGAAATTTAAAAGAGGTGTTCAAAATTATGATGGGTTTTGATAGAGTAGATAGGAAAAAACTATTTCCACTGACAGGTGAGTCGGTAACCAAAGGACATAGATTTAAGATAATTGCAAAAGAACCAGAGGGGAAATTAGTAGAATTTTAAAAATATATACCCAGAGTTGTTAGAGCCTGGATTGCATTGCCTGAAATGGTGTGGAAAGTGATTCAATAACAACTTTCAATTTCCAACAAGAATATTGGATATGTACCTGAAAACGGGAATGGCCTCCTTCTGTGCTGGTATATTCTCCGATTGTATGATCCTACATTATGATGAATGGATCAAAGGATTTCAGAAAGACAAAGGGATTACTGAGCAGTGAGGAGAGGATGGAAATTTAAGGGTTTTGACCAAAGGCACAATCAAATAGTTACAATTAGAGGGAGAGGGCACAAGGCATAGTCTATTTGGGATTTTTTTTTAGTTTGTATCATGATAGTAGAACATTGCATTAGAATTGTACAGGGCAACTTCACGACTAGACACCGGGAAGGTTTTCTTTAAGTAGAGGGTAACCATTAATTTGAATAGGTTGCCAGGATAGTAGATTCATTTAAAACGCAGCTCAAAAGGGTGATCGGGTACTATGATGGGTGTTCTGTAGGGATGAGACCGGATGGGCCAAAGCACCTTCTTCACCCAGACCGGTTTTATGAAGACATGCATTTGACCAGGTGTCCCTCTGGTGCCTTGAACCCTGTACTGCAGGAGTAAAATGCGATTCATTCAAACAGCAGCCCAACAGTGGCCCATTTTATAATAATATCATCCATCCCAATAAATAAAATGAGAATGGACATTCAATACCAATTAGTGCTAACCACTCATTCCTAAACCACCATAAATGCTTGTTTGTCATCCACGCTGAACTGGAGATGGAGAGAGAGAGAGCTTAACACAACACTCACTTCCGAACACCTGCATCATTACCACCCACTTGTATTTGTATGCGGTGACTATACAACCACCTTCTGACGTGAAACAACAACAACAAAATTACATTTATAGAGCACCTTCCATGTCAGGAGGATGTCCCAAGGCGCTAAAAGTGCTGTATCAAAGTTAAGGATTATTGCCTTGATTGTGACCATATCCAGCAAAGAGCCACTGAAATTATAGTAGAACTGCAATGCAGAGTTCTGAATAATCTGCAGTTTATGAAGGGAAGAGCTGGGAAGGCCGACGAGGAGAGAGTTCCCGTAATCCAGCCTCGATGTGATGAACGCGTGGACAAGTGTTTCGGCAGCATGGGGGTTGAGGCAGTGGCGGAGACTGGCAATGTTGCGGAGGTGGTGGAAGGCAGTACTCGGCACGGATTTGGGGGAGGAAGGACAGTTCAGGGTCGGTTACCTAATAGCAAGCTTACCTATTCAATTTCAACATGGTAAGCACCAGCAGTAGTACGATCATTCGTCCTTGCAGCACACACTGGCTGCTCCAAATCTACCCGATTAATGTGTATTAACCATTACATTTATTGACAAATCATTCTTTATTTACAGAAACATCAAGTTACTCTGTAAATATCATCTACAACAGGCATATTTTACTGCATCGAATAAATAGTCCCAGACCTAACAAGCGGTAAAGCTCTGGACTCCCCAATTGCTCACTTCGTAGTCACCTCCCAGGTAAAACTGAGCCATTTCGCCCCCGAAAACACAATCAATCCATTTTACAATATACCTTGACATGCATTTTGAGACGTCTCGATGACGTGATAAGGTGCTATATCAAATTATGATTTGATTATTGTCATTATTAACAACACCAAAAAATTGCTTCAGGGGAAAAACAAAGGAGCCAAAGCAGTAACATTTCTGGCCAGACAGTGTCTCTGTCATTCACTACATTCACTCCTCCCATTCGGCAATCCTGAATGAGTTCAGCGAGTTTCTGTTGGAAGAAGGCCACATTCTGATCTTCTGTATGATTTGATTTTTGCAGCTTCTGATGTTCAGTAACTCTTTGTGGATCAGTCTTCACAAAGCAGCTGCTCACTACACAGAGGGTAGGTGCACCTCTTCCCCTAATCCCACTTCCCTTTCTTCTCACAAGGGAGAACTTCTCGTTCCTAAGTATCTATCCATCTTACTGGAATCCCGCAAAAGAAAATGCCTGAATAGGCCAACAATCCCCAACTGCATAGAGATGGAACCAGGATTAAAGAGATTAAAGTATATTTCGCCCACAAATATACAGTCAATTCACTTTACAGCATATTGTGTGAAGCGCTTTGTGACGTCGATAAGATGTGAAAAACGCGATATCAAAATGCAAGGATTATTATTATTATTACTGGATGGTGAGGACCCTAGCCAATTTGTAGGAGCACAAGAGATGCTCAAATAACAACATGAAGCTCTGAAACCCCTGAACGTGTTGCTCTCTATACATCGGAACGACTCAAAACAGGAGAGACCTCTCCTCTGGATTGCGGCTTGTATGTTCACCCACAAAACATGCACTTATATAGCGCCCTGCATGCAGGGCAACATCTCAGAGCACTTCTGATGTAACAGGGAGCCTGACTCCGAGCAGGGGCAGAGCGAGGTGTCTGTAAGCGCAGTCGAAGAGGAAGTTTTTCCATATGGGACTCGAAAAAGGGGAGAGGCGGCAAGGCATCAGGATTGAGGGAGAGTGTTCCAGAGTTTTGGGGCATAGTGGCTGAAGACTCGACATCCGATGATGGGTCGGAGGCCGCAAGGGATAAGCAGGAGGTCAGTGCCAGTTGAGGAAAGGCGCTAGGTGGTGGTTTTGGGGAGTGAGGAGGTCGGAGAGGTAGGGAGGTGCCAGAAAGTATAGGGATTTGAAAACAGGTGCGGCACAAAGTCCCTGCATTTATTATTTTGTTGGGACCTCAGTTCATAGTCCAGACGGACACTTTAGCAAACTAATGCAGTATTTTTGGATGTGCCATCCTTTGGCTGAGATGTTAATAGTGTAGCCAAGATGTATTTTGTGTGCCAACCAATTATGCAAAACCAAACTGTTTCCTTATTCATTACGGGTCAGACCTGTAATCAATAAGGATTCCATTACAAATTGAAGAAAAAGCTTACCCGACTGAACTGATCAAAAACCTTCTTGATGAATTAACCTTATAACTACAATAATATCCCTTTAATTTGATGTAGCGTCTAAACGCTCTGCCGATACATCACAAAATTGCTTCACAGGATTTTCCTGTGCAGTGTAGTTCTAGGCTAACACAGCAGCAAATTTGTACACAGGAATATCAAGCAAAGAATAATAAAGTGAATGCCACAATTTCTTGCTGTGACCAATCTGTGTACATTTGTCTATCGTCCTATGCATTTGTGTTACTGACTGCTAATCTGTGAGTAGGCCACTGCCCGCCTGCTGTCCTGTATATATATGTATATATATGTGTTATCGTGCGTGTGCGTGTTACCGCCTGTGCATGCGCGTGTTACCGCCTGTGCGTGCGCGTGTTACCGCCTGTGCGTGCGTGTGTGTGTTACTGCCTGTGTGTGTGTGTTACTGCCTGTGCGTGTGTGTTACTGCCTGTGCGTGTGTGTTACTGCCTGTGCGTGTGTGTTACTGCCTGTGCGTGTGTGTTACTGCCTATGCATGTGTGTGTGTGTGTGTGTGAAAGCGGGAGAGACACACACACACACTTGAGAATCGCACGTTTTCTGAATGTATTAAAAAGGTGGATGTTTGACTGGGATCTTGCCCAGAGTCACTGTTTGCTATCTTCCCCATGTTGGTCACTGGTTTCAATGTCCTCTTCCATAGCCTCATTGATAAAACCTACAGCCTGTCGGTTCACTGAGTCACCTCCGACCTTCAGCTTGTCCCCCCGGGTTACAGCCCCGTACTCCGCAGTGTGCAATGGCAGCGGTTGTTTCTCATGGTTCGTTTCAGTGTTCTCAATGGCGGCCATTTCTTCACCATCTTCATCCTCTTCTTTGATCTGGAATGTAATCAGCCAAACACCTTCCGTTTTAAAATTGGAAGAAGCAAAATGAGAAAATGATATTTTATAACTTACATTGACACTAACATTGCTGGGCACAAATAGGCAGCCCCGTGCACCAACAAAACACACAGTCACTGCACTTTACAGTGTATCCTATGAAGCACTTTGGAATGTTCTCATGGGACAAGTTGGGAGGGAGACACCTTTAAGGTCTCCTTGACATATCTTCACTATTCCTTCTGATCTCCCACTCTCTGATCTCTAATGATCCTATTGGTGTTTAAAAGACTCCTGCAACAATTTTATCTGGGGAATTGTTGGCCAGGACACCAGGATAGAGAAACTCAACTTTCTCTTATCAAATCATATCAGTGTCATATTTAATAGTCTGAACAGTCAGACTGCACCTTGGGTTAACAGGGCACTTCTCGTGCAGCACACCCCCTACACTGCAACAACAACAACATTACATTTATACAGTGATATACATACAGCCTTTCATGTCGGAGGACGTCCTAAGGTGCTGGAAAGGCAGTGTTTCAGGCTCGAGCTGGGGTCAAAATCGGGGATGGTGCAGGGAAAGGAGGGGGACTGTCAAAGAGGAGGATCTTGAGGCAGGACTTGAAGGAGGTCAGTGGGCAAGACGGAGGAATTCCAGAGGTATGGGGCAGAGTGGCTGAAGGCTCGCCCCCCCAATGGTGGGGTGAGTGGGTCGGGGGACATGAAGCAGGCCAGAGCACACTGTGCGGAGGGAGTGGGACGGATGGTAGGGGGTTAGGAGGTTGCAGAATTAGGGTGGGGCAAGGCCATGGTGGGCTTTAAAGGTGAGGACCAGGATCTTTAATTGAATCCTCTATCTGATGGGGAGCCAATGGAGTCAGGCAAGAATGGTGTCACTGAGCTTCAATGATCTGTAGCCTATGGAGGGAAGAGTTGGGAAAGCCAACAAGTAGAGCGTTGGCATAATCGAGCCTGGATGTGATAAAGGCACGAATAAGACTTTCAGTGGCCTGAGGTTTGAGGTAATAGGGTATCAACCTTGACTATGGGCTCAGGTGCTGAATTGGGCTTGACTTCACAACCTCCTGAATCAGAGATGAGAGTAGTGATTCAGGCTGATGCCCAAATGTGTATTTACCAAATTAAGTAATTCTGAAATACTGCTATACCCACCATGAGAGAACAAAATCAGGTTCAACAGCGATGCATCCACAGTTTACCAATGTGGGGTTTGGACTCACAATCAGCTGACTCATAGAGGGGAGAGCGATACTACTGCTGACATCAAGGCTCACACATAAAGAATGACCAGCGATCTGCTATAATCTAATCAAGTGACAGAGAAGGTTGAATGACCTCCTCATGTTCCTTGACCAGCTATCCAGGGGCTTGTCTAACGACAGCACAAGTCGCCCTCTTCAGGGTGGAGTTTCAATCGCAAAGAACGTCTATAATAGAATGCTTTCGAAAGCAACTTCAAACATATTCCAGTCATCTATTTTGACAATAATTCAGTTGGCAGTAAAATGTAGACATAGATTTATGCAGGACCTGATCTTGATCACTGTGGTATTCATCTATAGCGTACTGGTACTTCGCTGATGTCAGTCCCAATAGGTTGGCCAATTTCTCTCCAAGAAAATCACAGGCTAGGGAGAAAGCAAAAGCAAATGTCAACAAAATAACTGTCAGTTGCAATAGATGTTCCATCACTGCTAAAGTTACTTACTCGCATTAGGTACATTTGCATAGGCATCAATCAGCTGCCATGTTTCGCCTACAAAACACACAGTCAATCCACTTTACAAGACACTCTGAAGCGCTTTGAGACATCTCAAAGATGTGATCAGGTGCTATATCAAATAAAAGGATTTTTTTTTATCAGTAGCTCTCCAGTATCTCACCCAAGCAGCCATTCTTCATCTGTGAAGAAAGAACATTGAGTTTTATAGCTCCGTAATGTTCAAATGTGTCAAGTCCACAGATTGTTGCTGAACCTGGAATAATTTTGCAAAGAGCGAGGTTCCACAAACAGACAGCAAAAGTAAATGGACGTTGTATATGGTGGAATGTTGGCAAAGGCGCCAAGAGAAACTTCTTTCACATTTCCAACAGAGTAGCGGGATATTGTGAACCTGAACAGGTGGGAGCTCAGTTGAATAAT
Source organism: Hydrolagus colliei (assembly GCA_035084275.1). NCBI lineage: Eukaryota > Metazoa > Chordata > Chondrichthyes > Chimaeriformes > Chimaeridae > Hydrolagus > Hydrolagus colliei. Next base: position 106,989,288 of record CM068744.1, on the reverse strand, counting down.
TAATTGAACGACTAATGCAGCTTCCAACAATGCAGAATTTAAAAACATAAGAATTTGCGAGGTGAAAGAAGACCAAGATCGCTTGTAAGGCAAGCTCAATAACAACTGCACGACTCAAAAGAGTCAAAAGAGATTGGCGGTTTAAACTGTAAGATAAAATCCTGACAAGGAATTTCAAACCATAAGCTTCTGACCCAGAGGGAAAAGTGTGACTGACTGAGACAGGCTGAGACTGCGTGAGCCCTGAATAATGTAACCAAGTTATTTAACTGAAAGGGGCATCATAATTGATTTACAATCTGCTCCTTACCTGCTGCACTCTCATGGGGAGGGAAGACTTTGGGCATGATCTGAAGATGGGAAAGGAGGGGCTGAGAGAGGGAGTTCCAAAGTTTTGGGGGCGTAGTGGCTGAAAGGATGGCCGACAAGGAAGAGGCGGGACCCAGCAGAGCGGAGGCAGAGGGTACTGCTGCAAGCGAAGAGGACGTTACAGAGGTAGGGATGCTGAGGAGTGGAAAGATTTAAACACTAGAGTGAGGGCACAATTGTTCAGGCAAATTGTAGAACCTCCATCATCCGAGCGGATCAGCTAACCTAGTTCCCAGCTTTCCTGATCTGTAGCGCTCAATACCACATTTACCCACCAGATCATGGGGGAAGGGGACGAGGAGCCAGAATGAATTAAAGCAAAATAAACTACAATACTCACTGAATAATGAAATCTTGGCAACCTGAATTGCCCGAAACCACAAGAACTGTCTCCAAGGAAGTTCAGACTGAAATACAAGCCGGTACAGAAGACATAAACATAATATTCAATCAGATGGCACTATTGTTTGTTTGAAAGTGATGAAGCTTTTGCAGGCTCCAGTCTCTTCTACCCTGCTGGTTACTCCTGCCAAAACTCTGTCCTGTTTGGCTTGCTCGTCTTGCAAGCAAGTGGTTTGAATCCTGCCTGGGGCAAAACCTTAGGCAAGTCCACATGCCTCAGTTTACCAAGCAGGAAGCTAGTTATTAGTCGATTGGAGGATTGCATTCTGGGGGTAATAATCCCTTTAAAAAATGTAGTCACTCAATCCATGATTTGTGGGACATTGCTGTGTGCAATTACTTGACGCATTTTGCTTACAAAATAGTCAATTTATTTTACAATATACAGTATTCTGTAAATCACTCAGCGATGTCTCAATAGCGTATTAAGGTGCTACATCAAATGTAAGGATTATTATTTATTATTTGTATTATTATTATTGAGGGAGTCGGATCCCATAGACAAACTCAATCAGCGGCCACATCTAACATAGCCAGCACCAGTTTCTACTTAACCAGTATCATCAACTTCTCTTCTCTTCATCCCTCTTTACCCTGTAATGCAAATGAATCCTCCTCTCCCAATTGACCTCTCAGAGAAGTCAAATTGTCCACTCCCAAACCTCCACTAATTCCACACTGAAGCAACCTACCATTACATTGGTATGAAATGTACCATTAATAACAATTTGAGCTGAGAAACTGTAGCCATTATCACCGATAGAAACTTTCAACTTTCACCTCCCATCTGTCCCCGTTAATCTCAACATGTCACCAAATTTCAACTGAAACCACAAGCGTTCATTGTTCAGTTCAAACCCACCGGATTCACTGGATCTGTTGCTTTCTGTTCCTCTTCAATTTCCTCATCGGTACTGTATTCCTCCATGGTTTCTCCATTCGCAAAATGAATGATTCTGCGAGGCTCCTTGTTCTTGGCCTCAGAGTCTTCAGTTTCAACTTCCTGCAAACTCTGTTCTCTCTAAGAGCACAGACATCATCAAGTATTACTGATCCCTGGCAAAATGAAGTCCAATGCAAATAAATACTGCATACAGGAAATATGTGTATGCCATGGATGGGATAGTAATTGGCAAGGGTGAAGCAGAAAGAGATCAGGGGTGTTAGTTGATTCACTAGTTGTTGGCAGCATGGAATTCCATCCCCCAATCCCTCCGTCTCGTTTCTTCCCTTTCCTCTTTCAAGGCTGGTTTGAAGACTTTCCTCTTCGACCGTGCCTTTTGTTCCACCCAGCATTTTTCGACCTCCCCTACGTGTTTCACCCCTCCCCGTACACTCCCCTCCCAGCTCGGGTCACACGCCTCCTGTGCAGCGCCTTGGGACGTCCTCCCGATGTGAAAGGCGCTTTATAAGTGTAATTTGTTGTTGTTGTTGTAGCAATAAGCAAGGCAACTGGTAGCTGAGCTACATTGAGTTAATTGAGTTCAGATCTCAAGAAGTCACACTTCAACGTCCCAAGGCGCTAGACAGTCACTGTTTCAGAGCTGAGCTGGGGACAGGGTGGGGGAGGGAAGGGGGGGATAGGAGTTGTTGTTGGGTCCATCAACGAGGTGAGTCTTGAGACGAGACTTGAAGGAGGCCAGGGAGGGGGCGAGGCGGAGGGACTGCGGGTTGCAGTTCCAGAGATTGGGGGCAGAGTGGCTAAAGGCTCGCCTGCCAATGGGGGTCGGGTGGGCCGGGGGACGTGGAACAGGTCAGAGCAGGGGAACGCCACAAGTGACAGTGCGGGGGCTAGAAGAGAAGCCGTTGGTGGCGACAGTGTGGATGAAGAGAGAGGAGTTGAACCACGCAAGGGCAGGTCCGCAGAGATTGAGGAGGGAGGAGACGCGGTGTGGGAGGATGGAATGGTTGACAGCGTCAAAGGCAGCAGAGAGGTCAGGGAGGACAAGGAGACAGAGAGAGTCCTGGTCCCAGATGTTTAGAATGTCGTTAGAGACTGGAATGTAGATTGACACACAGACATTTCATCTTTATATTCATCTGGGAGGACCCCGTGGGAGGACTTTGCTCTTCAGTTTCATTTCACGGGCATTCTCTCCTTTATCTAACATTTTTACTTATCCTTGAAAGTTTTGATTTTCACTTAGGTATCTTTAGAATGATAGACATAAATGCACAATTTATAATCACTGGGACATCCTCTCGACCTGAAAGACGCTTGAAAAATGTAATTTTGTTGCTTAGTGTTGCCTGTGTTCTCTATTTTGTTCCCGCCATTTGGCTTTGTGCATGCTGTGCAACGCAGGATGCCTCAGTGCTACTTTGACTTGGCGACCAACAATTGTAACTGCAGTGAAAACTGCAAAACTTCAAATCCTTCTTTGAAGGGCAACTAATCCCATATACTGTGTATATATATATATAAACATACAGTATAATACAATATAGAATCAGGCTGCTCAGTGTTTATACTCCTCGAACACCTTACCCCACCCACCCCATTCTCTCCTATACCTTCCTATCGTCTTCTCTCTGGTATTTATAACAATAATCATTGCATTTGATATAGCACTTTTCACATCTTATTAACGTCTCAAAGCGCTTCGCCAAATATACTGTACTGTAAAGTGAATTGACTGTATATTTGTGGGCGAAACCCAGCAGCCAATTGTGCACAAGTGTCCCAAAAACAGTCGTGGATTCAAAATGACCAATTTTTATTAGTGTATTTTTTTGGACAGATTATTATTAGGCGTGTGGAGTAAGGAAACTTGGCCAAGGTTTCGCCCCTGATCTGCCTGGATTCGAACACAGGTCTCACGCTTGTAAGGCGAGTGCTCTAACCACTGAGTTACAGGAGCTCCACAAGCAAGAAGATTATTAATGTAAATAATATAGATTATATATATAATACAATATAGAACTAGGCTGTTCAGTGTTTATACTCCTCGCAAACCTCCACCCCTCCTCTACCATCCTATCCTCTTCTCTCTCCGGTATTCATGTTTTTGTGTTAAATATGCTATTTCCTTCAACCATAGTTTATGGCAGTGAGTTCCACAGTCTCACTACCATCCGCGTGAAGAGCTTCCTGGTAAACCCCCGCCCCCATTAGATCTTCTAGTTTTCACGTATTTGATCTAAAATATACTTAATATATTTAAATAAATAATTTATATATCCCCTTGTTTTGGTCATATAACAACAAGTTGCATTTATACAGAACCCTTCACACAGGGCGCAGTCTCAGTATGCTTAGAATCTGCATAGAACCTTGAATTCTTGTATTCTCGCAATCAGAACCAGTTTGATCCACAGATAACATTCTTCTTCTCTATTCAAGGCACTGATTTGTGTTAGTACCGCACTTTGAGATGTCTCAACGACATGATAAGCTGCATATACAATAATCAAGTACAAGGATTATTATTATTATGACTGACTGAACAAGAAAACGTGAATAGTGTCACAGCTGAGTTCTTGGGAGTTGGAAGAAGAGGAGAAGAGAATAAACTGTACAAGAATATTGAAGAACAAATTTGGTATGTGGCTTACTCACAATGATCGGTGGTACAGTAATTGAAGGACCCATTTCTATTCAATTTCATTATTCTGCAGTAAATTCACTATTCCTTAGTCACGTGCTCTAGAGTGTTGGCTCCTACAGTAATACCTATATACAGTATTATGTATTTGTAATAATTATGTATTATGTTTTTGTACTTTGAAAACTGATTGTATCTTGCAGAACATGGGGTGAAACTTTTCAAAGCTAAAAGCTGGAATGGATATATGCAGCACAAAACATGGAATGGAATTAATATAATTACACCCAAATCATTAAAATGTTGTCACCATCAAGGCTGCATTGCAGTTTCTAAGCAGACATGCCACCAAAACTAATCCCATCCTGCTCGTTTCTGATCTCAGCAAGGGCAGCAGTTGAGAGTAGTTGATGACACTCTTGGCTCCGAGTCACAAGGTTGTGGGTTCAAGCCTCATGTCAGGACTTTGCACTGAAAGTGTCAGTGAACATTCCAATTACAGTATCAGGAACGACATTAAACCATACAGTCCTGGCCAACAGTCCCCCCCAAATCAAATCGGTCATTCACTTCAGTGTTACTTAAGAGACAATCTTCTATGAAAATTGTCTGCAATGTTCCCCTGCAAATACAATCACTACACTTTACACGAAAATCCTGTGAAACTCTTGGGACATCTCAACAGCATGAAAAATGCCAATCAAATGCGGGGATTATTATAAATAATAATAATCCTTGATGTAACGCCTTACCGAGTCATTGAGACATCTCAAAGCACTTCATAGGATTGTACTGTAAAGTAGATGGGAATGGGAATGCAAACAGTAGTTCAGATAAGGGAGGGTTAAGACAGGGGACAAGGGGAGGGATAGGACAAGAAAAAAGTACAGAGCAGGTGAATTCTGTTCACCTGCGTGTATGTAAATGCACAGAGTTTGACAAATAAAATTGGTGAGCTGCAGGCTTTAGTTGCTGCAAGGGGATATGATGTGGCAGCAGTAACAGAGACCTGGCTCAAACAAGGGCAGGAACTCAACATTCCTGGCTATAATATATTCAGGAAGGATAGAGAAGGGAGAAAAGGAGGCGGGGTGGCAATATTAGTTAAAGACTCAGTTATAGCCTTAGAAAGGAACGAGGTGGAAGAAGGCTAAAAAACCAAATCTATCTGGTTAGAGATAAGGAATAAAAAAGGAGCAGTTTTACTATTAGGGGTATACTATAGACCACCGAATCGTAGGAAGGAGATAGAAGAGCAGATCTGCAAGTGGATTTTGGAAAGATGCAAAGCCAATAGAGTAGTGATAATGGGAGACTTTAATTATCCCAACATCGACTGGCAGAATAGTAGTGTAAAGGGCAAGGATGGAGAAGAATTTCTGAAATGTGTGCAGGGCAACTTTTTTTTAACAGTATGTTTCCAGTCCAACAAGGAAGGAAGCAGTTCTGGATCTAGTTTTGGGGAATGAGGTGGGGCAAGTACAACAGGTGAGCACCTAGGAAATAGCGATCACAATATCATTAGATTCAGAGTAATTATGAAAAGGGATAAGGAACACTCAAAGGTGAAGACACTTAACTGGAAGAAGGCTAATTTCAGTGAGTTAAAACGGGGCCTAGTCGAGGTGGACTGGAAAGAACGATTGGCAGATAAAACAGCTAACGAGCAGTGGGCAGTCTTCAAGGAAGAGATAGTTTGGGCACAGGTCAAAAACATTCCAACAAAGATAAAATGTAGGGCATCCAAACCTCCCCGGATGACTAGGGCAATTGGGGTTAAAATAAAGCAAAAAAAAGGAGGCTTATGACAAGTGTCAGGCCTAAGATACAGAGGTCAACCAAGCAGAATATAGGAAGAGCAGGAGAACTGAAAAAGTAAATTAGAGGGGCAAAAAGACTGCATGAGAAACAATTAGCAGGTAACTTTAAAGTGAACCCTAAGATATTTTACAAACATATTAAGAGTAAAAGATTGGTCAAGGGTAGGGCCAATTAGGGGCCAAGGAGGAAATCTTATTGTGGAGGCAGAGGGCATGGCTGATGTATTGAATGAGTACTTTGCCTGTCTTCACAAGAGAAGAGGATACAGCCAATGCTACAGTATTGGAGGAGAAGGTAGAAGGAATGGATAGGATTAATATAAACAGAGAGGAAGTACTAAAAACGTTGACGGCGCTCAAGGTAGATAAGTCACCCGTCCGGATGGGATGCATCCTGAGTTACTAAGCGAAGTACAGAACCAAATAGCAGAGACTCTGGCCACAATCTTTCAATCTTCCTTGGACACAGGGGTGGTGCCAGAGGACTGGAAGGTTGCTAATGTTACTGCCCTGTATAAAAAGGGGCAGAAGGACAAACCTGGGAACTACAGGCCAATCAGACTAACGCCAATAGTGGGCAAACTTCTAGAGTCTATAATCAGGGACAAGATAGATCTTCACTTAGAAAGATATAGGCTAATAAAGGCCAGCCAGCATGGATTTGTTAAAGGCAAATCTTGCCTTACAAATCTGATAGAATTTTTCGATGAGGTAACGGAATGGGTGGTTGATGTAGTTTACATGGACTTTCAAAAGGCATTTGACAAAGTGCCGTATGAGAGGCTTATTAGGAAAGTAGAGGCACACGGCGTTAAAGGAACAGTGGCAGCATGGATCCACAACTGGCTGCAAGACAGAAAGCAGAGAGTTGTGGTGAGCGGCTGTTTTTCAGACTGGAGGGAAGTGTGCAGTGGCGTCCCCCAGGGATCAGTTTTGGGACCACTGCTCTTTTTAATATATATTAATGATCTGGACTTGGGTGTAGGGAGCACAGTTTCCAAGTTTGCAGATGATACTAAGTTAGGGAGAATAGTAAATAGTGAGGAGGATAGTAACCATCTGCAAGAAGATATAGATAAAATGGTAAAGTGGGCAGACACATGGCAGATCAAGTTTAATGCAGAGAAGTGTGAGGTGATACATTTTGGGAGAAGAAATGAGGGGAGGCAATATAGGCTAGATAGTACAATTTTAAGGTGTGTGAGGGAACAGAGAAACCTGGGGATTTGTGTTAGCGACTCTTTGAAGGTGGCAGGACAGGTAGACAAAGCTGTTAAGAAGGCATATGGGATACTAGGCTTTATAAATAGGGGTACAGAGTACAAAAGTCAGGAAGTGCTGACTAACCTCTATAAAACTTTGGTTAGGCCTCAGCTGGATTACTGTGCCCAATTCTGGTCACCACACTACAGAAAGGATGTTAAGACATTGGAAAGGGTGCAAAGAAGGTTTACTAGAATGGTACCAGGATTGAGGGACTTCAGTTATGAGGAAAGGCTAGATAGACTAGGTTTATTCTCTTTAGAAAAGAGAAGGTTGAGAGGAGACCTAATAGAAGTTTATAAAATCATGAGGGTATTCGACAGGGTGAATAAGGAAAAACTGTTTCCACTGGTGGGCGAATCTGTGACTCGTGGTCACAGATTTAAAATAGTTTCAAAACAAAGCAGAGGGGAGCTGAGGAGAATTTTTTTCACTCAACGGGTTGTTCGAATCTGGAATGCATTGCCTGAAAAGGTGGTGGAGGCCGATCCCGTAACAGCTTTTAAAAGAGAATTAGATCTTTATTTAGGGAGAACAGGTCTGTTAGGTTATGGGGAGAGAGCTGGGCAGTGGGATTGAGTTGCTCTTTTCTAAGAGCCGGCACAGACTAGATGGGCCGAATGGCCTCCTTTTGTGCTGTAAAAATTGTATGATTCTAGATTGACAATGTATTTTGTGGGTGAAATGCCTGTTTGCACACAGATATGTCCTGTGAACAACCATGGAGTGATCAATTTATTTTTATTTGGGGGATTGTCGGTCAGGACACCAGGAGAAACTCATTTCTTTTTTCATATAGTGCTATGGGATTCTTTAAAGGTCCACCATGAACCCACAACCTTATGACTTAGAGGCGAGACAGTGCTACCACTGAGCCAGTTAATGCTCTAGTTTAGAGAAAAATCTGTTTTGCTATCTAGGTGACCACCTGTTGGGAAGTTCCACAGGTTACCTATAGAATTGGAAACCAATAGAGAAGTCAGTCATGGTCTGGGGAGAAAGGAAATAGAGGGAAAATGTACTCCATTATATTCCCAAAGGATACCTCGCACCAATTGAATTTGTGCTGGCTTTTTTTGTGGAGTCCTGTAGCTAGGCGGTTAGAGCACTCGCCTTACAAGCGAGAGACCTGGGTTCAATTCCAGGCCGGGTGAAACCTTGGGCAAGTTTCCTTACTCTGCTCCCCAATAATAATCGCTAAAAGAAAAGTCAGTTACAGTATTTGAACTCAGTCCACGACTGTTTGTGGGTCACTACTGCGCACAATTGGCTGCCACGTTTTGCCCACGTACACACAGTCAATTCACTTGACAGTATATTCCATGAAGCGCATTGAGACGTCTTAGAAGACGTGAAAAGTGCGATATCAAATGCAAGGATTATTATTATTAACAACAGGCCCTCGCTACAGCAGTGGCGGAGAGTCTGTGCCAGGCTCCAAAACTCTGCTGGCATGAAGGGTGCTGTATAAATACAAGTTATTCTCATGGTTAAAAGCTCTGATGGTCAGGGTGGGGGGGGGGGGGGGGGAATGTCTCAGGATCGGGTTAGCAGAGGTTACGGTGCGCAAACAGGTGGGCAAATGGGATTAAAATATCTGATGTGATCCAATTCAATTAAATTGTCTGCTGACGGCCAATTCTAAAGGTCCACCTGTAACCGTGAGGTTTCCCTGACATCATCAAACTCACACTAAGTTTGCTCAGTGTTATTGTTAATATCAAGTGTGTGTTAGTGGAAGTCGGGTAAAGCAATTCAGGAGTCAAGGAGTTAAGGCTGAGCGAGCCACCGAAACCAACCCGGATCTGGATTGTTGCGCCAAACTGCACCCATTCACCTCCAATAAAGGGGAGTCATTGTTCTCAAACGAACCTTTAGCTTTCAGTGAACAAGTTACTCCCAGCAATGATAGTCCTGGTGTGTGGCGTGTAATATATTAGCCTTTAGCAATCGCAATGCTGAAGCCCTGATCCTAACCCTGAACCCCCCCACCCCGGTTTTGTCCTGTCTGTGTCTCGGGAACTGAACCAATCTCTTCCTAACCGGTTTCTCCCTGAAGCTCTGGAGCCCTGACCGTGTGATCCACTTACAGTAATTGTGCTGAAAGCCTCTCATTTGCGACCCTCGGTGAATCGTGTCGCTGTTTGATGGATGGGGGGGGGGGGGGGGAGGAGAGGAGGGAGGGGAGGGGGAGGGGGGAGAGGAGGGGGCGGGAGGGAGGGGAGGGGGCGGGGGGTAGGGGGAGGGAGGGGAGGGGAGGGCGCGGGGAGGGGAGGGCGCGGGGGGGGGAGGGGGAGGGAGAGGACGGGGGAGAGGAGGAGAGGAGGGGGCGGGGGGGTGGGAGGAGAGGAGGGGGCGGGGGGGAGGGGGAGAGGAGGAGAGGAGGGGGCGGGGGGGTGGGAGGAGAGGAGGAGAGGAGGGGGCGGGGGGGAGGAGGAGAGGAGGGGGCGGGGGGGAGGGGGAGAGGGGGAGAGGAGGAGAGGAGGGGGCGGGGGGGAGGAGGAGAGGAGGGGGCGGGGGGGAGGAGGAGAGGAGGGGGCGGGGGGGAGGGGGAGAGGAGGAGAGGAGGGGGCGGGGGGGAGGAGGAGAGGAGGGGGCGGGGGGGAGGGGGAGAGGAGGAGAGGAGGGGGCGGGGGGGGGGGAGGAGAGGAGGGGGCGGGGGGGGGGGAGGAGAGGAGGGGGCGGGGGGGGGGGGAGGAGAGGAGGGGGCGGGGGGGAGGGGAGGAGAGGAAGGGGGGGGGAGGAGGAGAGGAGGGGGGGGGGGACGAGAAGATCAAACGTCTTCATTGTTTTTCAGAAGAATAATAATAAATAGCGAAGTTTCTGTGTCGAGATCAGTGCAGTGACCTCCCCTTAAACACTCAAGCCACCGATACACCCGCAGTCCCAGCTGTGTGTGTGTGTGTGTGTGTATGTGTGTGTGTGTGTGTGTATGTGTGTGTGTGTGTGTGTGTGGGGGGGGGGGGGGGGGGGGCGCATCTCACCGGCACAATCCCGTGTGTATCCGATTCCATTCCAGTGCAGATCTGACCCTCAGCCGCTTCTCTTTCCTCACAGTCCAACTCCGCTTCCCAGACTCCGGAGAAATCACCAAGAATCCCGGAAACAAGCCCAGGATTCACCCTCCAGATCAGCGGATCCCAGCTCACACAGCAGCGGCCGCGCGGATCCCAGCTCACACAGCAGCGGCCGCGCGGATCCCAGCTCACACAGCAGCGGCCGCGCGGATCCCAGCTCACACAGCAGCGGCCGCGCGGATCCCAGCTCACACAGCAGCGGCCGCGCGGATCCCAGCTCACACAGCAGCGGCCGCGCGGATCCCAGCTCACACAGCAGCGGCCGCGCGGATCCCAGCTCACACAGCAGCGGCCGCGCGGATCCCAGCTCACACAGCAGCGGCCGCGCGGATCCCAGCTCACACGGCAGCGGCATCACCTCCACTTGTCGGTCGGTTTGATTGATTGATTGATAGTTTGCTGGGTGTGTGTGTGTGTGGCTGGGACACAATCTGCCCGGATCTCGACTTTCAATTGTCAGTCTGACTGAAAACGCTCTCGCCTCTGGGGGGAGAAGTTGTGAGTTCGAGTCCCGGCGACGGCTGGCACTACAGCCTCTGTCTTTAAACAAAAACACAAAATACCACAGAGGCTGGGAATCTGAAACAAAAATAAACAGAAGCCACCCCCCCCCCCCCCCCCGGGGGGTAACTGGGCAGGTCAGGCAGCATCCATGGAGAAAGGAAAGGGAATCGACGTTTCGGGTTCCTTCGCGGAGGGTTGTGGACCCGAAACGTTGACCCTTTTTCCTTTCTCCATGGATGCTGCCTGACCCGCTGAGTTTCCCCAGAGACTTCAGTCTTTGTCTTTACCTTGTGTGGAGGATGGGCCTGTCTGTGCCTAACACTTTCCAAAATTGGATAATCAGGAACGTTTCCCTCCGGGGAGAGCGGAAATTCCATTCCAAGCACCTATCTCTGGGATTTTAACATGTATAGTTTGGAACTCTCACTCGTGCCTTCGACATGTCCAGGCTGGGACTACGCCAACTCCCTACCCGTGCTCGTCAGCCTTCCAAACTGCCCCCTCCATAGGCCGCAGGTAATCCAGAACTCTGCGGCCCGTGTCCTCTCCCGCACTAAGCTCCGTGACCCCATCTTCCCCATTCTTGCCCGACTCCATTGACTCCCCCATCTTTCAGAGAATTCAATTCAAGATCCTGGTCCTCATCTTTAAAGCCTTCCATGGCCCCACCCCACCTCTGCGACCTCCTAACCCCCAACGAACCTGCCTGCTCCCTCCTCTCAGCAGGTCCCCGACCCACCATCGGCAGGTGAGCCTTCAGCCACTCTGTCCCCAACCTCTAGAATTCCGTCCTGCAATCTCTCCACCTCACACCCTCCCTGGCCTCCTTCAAGTTTTGCCTCAAAACCCTCCTCTTTGACTGTGCCATCGGTCATCCCCCTTCCCCTCCCCGATCCCAACTCGGGACTGAAACACTGACTGTCCGGCACCTTGGGTTGTCCTCCCAACATGAAAGGTACTATACAAATGTAATTTTGTTGTTGTTGTTGTTGACACTCTTAAGCAGTGATGAGTTTCCACATGTCAGACATCCAGCTGAGCAAAAAAGAGACATAAAATAATCCTTACTCCTGATCACATCTTCGAGATATCTCAAAGCGTGTCACACAATATACTGTAAAGTGAATTGACCTTTGTGCGTGAAAGGTCTTGTTTGCCTACTCTTCAGGTGGGTGTTAAAGGTCCCAGGTAAGAAATCGTGAACCTCCATCTTTCCAGGTAAGCTTTTTTCCCTGATCGATCTCCATCTCCCACCAACCCACAAACTGCCCCCATTCCAAAATTTCAAAGCTTATCTGGCTATATCAGTGGAAGTATGAGGGTCAAGCTGTAACAGTTTGTGGTTTTCCCCCAGGGCATGTGAAATCACCATTTCATCACAAAAATTGATTCCTCACACAATCTCTAAAATGCCTCACCAATGTACTTACCGAATAAGAGTTTAGTATCATTATACAGCAGGTATTTATTTTCCTGGACGTCCTCTATAATAGTGCAACTCATGTCACCTTAGAACTATTAAAAGCTACATTAGCAAAAACAATCAATCAATTGTGTGGTTACCCAAACAATTTCACAGCCAAGCCATCAGGCAGGTAATAAGAGGTTTAATATGAAAGCGACCATGCAGAAGTCATTTACAGACGAGAGAATATAAAGTAAAAATGTTTCTGTGAGTTACACATCACAGCCTGCTGCCGGTTTATATACAAGACTAACTGCAGCCATTAGAACTGAATGTGTTGTTGCACAGGATCTTATCTCAACTTCTGCCCTCCCTGGTTGCCATTAACCCCTGGTTTTCAGACTGAAAATTATATACAACTTGATGCTTTGATCTCATGTCTTCATACCTCAACACTCAAGACCCTCTTGGCTTTGGGGGTGTGGAGGGGAGGAAGAGATAAAAACAGGGTACATCTGGGGTCAAGCAAGCTGGCTGGTGACCCATCCGCCAAAGGGAGAGCAGAGCTCAGTGATCAGATACTTGAGCCAGAAGAGCCCTGAGCCCTGCAGTTCCCCACTGTTGACTAGCTTTCCTGATTCTTAATAATAATCCTTGTATTTGATATAGCACTTTTCATGTGTTCTGGACACCTCAAAGTACTTCACAGAATACACTGTAAAGTGAATTGATTGCATTTCTGTGGGGGAAACACGGCACCAATTGTGCACAGCAGTGGATTGAGTGACCAAATCATTATTTTTTTGTGAGGGATTATTATCAGGTGTGTGGAGTAAGGAAACCTGCCTAAGGATTCACCCTTCAATGGGATAGCCAGATTGGGGAAACAGTGTTTTTCTTACTAATCTCCTCATATACTTACTCTACACAAACACACACTGCAAACCCCAAATCAGTGAGGTACTCAGAGCTAGATAAGTAGTGGGCAGATCAGCAGTGCACCATGCCGATAACCTGATGATTGCTGCTGATTCAATCCCAGCAGCACTGCTTTGGTTCTGCAAAACAGGACCACATTCTCCATGCATGGGCAGGTGGGAAGTCTTTTCCCTCAACCTCAACACGGGGCCGAGATTGCACACTCCACAGCTAAAAACTGCTTCTCTGACACCTCAGCAGCCCCGAGGAAAGACTCTTGATCTCCGCAAAGGGATCCTACAATAATCGCAGCTGATTTGGGAAGATTCCAGCAGTGCCGCTGTCATTTCTGGTTTGCCCACCAGAGGGCCACTTTGTTCACCATTGAGTAAACTACATTAAACTTCTTGAAGTCTTATAGAGAGGAGAGCATTACAATTTATATTCATCGATCAGTCCAGAATCTTTCCAGAGTTTTAACTTCTACCCAAGTTGTGTTCAGTTTCTCCCAGGACTTTCAACCCATTGAAAAAACAATACTAACACACCTTACCAAAGTGCAGCTTAGTAGCAGATTTAAACACTTTTTTTTAGTGGTCAGAAGAACTTAAGATAATTTTTTTTGCAGAATCTTGTTGATCTATGCTGGCCAACTAATCAGAAACGATGTGTATGGGCATTTTTGGGCATTTCCTTGCCCTAAACCTTCGACATAACAAAGAGAGCTCAGAGAAAATTAGGAAAGAGAAAATGCACAAACGGTTCTATATATTCTTATAAACAATAGCACCATGAAAAGGCTCCAATGGATGTACAAACTGTGATTCCTGCTATACCTCGCTCTGACTGGATTGCCTCAGAGGAGGAGACTGCACTGTTGGGAACAGCAAAGGCAAGACTGAAATGCTGCATCCCAGTAGAAAAGCAATGGGTTCACCCCCACACCCGACACCATGTTATACAGTTATTGAAAAGTATCCAAAAGGAGAACTGGGCTCCGACCTTCCAATAAGAAATCCAGATTGAAATAGATTGGCAAAAGTATTTGTGAGGTGAATGAGTGATAAATATAAGGTAAAGGGAAGGAGGGAGGTGTTAGAAATTAACACTAAGTTAGAAAGCTCAATTCCAGTCAAGCTTAGAATTTGTAGGCTAGAGCTCCAACTGCAATTTGGGGTCTTGAGAATGCTAAAGTTATGGTCTCTGACAATTATCTCCGTATGGAATAGATGATAACAATAGTGAAGAAAATATACACAGATATAAAGGAGGGAGGAGTGAAATCACTCTTCATCTCGGGGAGAACATAGCAAGGATATCTACCCAATCTCACTACATAGAGCCCTCTCTTCCCCCACCCAGGAGATCCAAGGAGTGGATCATGGAATGATTGGTGCATACCTTCATTAAATATAATAACAATGGTTTCAAAATCAAATACACTAATCGGAATGAAGTGAGATTAAAGCACCATCGTGTTTTGGAGGAACATGAACGTGTGAGTGGGTGAGGAGACATGCAGTTTTAGGCAGCGCGGACACTGTAGTTATATAGCCATCATTGGCCATCCGTGCTGAGAGGAGAAAGTTCCAGGTATCGATCCATCTAACAAATCACACAGCCAGTGTCCTTGTGTGGCTTCAGGTCAGGCTCCTTCATAGGCTTCAATTCCTCTTCCTTCGCATCTTTAACCTAAAGAGAATATCCAGAAATGTTTCAAAGGCAGTGAACACATCAGATTTTGGGTTGTTTCCTAGTTCAAATACATGCAGATGTGGGATGGAATAAATGACCAACAACAACCTGTATTTGTATAGGGTCCCTTAGGCAAGGTAGCATCACTGAGCACTTGACCGTGACAAAGCCTGATGCTGAGCCAGGGGGTGGGGAAGGTGACCATAAGTAAACAAAAAGGAAGGTCTTCAGGTATGACCTGAAAATGGGTAAGCAGGGGACATGGCAGAGGGATTAATGAAGTTAATCTTGCAGTTAGTCTTGTATTAATGAAGAGTGTTCCACAGTCTTGGGGCGGAGTGACTGAAAATGTAGCTACCGATGGTGGAGTGGAAAGCAGGAGGCCAGAGCCAGTCGAGCAGAATCTATGAGTAGTTGGTTGGGAAGTAAATAGATTGGAGAGGTATGAAGGGATTTGAAAACAAATATGAGAATCTAGGAATAGCTCTGTTTGGTGATAGAGAGTCAGTGGAGCCTGGCCACAACTGGAGTGACGCAGGTACGGAGTTTAGTGTGGGTGAGTATGCGGAAGTAGAGTTTCGGATTGACTGGATTTTGCGTACAGTGGATCTGGGGAGGGGGGCAATTGGAATTTGATCACAGAAATTACAGGATAGGAATCAAGCCTGTGCCAGAGACAGCTCCTTCATTGGGTAGAATGACTCTGTTGAAGGATGAAGCAGCCTGCACTCCGTAGTTAGGCACTCATCTTCCACCTGCAATTCCCATTGCAGCACAGAATGGTTCAAGTGTGCGAGTTAATATTGACTTTCATTCCAAGTGATCCAATTTCTCCCCCAAATATCAAGCTGTTTAGCAGCAATTCCAAATGGACTGGGAGTGGGCTTGGAATTATTGTACAATATCATATGCATGGATTAAGATTATTATCACTATTATTATAGTTATTGCCCATTGGCAATTACTCCCCCTCCCACACTTCATACCTTGTCATCCTTGGGGCCTTTTGTGATATCAAACATAGCGTACACCTCTGGGCTCCACTGAGGGTCCAGTGATGGCAGCTCAAACTCCTGTGGCTCTACCAAACCATAACTGGCCTTCAGTTCCAACTGCGGAGCTTCGGGGGGAACCTTTTGGAAGTAACTATAAAACAAGTGTGCAGGGGGGATGGGAGTGGGGGAGAGAGAAGGAAAGAGGAGATGGAAAGTGAAATGACTTTTGCTTAGAAAATCTATTTCAACAACTTTTCGATTAAAAAAGTCTTGATACAGCCTTATCACGTTGCTGAAGTGTCTCAAAGCACTTTACAGAATATACTGTATTTTTAATTGACTGATCATACAACAGCTAATTGCACACAGAAAAGTCGGATTGAGGTGGTGGGGGTATGATTACTTCCTGAAAGCCATCCTACAGTCGACTAACAACCAGGTTCCTATTTACTGCTTGGTAAACAAAGGCGTGCGGAACAAGGAAATGTGCCTACGTTTTTGCCTCACAAGGGAATCGAGACAGGGTCCTCTTGCTTGAGTGGCGAGGGTGCTAAGCAGTGTCCAATGGGACTCTATAGATTAGGTAAGTCACATGCACGAAACCCCAGCACAGAGTGGATGGACTTGTGCTATAACATTCTATTGTTCTGTCTTCTGAAGACTAGGCAAACATTTAAAAAGAACTGGATTTTAGATGCGTTTGTGATGATACTTACATGAATCCATTCTCTCGCTGGCACTTTCCCAGGGTATTTTTGACCAAAGTTCCCAATTTTCTGAAGAACAAGTGCTCGGATGGCTTTGCTGTTGCCCCCGGACCCTTCGATTGACCATATTCCTTACACAACACCTCAGCCTTCGTGTAAACTGCAACAGAAAGGTTAAGAAACAAAAATCTGAAGTTTACCTCTTGTACTGGAAATAAAGCAGCCCGTGTTTCTCTCTCGCTGGTGGATCAGAGCACAATGCTCCATGACACGAGAGATTTAGACATGAACAAAATACTTTCCATCTCATAGCTGTGAGGTGGAAAGTATTTTGTTCATGTCTAAATCTCTCGTGTCATGGGAGCATTGTGCTCTGATCCTTTGAAGCTAAATGCTTTATGCAATAAATCTTTGCATTTTATATAGTACCTTATCACATAATTGAGACGTCTCAAAGTGCATCACAGAATATTTTGCAAAGTGGATTGATGGTATTTTGTGGACAAAGCTGCAGCAGTCAATTGCATGTAGCAATGCCCCACAAACAGGTATGGATTTGAGTGACCATTGAGGGGGGTGGGAGAAGGAAGGATTATTACCTATGAAAAGCCATCCACCAATCAACTAACAACTGGATTCCTACTATGTAAACAGAGGCGTAAGGAAACGTGCCTATATTACCTGGTCCTCTCGCTTGAGAGGCGAGTGCGCTAACCATTATGCTACAGGACACAAATCTACCTTTGGTATTAGAGCTAAAACAGCCCATGTATCTCTCTGAAAGCAGAGCACAAAACTATGCAACATGAGAAATTGAAAGACATTAAATACTTCCTACTAACAGCAGTGTGAAGCTTCGGAGCCAAGTGCTTTACACGTTAAAACAAACTAAGCACAGCTTCCTCCAATGTCCTTTGTGGTTATCAGCACCACCAGGTACAGCATAGCACAGTCACACGGACTAGATTTGTGCTGAGTGGGTGTGAGCCAAGGGGGAATTATAGGCCTTGTCAAATCATGTTCTACAAAATCCTGGATAGAACAAGTGTATGTGTGGGGGGGTGGGGGAAGAGAGAAAGAGAGAGTCACAGAGAGCGTGTTCTCTGCCATTTGGTGAAAGTGGTAGGTATTGTTACTTTGTCTCCCAGAGAAAGTAAAATTTGACCACATACCACCCCCCACCTTCACATGTGCACATATTTTTTTCACCCTCCTTGAGAGGTATGACATGTAACATTCCCAGGACTACACATTGCAGGTTGGAGCTCTCCCCAGCGTACTGACAATTCAATAAAAGTAGTCCCCTCCACCACCAGGTGGTGCTGTGAATGGGACTTCGCTGCAGAGACATGACCAGTCCTGAAAAAAAATAATCCTTGCATTTGAACATACTGTATCTGTAAACACTGCCTTATAACAAAACCCTTCTGCCCAAAGATTTTAATCGGCACTTCACAGCCCTCCAATGAAATACAAATCCCACCCACCTTTCTCCAGCACTCTCACTGTGCAGGGACACCTTGTCCAAGGATGCTATTTCGGTTTCTCACTTGTAAGTTGGGCTCAGTCTCGTCACCTAAAACCCACCCTTGCAGTAGCTTCTCTCTTCTACTGTAAACTTAAGGATGAATCGGCTCTCTCTGAGCACCAATGCCTCGGCCAGCAATGGGATCAGATGCTGCTCCCTGGTCCACCGGCCCCCACGCCTATTGCTCCCCCCAGTATCTTCTGTTTAGCATCTTACAATGGGATTGGGAGGCATCTCTGGAAAGTGTTCAGCCGCAGGAACCGCAGCTGATTTTTCCTCTTCTGTCACTTTGATGGCACACACTGAGGTCAACTGTAACCCCAAGCACTGACCCGATGGAGCTTTAGCAAATCTGTCACAGGACAAAGATCAGAACCTGCAACCCTCCTGTATGAATAGCCCAGTGCTGCATCATTCAGAGGTTGATGGGACACTGCTGTATGCAGTTAGGTGCCCCATTTCACTCAAAAATGACAGTGAGTCCACTTTACAGTGCAACCTACAAAGCTCTTTAAGACATCTCAATGATGTGATAAGGCCCTATATTAAATGCAAGGATTATCATCATTATTATAGCTTTCAGTAGTTCTCAACACCCACAGACATGGGACTTGCTCTTAAAGAGTTGGCGATTCCATTTTCTTTGTACTTACACTTCTCTGCTTCTTGTAGCGAGCGGATAGCTTCCCCACACTTGTCGTTGGCAAGCAGGGTTTGTCCATGGTAACAGTAGGCCTGCAAAAAGAACCATACACCTGACTAGATGCAAACATGAACAGAGCTTCAGTGGCATCTGTACAACCCAGCTGCTTCCAGAAGTCAACCATATAGGATTATCCCATTGTTTGCATACACAATAGTCCAATTCACTGTCCAGTTGGTTCTGTCCATTCGCCTTTTTATCCCAGACACTGCGTTGAGAGGCTGGGGTGGTGGAGGTGATCAAGCTATGATCAAAGAGGTTTTAAGCTCCTTTGAAGACATGGGGGTGGGGGGAAATGAAGGGTCAGTTGAGAGGAGTGATGCCACAGTGGCTGAGGGGCTCAGTTGGCAACGGTAGAGAATGAAGTAGCAGCAGGAGAGTGAAACTGGAGAAAATACCGGAGTTAGGGAGGAACAAGTAAGTCAGGGTGAAGATTTTGAACTTGATCTGCCGGGAGATGAGGATAGGGAGCCAATAGAGCCAAGTGAGGACTGGAATAATGGACATGCAGAGGTTCGTTCAGTTAGGGATTTGGGCAGCTGAGTTTTGCAAGTTGTTGTCTTCACCCCAACCTTGAGATGTGGACCTATCTCCACACACAGACAACAAGGTTCACAGGATTCAATCCAGCCACAGTTATACACAAGTTATAAAGACTGATGGATGCAGCAATAAGAAAAAACGCTTACATATGCCAGATAGAAACAGTTCTTCAGCTGTAAGTATTTCCTCCACTTTGTTGTGTAGACGGGATCCAAGCTTGCAAGAGTGTGATCTGCAAATACAAAGCACACAGATGAGCTTCCACACAAGAGGAAACAACCTGCACACATGGATCCATTCATTCAGCTGCATAGACTCCTGATACAGAAGGTAGAAATCACTGAGTTAGGAAGAGTTGTAATAATAATCCTTGCATTTGATATAAAGCTTTTAACGTCTTCTAGATGTCTCAAAAGCTCTTCACAGAATATACAGTAAAGTGAATTGACTGTATATTTGTGGGTGAAACATGGCAGCCAATTGCGAACAGCAGTGTCACAGATAGTCGTGGATTGAAATGACCAATTAATTATTATTTTTTTTGGGGGGGTTTATTATTAGGCATGTGGAGTAAGGAAACGTGAACAAAGTTTCACCCTGCCTGGAATTTAACCCAGGTCTCTCGCTTGTAAAGTGAGTACTCTAACCACTGAACTACAGTATTCCACTATAATATAAATTATAAGTTATATAATAATCCTTGTATTTTATATAGCATCTTATCACATCATTGAGACATCTCAAAACACTTCACAGGATGTACTGTAAAGTGGATTGACTGTATTTTGTGGATGACAGCCAATTTGTGAAACAATGTCCCACAAACAGCTATTTCGTGAATGACCAATTTCATTTGGGGGTTTCTTGGCTAGGGCATCTGGAGAAACTGTTTCTCTTTTTGGATAGTGTTACAAGATCTTTAACATCCACCTGAACAGATAGGCGGGACCTTGGTTTCGATGTCTCAACTGAACAACAGCATTTCTGACAATGCAACACCCGCCCCAGAACTGCGAGACAGCTTAGACGATGTGATTCGAAGTCCCGACATGGGGCTTGAACCCACAACTTTCAGACTAAGGTAAGAGTGCAACCACTATGCCAGGCTGACACACAATAATAATCCTTACATTTGATGTAGCACCTCTTTATGTGGGGGATTATTGGCCAGACTGCAGAAGAAACTCCCTTCTCTTTTCAAATAGTGCCAAGGGATTTTTAAAGTCCATCTGAAGAGGTCCTCGGGGTCTTATTTTAAAGGCTCCTCAAAAACATGGCACGTTTGACAATACAGCACATTCCAAGCACTGCAGCCTCAAGTTTATGAGTTGAAAACCCTACTGTGAGGCTCAAACTGATAACCTCCTGACACAGAAGCATTAATACCACCAACTGAGAAGGGCTGACACCCACTCGTAAGATGAGAACAGTTCATTCATTTCAAGGTGGGGTGGGGGGGCGTTGGTCAACCCTGATATTTAGGGGTCACTCTTTGTAAGCTTCGTAAAAGGAACCACCTTGTGTTTGCTCCTGTACTGATTGGCTCCCCCCCCAATAAGTTACGTTACGCAGATGGACACAGGACTGTGCTTCAAACTTAGGACACTCACCAGCTTTCTGATAGAAATTGGCAGTTTCGTTCGCCAGAGCTGCAATCAGGCCTGCATTATGCTTCAGTTCAATGGCTCTCGCAATCGTAACTTAAACCAAAAGAAAAAATAATAATCAGTTGTACAGTTAAAGCCCGTTTATCCGGCACCCTGCTGGGGGTCGACTAATTGACTGTGTCGGATAATCGGGCGGTAATTTGCCGAAAACCCAACACAAAAAAATTACTTATTTTTAAAACATACCATTTTAATAATACACTAAATAGTAACAGAATATTGTATGGATAACTTGCCAATAAAGCATTCCAGCACACTCAGTAAAATAATCAGTAAAACAGCATTTTTTACCAATTGGTAAAAACCCAAGTTCGTACATTTAATAAGCGCGCATGTGCACCCATGCGCAAAGTGAGCATACTCGCAATTGCTGGAATGGGAATTGCCCCAGGAGGGGGTCGAGCAATCTGGTTGATCAGGTCACAGATAAATTAGCTTTTACTGTACTTGAAAGTCTAGAATGTCTCTCACTTTTGCAACTTTTGGGAATGAGGAAGATTATTTTCAACATTAACTGGTAATTCAAAGCAGTACTCAGCTAACCAAAAGGAAAACTTTATCTGTCACTTCTCTGCTAGCTTTATTCACTACCTCTTATTAACAGTTCACAGCTACAATTTGCCGAGCCCCCAGTCATCAGGTCATCCTAACTGGACACTAGGGTCTGGCGATATATCGATATATCGATAAAACCCGATATAATTTTCATATCGATATGCCGATATAGACATTTAAAAAATATCGATATCGAAAAAACGATATATCGAGGTAAAAAATCGGGATGCGAGCACACTGAACTACAAGACCCAGAATGCTCATCTCTATACACAATGCACAGACCGAGGTGCAAAGCCGCCATATTGTATTCACAGTCCTCGAATACAATATACAGGTATGCAAGGGCTGGGGGGTGAGAGAGACGGCTGGGTGGGGGGGGGGGGGGGGGGGTGAGGGGGAGAGAGACTGCTGGGGGGGGGGGGGTGAGGGGGAGAGAGACTGCTGGGGGGGGGGTGAGGGGGAGAGAGACGGCTGGGGGGGGGGGTGAGGGGGAGAGAGACGGCTGGGGGGAGAGGGGGAGAGAGACGGCTGGGGGGAGGGGGAGAGACACGGCTGGGGGGAGGGGGAGAGACACGGCTGGGGGGAGGGGGAGAGAGACGGCTGGGGGGGAGAGGGGGAGAGAGACGGCTGGTGGGGGAGAGGGGAAGAGAGACGGCTGGGGGGGGAGAGGGGAAGAGAGACGGCTGGGGGGGGAGAGGGGAAGAGAGACGGCTGGGGGGGGAGAGGGGGAGAGAGACGGCTGGGGGGGGAGAGGGGGAGAGAGACGGCTGGGGGGGGGAGGGGGAGAGAGATGGCTGGGGGGGGGTGAGGGGGAGAGAGACGGCTGGGGGGGGGAGAGGGGGAGAGAGACGGCTGGGGGGGGGAGGGGGAGAGAGATGGCTGGGGGGGGGTGAGGGGGAGAGAGACGGCTGGGGGGAGGGGGAGAGAGACGGCTGGGGGGAGGGGGAGAGAGACGGCTGGGGGGAGAGGGGGAGAGAGACGGCTGGGGGGAGAGGGGGAGAGAGACGGCTGGGGAGAGGGGGAGAGAGACGGCTGGGGGGAGAGAGAGAGGAAGAGAGACGGCTGGGGGGGGAGAGGGGGAGAGAGATGGCTGGGGGGGGAGAGAGAGGAAGAGAGACGGCTGGGGGGGGGAGAGGGGGAGAGAGACGGCTGGGGGGAGGGGGAGAGAGACGGCTGGGGGGGGGGAGGGAGAAAGAGACGGCTGGGGGGGTGGTGGGGGAGAGAGACGAGGGGGTGGGGGGTGCGAGAGAGAGACGGCTGGGGGGGGAGGAGAGGGGGAGAGAGACGGCTGGGGGGAGGGGGAGAGAGACGGCTGGGGGGGGGGGAGAGGGGGAGAGAGACGGCTGGGGGGAGAAAGACGGCTGGGGGTGTGAGAGAGATGGCTGGGGGAGAGAGACGGCTGGGGGAGAGAGACGGCTGGGGGGGAGGGAGAGAGAGACGGCAGGGGGGGGGGGGGGGGGGGAGAGGGAGAAAGAGACGGCTGGGGGGTGCAAGAGAGGGACGGCGGGGGGGGGGGGGGGGAGAGAGACTGCTGGGGGGGGGGTGAGGGGGAGAGAGACTGCTGGGGGGGGGGTGAGGGGGAGAGAGACGGCTGGGGGGAGGGGGAGAGAGACGGCTGGGGGGAGAGGGGGAGAGAGACGGCTGGGGGGAGGGGGAGAGACACGGCTGGGGGGAGGGGGAGATAGACGGCTGGAGGGGGAGAGGGGGAGAGAGATGGCTGGGGGGGGAGAGGGGAAGAGAGACGGCTGGGGGGGGAGAGGGGGAGAGAGACTGCTGGCTGGGGGGAGGGGGAGAGAGACGGCTGGGGGGGGAGAGGGGGAGAGAGACGGCTGGGGGGGGAGAGGGGGAGAGAGATGGCTGAGGGGGGGGGGGTGAGGGGGAGAGAGATGGCTGGGGGGAGGTGAGGGGGAGAGAGACGGCTGGGGGGAGGGGGAGAGAGACGGCTGGGGGGAGAGGGGGAGAGAGACGGCTGGGGGGAGAGGGGGAGAGAGACGGCTGGGGAGAGGGGGAGAGAGACGGCTGGGGAGAGGGGGAGAGAGACGGCTGGGGGGGGAGAGAGAAAGAGAGACGGCTGGGGGGGGAGAGGGGAAGAGAGACGGCTGGGGGGGGAGAGGGGAAGAGAGACGGCTGGGGGGGGAGAGGGGGAGAGAGATGGCTGGGGGGAGGGGGAGAGAGACGGCTGGGGGGAGGGGGAGAGAGACGGCTGGGGGGGGGAGAGGGGGAGAGAGACGGCTGGGGGGAGGGGGAGAGAGACGGCGGGGGGCGGGGGGAGGGAGAAAGAGACGGCTGGGGGGGTGGTGGGGGAGAGAGACGAGGGGGTGCGAGAGAGAGATGGCTGGGGGGGAGGAGAGGGGGAGAGAGATGGCTGGGGGGAGGGGGAGAGAGACGGCTGGGGGGGGGGGAGAGAGACGGCTGGGGGGAGAAAGACGGCTGGGGGTGTGAGAGAGATGGCTGGGGGAGAGAGACGGCTGGGGGAGAGAGACGGCTGGGGGAGAGAGACGGCTGGGGGGGGGAGAGGGGGAGAGAGACGGCTGGGGGGGGGAGGGGGAGAGAGATGGCTGGGGGGGGGTGAGGGGGAGAGAGACGGCTGGGGGGAGGGGGAGAGAGACGGCTGGGGGGAGGGGGAGAGAGACGGCTGGGGGGAGAGGGGGAGAGAGACGGCTGGGGGGAGAGGGGGAGAGAGACGGCTGGGGAGAGGGGGAGAGAGACGGCTGGGGGGAGAGAGAGAGGAAGAGAGACGGCTGGGGGGGGAGAGGGGGAGAGAGATGGCTGGGGGGGGAGAGAGAGGAAGAGAGACGGCTGGGGGGGGGAGAGGGGGAGAGAGACGGCTGGGGGGAGGGGGAGAGAGACGGCGGGGGGGGGGGGAGGGAGAAAGAGACGGCTGGGGGGGTGGTGGGGGAGAGAGACGAGGGGGTGGGGGGTGCGAGAGAGAGACGGCTGGGGGGGGAGGAGAGGGGGAGAGAGACGGCTGGGGGGAGGGGGAGAGAGACGGCTGGGGGGGGGGGAGAGGGGGAGAGAGACGGCTGGGGGGAGAAAGACGGCTGGGGGTGTGAGAGAGATGGCTGGGGGAGAGAGACGGCTGGGGGAGAGAGACGGCTGGGGGGGAGGGAGAGAGAGACGGCAGGGGGGGGGGGGGGGGGGGAGAGGGAGAAAGAGACGGCTGGGGGGGTGGTAGGGGAGAGAGATGACGGGGGTGGGGGGTGCAAGAGAGGGACGGCGGGGGGGGGGGGGGGGAGAGAGACTGCTGGGGGGGGGGTGAGGGGGAGAGAGACTGCTGGGGGGGGGGTGAGGGGGAGAGAGACGGCTGGGGGGAGGGGGAGAGAGACGGCTGGGGGGAGAGGGGGAGAGAGACGGCTGGGGGGAGGGGGAGAGACACGGCTGGGGGGAGGGGGAGATAGACGGCTGGAGGGGGAGAGGGGGAGAGAGATGGCTGGGGGGGGAGAGGGGAAGAGAGACGGCTGGGGGGGGAGAGGGGGAGAGAGACGGCTGGGGGGGGAGAGGGGGAGAGAGATGGCTGAGGGGGGGGGGGTGAGGGGGAGAGAGATGGCTGGGGGGAGGTGAGGGGGAGAGAGACGGCTGGGGGGAGGGGGAGAGAGACGGCTGGGGGGAGAGGGGGAGAGAGACGGCTGGGGGGAGAGGGGGAGAGAGACGGCTGGGGAGAGGGGGAGAGAGACGGCTGGGGAGAGGGGGAGAGAGACGGCTGGGGGGGGAGAGAGAAAGAGAGACGGCTGGGGGGGGAGAGGGGAAGAGAGACGGCTGGGGGGGGAGAGGGGAAGAGAGACGGCTGGGGGGGGAGAGGGGGAGAGAGATGGCTGGGGGGAGGGGGAGAGAGACGGCTGGGGGGAGGGGGAGAGAGACGGCTGGGGGGGGGAGAGGGGGAGAGAGACGGCTGGGGGGAGGGGGAGAGAGACGGCGGGGGGCGGGGGGAGGGAGAAAGAGACGGCTGGGGGGGTGGTGGGGGAGAGAGACGAGGGGGTGCGAGAGAGAGATGGCTGGGGGGGAGGAGAGGGGGAGAGAGATGGCTGGGGGGAGGGGGAGAGAGACGGCTGGGGGGGGGGGAGAGAGACGGCTGGGGGGAGAAAGACGGCTGGGGGTGTGAGAGAGATGGCTGGGGGAGAGAGACGGCTGGGGGAGAGAGACGGCTGGGGGAGAGAGACGGCTGGGGGGGAGGGAGAGAGAGACGGCGGGGGGGGGGGGGGGGGGGAGAGGGAGAAAGAGACGTCTGGGGGGGTGGTAGGGGAGAGAGATGACGGGGGTGGGGGGTGCAAGAGAGGGACGGCGGGGTGGGGGGGGGGGGGGGAGAGAGACTGCTGGGGGGGGGGGGTGAGGGGGAGAGAGACTGCTGGGGGGGGGGTGAGGGTGAGAGAGACGGCTGCGGGGGGGGTGAGGGGGAGAGAGACGGCTGGGGGGAGGGGGAGAGAGACGGCTGGGGGGAGGGGGAGAGAGACGGCTGGGGGGAGAGGGGGAGATAGACGGCTGGGGGGAGGGGGAGAGACACGGCTGGGGGGGGAGAGGGGGAGAGAGACGGCTGGGGGGGGAGAGGGGGAGAGAGACGGCTGGGGGGGGAGAGGGGAAGAGAGACGGCTGGGGGGGGAGAGGGGAAGAGAGACGGCTGGGGGGGGGGGGAGAGGGGGAGAGAGACGGCTGGGGTGGGGAGAGGGGGAGAGAGACGGCTGGGGTGGGGAGAGGGGGAGAGAGACGGCTGGGGGGGGGAGAGGGGGAGAGAGACTGCTGGGGGGGGGTTAAGGGGGAGAGAGACGGCTGGGGGGAGGGGGAGAGAGACGGCTGGGGGGGGAGAGGGGGAGAGACGGGGTGGATGTGATAATATACAGATAGATAGAGATGGGGGGGATGTGAGAGAGGAGAGAGGGAGAGAGACATAGAGACACACAGACAGAAAAATACAGAGATGGAGAGAGTGAGAGACACAGAGAGAAAGATATTTACCTCCTGAGAAGATAGGCCCCGAATGCGCGCGCACCCGGAATGCGCCCGCACCCAGGATGCGTGCGCACTCCGAATGCGCACGCGCAGTACGAAAAAACTGAAAATATCGATATTTCGGTATATCTTCGATATGAGCCCATCGATATATCTAATCGGAAAATTTCCCATATCGACGGACCCTACTGGACACGTATCGGAAAACCTGCCAGTGAATGTTGACTGTTTTTAACTGGTTAAGACTCCAGCAGGACCCCAAAGCATATTGGGGCTCCCAAATCCTTGGGCCTTTCCAACCTGTACCTAAAGCTTTGTGAGGTGGACAGTGGGCATCCTCTATAGAAATGGAGTGAGCATGCTATTCTAGACTAAGAAAAATTTCCACACATATGTGGAACCTTCAAATTACTTTCATGATAATAACCCTAATATTTAATACAACAACAAGAAAATTACATGTATGGAGCGCCTTTCACGTCGAGAGGACGTGAATACAGCACTTTGTCACTTCTCAAAGCACTTCACACAAGTGTAAAGTGAACTAACTGCATATTCTGTGGGCAAACCTCAGCAGCTGATTGCCTACAGCTGTGTCCCTCGAACAATTAAGTGATCAAAAATATTATTTTATCTATTTTATTATTGTTTGAAGGGATTATTACCCAAGGAAAGCAATGCAATGTGGCAACAACCGGTGCTAGAAGACATACTGAGCTGTTTCCCCCCACGTACCTTCCTGAGCCTCAGCCTGACATTGCACAATGTAGGTTTCTGTAACCCGAGAGTCCAGATCCTCCCCTTTCGCCGGAGGCGTCACCAGTCTGGATGTTTGGCTGTCCTTTTTAAAGAAAAAAAAGGTGTTTTGGAATTATACGCAACCAAACACAGCAATTTGTATTTAAACAGCAGAATCATTTATAGCTCTTTAAATTATTCACGTTTTTACAAGCGTCGTAAAATACTGAAACACCTTAAAGCTCTGTAATACTTTAGGCTAGGATGGTCCTGCAGGACATATCAGGCCCAGCGAATGATTTCATCCATCCTTAGACCATTTCCAAAGCCCATTCCTGCCACTGCCACGAGAGGACATTCACCTCATGGCAGAAGCACGAGCCAGTGGTTGGGAGGACACAGCGCATGGAATGGAAATAATGTCGGTTGTTACTTCAGTAGGTCAGGAAGGCAAACGAGAATTGGAAATAGGTCTCTGGCTGGATTAAATCATCCACCAGGCCGAGGCGTTGACAAAGAGAAGGACAGTGAGAGAACAGAGGAGAGAGTGTGTGAAGGAGAGGAAAAGAAGCAGAGGGAGAAAGTGAGGGGAGTGAGAGAGTGATTGTGAGTATGTGAAAAGAGAGAGAATGTATGTGTGGTAAGGAGAGGGGAGAGAGAGAGAGAGAAAGAGAGCACGAGAGAGAAAGAGAGCACAAGGGAGAAAGGAGGAGAGAAAGATTGCGAAAAAGCAGAGAGGGCAGTGTTTTCATGGTTTGCTGTCAGAACAGGGAATATCACAGAGGGGACCAAGGATGGATACTGAGTGATGTGTTCTGCAGTTTCCTCACAGAAAACTCCCTCTCTTCCCAGTGAGAAACACATCCACTAGCTTAAATGATTCCCTCCCGCCACCTTTGCAATCTCCAAAGCTAGTTCTTTTTGCAGAGCAACACTATTACTTCATAACCCCACCATCCCATCTGCCCAACCATCTTCATTTTGCCACCGCTCTACGGAGCTCCAATGCCGGAGCCCCTCCGACTCCCTCCCTTCAAGGCACATCAAGACCTAACTCTTTGACCTCACTTTCAGTCTTTTTCCCTCCTCCCTTGGCTCCCATCCCTCTTGGCTCCCATCAGCACCCGAGCCGGTGGTGTCGAGCGCTTTGAGATGTCCTTCCAATATGGGAAAGGTGCTGTGTAAATGTTATGTTTCTGGGAAACACAAAAATATTGCTTATGTAGCCTGCAACCCTTAGGGCATCCAGCTCTCAGCAGCCTAAAGGATGGTCCACCAACAAATTATATTTGTATAGCACCTTTCACATCAGGCGGACGTCCAAAGGCGCCGAAGGCAAACATTTTAGGCAAATGTAATGGTTGGTTAGCATATATAGCAATGTCTCGCAAGCAAGTCATGATGAGACAAATGGTTAATTTTTTGGAGAACATATTCATAGCTGCAGGCAAAAACTTAAGTCGCTATGAAAATATCCCAAAATCCCTTTGCCTAGTTCCTACTCTCATTACCGTCAAACCCCTTTGAAAAAACCCAAGTTTTTGATTGCACCTTTGGTCAACAAACCAATACTCATCTCGGCAATTCTTGATCTGAAACACTTTGAAACATGCAACCTAGGTGCAGTTGTCGTGCAATTGGAGTACTAATAATCTTGTATTTGATATAGTGCCTAAACACGATATTGAGAAATCTCAAAGTGCTTCACAGAACATAACGTAAAGTAGATTGTATATATATTTGAGGGCAAAATCCAGCAGCCGGCAATGTTCCAGTATCATGCATTAAGTGATAACTTTTTTGGGGGGGATTATTACCCCCAGAATGCAATCTGTCAATCAACTAGCAACCTACTTACTGTTGGTAAACAGAGGCGTTTAGAGTAAGGAAACTTGCCTAAGGTTCTCACCCAGGAATCACACCTGGGTTCTCTCGTCTGTGAGGTGAGCGCACTAACCACTACGTTACGGGAATCCATGTACTAATTGCACTGATGTGAAAATGAACAAGCTCCAAAATGAGTCGGGATGAAGCCATTGATCACCTTGATGAATTTGAAGATTCCTGCGGCATTTTTCAGGCTTCCGTGAACTTCTTTGGCTTCATCCACATTCACACTGAAAAGCAAAACATGGTCAGCTTTATTCCCTGTTATTCGACAGTTGCAAGTGCAGAAAAACCACAAGAACAGCCAGTGTTGATAATGCCGTCACTTACTCCTCCTTTCCGGATAATCTGGACGCATATTTTGTGTACCACAAACCGATGTTGAAGCCCATCGAGACCAGCTCGAAAATAGCATCCTGCTGGGCACTGAGTGAGAAAAACAAAGTCAAGAAAGTTTCTTATGCTTATTTTTCTCCATATGATGAAAATACTGGAAAAGCTATGATGTCTTATCACGCTGAAATATCAAAGCGTTTCAGTTATTACTGACAATTATAATATTCCTTGCATTGGATATAGCTCTTTATCACGTCAATACGTCTCAATGCACTTCACACAATATCAAGTGAATTGACCATATATTTTGGTCAATTTGGTGGGCGAATCGTGGCAGCCAGTTGCACAAAGCAGTGCCCCACAAAGAGCCATGGATTGAATGACTAAATTATTACTTTTTTATTATTATTTTTAACATCCACCAGAACAAGCAGACAGGATCTCAGTTTAACGTTTCATCCGAAGGATAGTATCTCTGACAATGCAACATTTGTCAGTTGAAGAATTACATTACGTGTGTGTAACTTTATTTGAATGCGCTCGCACACAAAATTTCTTAGAAGACAACCTACATGGAACTGCAGTGAAAGCCTGCATTCTATAAATTATTAAATGAAAGATTAAAGGCTCTTTGGGCTTATGCAGACTGGCAATCCACAAAAAATATATCAATTCAAGTGCTTTCTCACCTAAATTAGACTAACTATTTGCAAAATAAATTCACAGCACGCTTCATCAAGGCCTGATTCTGTCATTCTGCATTAGATCTGCAGTGTTACCAATATTAGCTATCATTGAGTTAAAAAATGCTTGAAAAGGCAAAAGGACAGACAGGCTTACTTTGTGGTGAACTGGGGGAAAGCAGTTTCCTATGAACAGCCAAATTTTTGTTTACAAAGCATTTTTCATACAAAAATAAATGTCTGAAAGCCCTTTACAAAGATAATAATTGCCAGTTAATCTAAAATTTTTAGGTTAGAATAGTAAACTTTACAGCAATTCCTGAGAATCCTTTGATATTTATGGATAATGTGATAACAACAATAAGGAGTAACAGTAACAGGTAGGAAAACTTCTTTATTTCCAAATGGCAGTGGGGTTAGCCTTGCTTCAAGTCCACCTGAATGATGATTTAAAATGAGGTAATTAAAAAGGGAAGAAAGCTTCTCACAGTGTCCCAGCTATCAACTCCTTAAAAGTGGCTATGCACAAAATTAGTTACGTGTTCACTCACAAAATACAGACACTCCACTTCGCAATATATAGTGTGAAGGTTTGGGACACTCCCCACTTGAGAGCCACTAGACCAAAAATCAAGGATTATTATAAAGGTCACTCAACTATCAAAAAAGATAGTTGGCAACAGGTTGGAGCTTTTTCTAAATTTGAGAGAGGATCTGATCAAGCAGTTTAGGATGATGAAAGGATTCAATAAGGTAGATTAATCGGTTGCTTCTTCTTGTTGATGAGTCCAAAACTAAGAGGGTATAAAATAGTCTGTGATAGTTCTAATAGGGAGATTAGAATCATAGAATCATAGAATCATAGAATTTTACGGCACAAAAGGAGGCCATTCGGCCCATCTAGTCTGTGCCGGCTCTTTGAAAAGAGCGATTCAATCCCATTGCCCTGCCCGCTCCCCATAGCCTAATAGACCCGTTCTTCCTAAATAAAGATCTAATTCCCTTTTAAAAGTTGTTATCGAATCAGCCTCCACCACCTTTTCAGGCAATGCATTCCAGATTCGAACAACTCGCTGAGTGAAAAAATTTCTCCTCAGCTCCCCTCTACTGCGCCTTGAAACTATTTTAAATCTGTGACCACGAGTCACAGATTCACCCACGAGTGGAAATAGTTTTTCTCTATTTGCCCTGTCGAAACCCCTCATGATCTTATAAACCTCTATTAGGTCTCCCCTCAATCTTCTCTGCTCCAGAGAGAATAACCCTAGCCTATCTAGCCTCTCCTCATAGCTGAAGTCCCTCAATCCTGGCACCATCCTAGTAAATCTTCGTTGTACCCTTTCCAATGCCTTCACATCCTTTCTGTAGTGTGGTGACCAGAATTGAACACAGTATTCCAGCTGAGGCCTCACCAAAGTCCTATAGAGGTTAGTCAGCACTTCCTGACTTTTGTACTCTATACCCCTATTTATAAAGCCTAGTATCCCATATGCCTTCTTAACAGCCTTGTCTACCTGTCCTGCCACCTTCAACGAGTCACTAACACAAATCCCCAGGTCTCTCTGTTCCTTCACACCATTTAAAATTGTACTATCTAGCCTATATTGCCTCCCTTCATTTCTTCTCCCAAAATGCATCACCTCACACTTCTCTGCATTAAACTTCATCTGCCATGTGTCTGCCCACTTTACCAATTTGTCTATATCCTCTTGCAGATGGCTACTATCCTCCTCACTGTTTACTATTCTCCCTAACTTAGTGTCATCTGCAAACTTGGAAACTGTACTCCGTACACCCAAGTCCAGATCATTGATGTAGATTACAAACAGCAATGGTCCCAAAACCGATCCCTGTGGCACACCACTGCTCACTTCCCTCCAATCTGAAAAACAGCCGCTCACTACAACTCTCTGCTTTCTGTCTCGCAGCCAGTTGTGGATCCACGCTGCCACTGTCCCTTTTACGCCATGGGCCTTTAATTTCTTAATAAGTCTCTCATGTGGCACTTTGTCAAATGCCTTTTGAAAGTCCATGTAAACTACATCAACTGCGCTACCATTATCCACCCATTCCGTTACCTCATCAAAAAATTCTATCAGATTTGTAAGGCAAGATTTGCCTTTAACAAATCCATGTTGACTGTCCTTTATTAGCCTATATCTTTCTAAGTGAAGATCTACCTTGTCCCTGATTATGGACTCTAGAATTTTGCCCACTACCGACGTTAGACTGACTGGTCTGTAGTTACCAGGCTTGTCCTTCTGCCCCTTTTTATACAAGGGAGTAACATTAGCTATCCTCCAGTCCTCTGGCACGACCCCTGTGTCCAAGGAAGATTGAAAGATCGTGGCCAGAGTCCCTGCTATTTGCTCCCGTGCCTCACTTAGTAACCTAGGGTGCATCCCATCCGGACCAGGTGACTTATCCACCTTGAGCGACGTCAACCTTTTTAGCACTTCCTCTCTGGTTATAATTATTCTATCCATTTCTCCTACCCTCTCCTCTAATACCATGGCATTGGCTGTATCATTTTCTTTTGTGAAGACAGAGGCGAAGTACTCATTCAGTACATCAGCCATGCCCTCTGCCTCCACAATGAGATTTCCTCCTAGGTCCCTAATTGGCCCCACCCTCTCCTTGACCAACCTTTTACTCTTAATATGTTGGTAAAAAACCTTAGGGTTCCCCTTAATCTTACTCGCTAATTGTTTCTCATGCAGTCTCTTTGCCCCTCTAACTTCCTTTTTTAGTTCTATCCTACACTTCCTATATTCTGCTTGGTTCCCTTCTGAATTTTGAGCCTGACACGTATCATAAGCCTCTTTTTTTTGTTTGATTTTGGCCCCGATTTCCTTAGTCATCCAGGGAGGTTTGGATGCCTTACATTTCACCTTTGTGGGAATGCTTTTGACCTGTGCCTGAACTATCTCCTCTTTGAACGCTGCCCACTGCTCGTTAGTTGTCTTACCTGCCAATTTTTCTTTCCAATCCACCTTGGCTAGGTCCCACCTCAACTCATTGAAATTAGCCCTTTTCCAGTTGAGTGTCCTCACCTGTGATCGTTCCTTATCCCTTTCCATAATTATTCTGAATCTAACGATATTGTGGTCACTATTCCCTAGATGCTCACCTACAGAAACCTGTTGAACTTGCCCTACCTCATTTCCCAAAACTAGATCCAGCAATGCTTCTTTCCTCGTTGGACTGGAAACATACTGATCAAGAAAGTTGTCCTGCACACACTTCAGGAATTCTTCTCCCTCCTTGCCCTTTACTCTACTATTCTGCCAGTCTATGTTGGGATAGTTGAAGTCACCCATTATCACTACTCTATTAGCTCTGCATTTCTCCGTGATACGCTTGCAGATCTGCTTGTCTATCTCCTCCCCACTATTTGGTGGTCTATAGTATACCCCTAACAGTGTAACTGCACCTTTTTTATTCCTCAATTCTAACCAGATAGATTCGGTTTTTAGTCCTTCTTCCACCTCGTTCCTTTCTAAGGCAGTCACTGAGTCCTTAACTAAAATTGCCACCCCGCCCCCTTTTCTCCCTTCTCTATCCCTCCTGAATACATTATAACCAGGAATGTTCAACTCCCATTCCTGCCCATGCTGGAGCCAAGTCTCTGTTACTGCTATAACATCATATCGCCTCGCAGCAACCTGAGCCTGCAGCTCACCAATTTTATTTCTCAAACTTCGTGCATTTACATACATGCACTCTAAGGCACAAATTACTTCCTCTGCATTTTTCTCCCGTCTTCCCTTTTCCCCTGTCCTCCTTATTACCCCTCCTGTATTTGAACTACTGATCAGTTTCCCACCCTCACCCCCCAGGATTAGTTTAAAGCCCCCCCCACAAAAATCATTAGGATGAACTTTTTAACCCCAAAACAAATAGCATTTTAAAAAGATGCAGAGACATAATGTACTCCAATCACATACCCTTGCACTTTTCTCACTGCATATCTGGTTACTCCCTCACTGGAGCTGTTTACTCTAATAGCATTTCCCTCTCTTTCCCCATACTTTCAATGCTATTCTGTAGAAGCATTTCCCCAATTCCCCTTTTAGAGAAGACAGAGAGGAATTTACACCCAAAACAAATGTTTTCAGATTAAAGATCCTTGCAACACTATCAAGAGAGGAAGGCAGATTCTCTCAATATCCTGGCAATAATACCCCAGATAAATTGGTCATTCACTTCAGGGCAGTTCTTCAGACTTTGCCGTTTGCAAAATAATTGTCACAGTTGCCTTCAAAAACAGTTACCATACATGTATTGTAAACCACCTAGAGAAGTTTTGACATGAGAAAATCACTTAAAAAAGAATGTCCTTTATCTTATTCATTCTGACAGCAATCATAAAAGAATGAGTACAAAAATACATCTAGTAAGGTCAGAACTAGAAGACACATACCTTGCAATGTTGCCACGTAAAGTGTCCGTCCATTTGAAATTCTGAATGAAACGCAGTTTGTTTTCCTGTGTTGTGCCATCCAGTGATGTTATAAAGCCTGGTTTGGATTGTATGAGGGAAGGGGAAGAAAACAAAATCAATTTAACCGGGCAACACTTCCTACAACTGAGAGCCAGTCTAGATAGGGTTCAATTGAGAAAACTAAGGATAGATCCGAGTTGCCTGAATTTATAGTGCGTATAGAGTAGGCTAAGTGTAAGGAGACGTTTTGAGTGCACATATTGCATCCATTCACACTGGCAAACATATTGCTTTTTCCAATTTAAAAGAGAAGTTTGTAGATACTGGCTATGTTGCATATAGCCTGACTCAGTCAATTGCTGTTTCAGAAGGTTGTAGATTCAAGCCCAAAGTTGGAATTTTGAGCTCAGAGTCTAGACTGCTGCTCCAGTACTTTGGGAAGCTCTACATGATCAGACATCCTTCAGATGAGATTGAATCATGGTGCTGTTCAGGTGGACACTAAAGATCACAAGACATTATGCGAAGTACAGTAAAAGCTTGGTTATCCGGCACTCAACCAACCAGAACGCTCATCCAACTGGTATCTCCCAATACAATTCACCATTCCAGCAACCGGATCTCATAGCGGAGCCATCTGGCACACTCCCGGTATGCTCATTTTGAGCATGTGCACTTATTAAACTTACCGAACGCTGGAATTTTTATTTTAACGTTAATTTTACCGAGTGTGCTGGAATGCTTTATTGGTAAGTATCCATACAATATTTTGTTATTATTTAGTTAATTATGAATATGGTATGTTTTAAAATAAGTAATTTTTTTGTGTAGAATTTTCGGCAACTTGCCACTCGAACATCCAGCATATTTGATTAGCCAGCATCGGTCAGGTCTCGAGGGTGCCAGATAATAAAACTTTTACTGTACTGTGCCACAAACAGCCATGACCATTCTTTTTCTCTCTGGGGGACTGTTGGTCAGGACACCAGGGGAAACACCCATCTCTTTTCAAAAAGTGTCATGGGATCTTTAAAGTTTACCCAATCTCAATGTAATGCAATATTTGAAGGATGCAGGGTTGGGTGCTCTGACAATGCAGTTTTGTAATGTCAACCAACACTGTGAGCTCCAATTCTGATGTTGGGCTTGAGCCTACAACTTTCTGACCCAGTGCTACCAACTGAGCCAGGACAACACTCTAATAATTGACATGTCATACAGATTATTCTAAATGAGCAGGAAAATACATCACAGGCTCATTAGTGTGACATGCGTGTTTGGAACAGATAATAGGGTGCATTTCTTCACACAGGTGAATGAGTTATCAGAAAGGGTGGTGGGCAGCATAGAATGCTGGAACTTGTGTAAGAACCATTTGATACTGTAAAGGGAGGACAGTAAGGAGGATACTCCTGTAGTGCAGTGGCTAGTGCACTCGCCTCGCAAGCGAGTGGAACCAGGTTCAATTCCTGGGCGGGGCGAATCCATAAGTAAGTTTGCTTACTTCACATGCCTCTGTTTACCTAGAAATAAGTGGGAACCTGGTTGTCAGTCGATTGACAGATTGCTTTCTGGGAGTAATAATGCCTCCCAAAATAAATCACTCAATGCTTGCGGGACACTGATATGCGCAATTGGCTGCTGCTTTTCGCCCACAAAACACACAGTCAATTCACTTTACAGTGTATTCTATGAAGCACTTTGAGACATCTCATTGATGATAAGGCACTATCTCAAATGTAAGGATTATCATTATTTAATATTCTGGAAGGATGAGAAGAATTGTGCCAAAACGACCATCTAAACATAATATAAAACTACAGTAAAAGCCCATTTATCCGTGACCTGATCAGCCGTAACTTCTGTATAACCGGCACCTAAAACAAAGTCTGCATTCGATTAACCGGAATTTATCCGGAAAAATGCATTTAAAAAAAAGATTTGTGTTTTCGGCCGAATATCCTGCCGGATGTGGGCTTTTACTGTATTTTACTGTATTATGCTTCAGAGAAAATATTAATTCAGTTAGGCAATGCAGGAGCAATTTTTCATTGAAATTTAAACTCCCCCGATTTCTTAATGGAGGGAAGGGAGCAGTGTAACATACAAACCAAGTGCGCCACCCCATCAGCCAAAGTCACTCACTGCTGGAGGTCACCCATAAAGGACAGGCCACTTGGACTGAAGAGTGCCAGAGAGTGCCGGTTCTGGTCTGCAGAACCGACCTCAGCAAAAAAATCAGGAGGAGGGGTCAATGTGAAAAACATATAAACGAGAGACACTGAACGAGATTGTGTGCCAGGTCAGCTATCCAGATGCTGAATTACCCTAAATATATAACAACAAATTTGATTTGTACAGTGCCTTTCACGTTGGGAGGACATCCCAGGGCAATGACAGTCAAGGATTTGCACTCAAGATGAGGGTTGGGATCAGGAGGGCTAGAGAGCAGAGAGGTTAGGAGTAGGTAGGTGACCAAAGGCGTGGTCAAAGAGGAAGGTCTTGAGAGAAGCCTTGGAAGCAAGAAATAAACAAATAAATATTGACTGCACAAAAATGGCATCCGTTTACAGTGAAAGTCAAATCAAGTCAAATCCGCATCTAATTGTATTAAAGCAGTCGCCAAGCAACTAACAAATTGACTGAATGATTAAATCTGTATTTTCACCATGACAAGTTTAACAAAAAGTATAAAGCACAGGTGGGACCCAGATGCTCAATTTATTACATTTCCTTAATACATTTCCAGTGTTGGCTCACCTTGTAAAAGAGAAAAATAAGTATCCGCAGCCTTTTTCATCATGTCTGGTTTGCATGTCACATCTATAAGAAGCTCGAGGAGTCTCTCCCTTGCACTTTTCAAGTCACTGAGAGACAAAAAATGTTTTAAAGAAGCCAGCACATAGAATCAGCAAATACCATTGCTGATCAATATACTATTACATTTAAAATAATAACTTAAAAAGTCTCGAAATGTTTTAAATCACTTCACAAGATTTACAGTAAAGTATAGTGATTATTCAAATGGGAACGCAGCATCAAATTGACACACAGCAATGACACCATGAAGTGAATCGCCAATTTTAGTTAGAGGACTGTTGGCCAGGACTTTCTTCTCTGTTAAAATAGTGCCTTGGGATCTACCTAAACTGGTAGACACCCCGTTTCGCTTTCAAGGCTCTCCACGGCTTTACCCCCTCCTACCTCTCTGACCTGCTGAACAATCTGTCCGCTCCCTCTGCTCAGCAGGCTCTGGCCTGCTACATGTCTCCCGCCAGACCCACCCTTTGACGAACTGGCTTTCAACCTCTCTGCCCCTACACTTTGGAACTCCATCCCACAATCCCTTTGCCTTGTTTTCTCCCTTGCCTCCTTCAAGTCCTCCTCTTCGCCTGTACCTCAAGAGATAATTCAAGTTCCTCGTCCTCACTTTCAAGGCCATTCACTGCCTTGCCCACGCCTATCTCTCTGACCTGCTCTCTCACTACCAGCCTGCCCGTCCCTCCTTTCAGCGGGCTCTGATCTGCTCCACGTCCGCCGCCCGAACTGCCCCAACATTGGCGGTTGGGCTTTCAGCTTCTCTGTCCCCACACTCTGGAACTCCATCCCGCAATCCCTTCGCCTTGCTTCCTCCATTTCCTCCTTCAAGGCCGACCTTCCTCTTCGACTGTGCCTTACACTCCCACCCCCCCTTATCCCACCCCTCTCTCCCCTCCACCGACTCCCCACCCCCATCCCCCCACTCGGGTGCCAACCTGACTGTTCACGGCCTTGGGACGTCCTCCCGATGTGAAAGGCGCTCTATAAATGTAATTTTGTTGTTACCTCTCTGCCCTCTCTCACCCTATCCCCGCCCCACCATGCTTGGGTCCTGACCCCTGACTGTTCAGCGCCTTAGGATGTCTTCCTGACGGAAATGGCGCTCTACAAATGTAATTCTGTTGTTAACACCAATGATTCCTCACAACACTGCACTAGGTTACAAGTGTGAAATACAAGGTCGAAGTCCCATTGTTGGTTTAAAATTCTATAGCCTTCTGACTCAGAGTCGAGAATCAATTGAGCTGATACTTAAATTGTTGCTGATAAAAGTTAAAGGGCACGATGAAGAGAGGGATATGTTAGGTGTGTCTGTTCTAGTAATTTCCTTCATATTTGTGAAACTCCTATTTGCAGACAATGGTATGTTTACAGTTAATTCACCTGAGGATCTAGTGCCAGTCAGGAACCTCAACATCACGTTCGACCATCAACTCTCCTTCCTCCCCCACATCCGTGCCTTCACCGGCACCAATTATTTCCACCTGCGCAACATTGCCAGGCTCCGCAACTATCTCACCCCACACGCTGCCGAAACACCCGTGCACGCTTACATCACTTCACGGCTGGACTACGGAAACTCTCTCCTCGTCGGCCTCCCCAGATCCTCCATTCACAGGCTGCAGGTCATCCAAAACTCTGCAGCCCGTGTACTATCCCGCACCCGCCTCCGTGACCACATAACCCCCACCCTCGCCCGTCTCCACTGGCTCCCCATCCCCCAGAGGATCGAGTTCAAGATCCTTGTCCTCGTTTTCAAGGCCTTACACGGCCTTGCCTCCCCCTATCTATCCGATTTACTCTCCCCCTATAAACCCACCCGGACCCTCACGTTCAGCAGGATTTGGCCTGCTCCAAGCCCCCCGCCCGAACCGCCCCACCATCGGAGGCCGGGCCTTCAGTTTCTCCGCTCCCACCCTGTGGAATTCCATCCCCCAATCCCTCCGCCTTGTTTCTTCCCTTTCCTCTTTCAAGGCCGGTCTGAAGACTTTCCTTTTCGACTGTGCCTTCTGTTCCCCCCCTAATTCTTCGACCTCCCCCACATTTTTTTACCCCTTCCCGAACACTCCCCTCCCAGCTCAGGTCACACGCCTCCTGTGCAGCGCCTTGGGACGTCCTCCCGATGTGAAAGGCGCTCTATAAGTGTAATTTGTTGTTGTTGTCGTTGCAGTGCATTCATCATGTTAAACAATGTACCATTTGGTGGGACATTCTGGTGGAAGCCCCAAGTACAATATTGTGGCTATGCAAAGCCCACAAGGGCACTATAAGATATTGTGGAGTTGTGCAGTGTAATGAATAGTGCCTCATAAGCGAGAGAGCCTGGCTTGAGGCAAAACCTCAGGGAAGTTTCTTTACTCCACATACCTCTGTTTACCTAGCAGTAAGTTGATAGTTAGTCAATTGTCAAATTGCTTTCCGGGGGTAACAATGCCTCTAAAAAATATATAAATCCACGACTGTTTGTGGGAGGCTACAATGTGAAATTGGTTGTCATGTGTCACCCACAAGATACACAGGCAATCTACAGTATATTCGGTGAAGCACTTTGATTTTTGTTGTTGTATGGGTCATGCAAGGGTCATTAATATTGTAAATAATAATGGAAGATATAAAGGGCACATGGCATTCAGAATATTTCACTTTGGAAATTATGATGGTTTTCCATGTGTCAGATACTTCAATGACCAAAATAAATTAAATTACTTAGAA
This sequence comes from Hydrolagus colliei, assembly GCA_035084275.1. NCBI lineage: Eukaryota > Metazoa > Chordata > Chondrichthyes > Chimaeriformes > Chimaeridae > Hydrolagus > Hydrolagus colliei. Next base: position 106,949,028 of record CM068744.1, on the reverse strand, counting down.
GCCGGACGACATCGCAAAGCTCATCAAACCTACTCCATCAGTTTAGAAAAAGAAGGCCTTTACGTAAAGGGAATATGTAAAGTGGAATTATTTGCTGTTTAGATAATGCCCCCTCAAAAGGGAATTTGATGGATGTTTGAAAAATAAATACTGCTGTGAAGGCTACCAGTGAATGGAAGAGTAGATTTAGAATAAATGTTTTGCATGGAGAATAACACCAGTGAAGGCTGGAGAGGGTGGTGGTGGTTGCCTCAAATTAACAATTTTTAAGGCTGCAACATTCTGGGGTTCTAACTTTAATTTTCATTTTTCTACTGTGCAGATGGTTTCACCGAGCAAGGGACCAAACAGGCAGCAATTCCAAAGTCATAATAATCTTTGTATTTGATATAGCATTTTATCACATCGTCAAGACGCCTTTAAGCGTTTCATAGAATATATTGTAAATTAAATTTAATCTACATTTGGTTTATTTGCATAGTGGAATATCTGAACCAAAAACAAAGAAAAGATCACAACTACCAATCAACAACAACAAAATTATATCTATAGAACTCCGTCGGGAGGATGTCCCAAATTGCTGAACAGTCAGGGATTGGGACCCGAGCACAGGGAGGGGACAGGGTGGGGGGAGGAGAGGGAGAGAGGTGGGGGACCGGCAGAAGGCACAATCAAAAAGGAGGGTCTTGAGAGGCGAGGCAAAGGGACTGCCTTGTCAGAGGTGATGTCCTTTGGATGAGATAGTAAACTGAGGTCCCTTCTGACTGTTAAGAAGGGAAAAGTCCTGTAGCTCAGTGGTTAAAGCACTTGCCTCGCAAATGAGAGACCTGGACAATGCAAAACCGTGGGCAAGTTTCCTTAATCCATATGCTTGATAATAATCTCTCGTTAAAAAACAATAATAAATTGGTCACTTCAATCCTCAACTGTTTGTGGGACACTGCTGTGTGCAATTGACTGTGCACTTCGCCTACAAATATACAGTTAATTCACTTTACAGTATATTTTGTGAAGTGCTTTATGAGATGTATAGAAGACGTCCAAAAGAGCTATGTCAATAATAATTATTTATTCAACGCTTTGGGCCGTCCTCCTGTAATTTGTTGTTTAGATGGCATTAAAAGATGCCATGACACTATTTCAAAAGAAAAGGGTGTTACCCTGGCCAGCAATCCCCCCAAAAATGGTCACTCACTTCACAGTTGTTCGTGAGGCTCACCTACAAAATACATATACTGTACAGTACAGCAGTTCCCGTTAAGTGCTCAGAGACATGCTCCTGTCATTAAGAGTACCAGAATGCAAGGATTATTATTTAGTATTAGCTGCTTCTTAGGTGATTCCTCTACAATCAAATTCAATTTATCATGTAAAGAGTTTAAAAGCACTGGATAAACTTAATAAGTTGTTATAAAATCAACAGCCACCTGATTTCACAGTGTATGGATGGAGTCAAGCAGTTCAGTTAGGTGCATGCCTTGCAAGCAGGAGTGTTTGATTCCCAGACAGGACAAACCCATAAGCAAGTTCCCTTACTCCACACGCCTATGTTTACCTAACAGTATGTAGTAACCTGGCTGTGAGTGATTGGCAGATCGTTTTCAGTCCCTCAAAGAAAGTGTGTTTCTTTGATTGAGTGAAATCTTTTCATAGATTGAGTGAAAGTGTGTTCACTCAATCTATGCTGTTTGTGGGACACAATTGGCTGCTGCGTTTCACACACAAAATGCATTCGATCCACTTTACAGTATATTCCGTGCAGCGCTTTGGGACACCCCAACGCTATATCAAATGAAATAATTATTACAGGGTTAGTGTATCCTGGTGACACGCTGGTTTGACACGACTCTCGACATGAAATGCCCTATATCACACGCCAGGACTATGTTTTTAATAATCATGGTTATTATTAATAATCACAACGACCATCTCTCTCTCTCTCTCTCTGTCCGTCGGGCCTAAAAAGGCCGCACCGAGAAATCGGACAACAGTGGCGAAGCTCGCTTTTTAAAACGTTAAATGAAGGCCTGTGCGTGTTACCGGGTAAATGAACCGGACTGACTTTGCCCGAGCCCGACCGAGCCTTACTTGCAGATCTTGGCCGACGCGTTGTTGGTGGCGACCCCGTAAAAGTCGAACATCACCGGCGCCGTAGCCTTCAGCGGGTTCCGATGAAACCAGTGCGTCATTTTCGTTAGTGTCTGGACTTTGTAGATATTGCTAGTTTTTTTTTAAAAAACGTTTACGGAAACACAACCTGAGGAGAACAGAAAAACCAATGGCGTCCTTATTGCTTAAAACCGCCTCTCCGTCCTGCCCTGTTCCTCACAACACAAAACAGAAGCAGGGAAATCGCGCTGACGTTTTGCATGCACATCAGACGTGCTCTGGCGTCACACGCACGCGACGTCAAATCCTGTTGGCCCACAGCCCATGGCGTGCCGGCGTGGGACTTTTAGTCGCCTTATTTTTTTATTTAGCAACCTCCTCTCCACACAAAAAAACACGTTTTCTGGAAAGATGTTTATAAAGCAAATAAGTCGTCCCTCACACACAATCTCGTAGGACTCTTTCCCCTCTCCCCATACCATTCCACTTGCTGACACACGAACGGTTCAGTCGGAGCGCACCACAGAGCACGTGACCTCCCAACGGGCGATACGCGAGACGCCTTCGCTCCGGACGGTGATCTCATCCTCCCAACCGTCACGTCGCGTGCCCATCCCCTCAACCGAGCTTTGAAAACTTGCGCGTAGAAGACGCGCGGAGGAGGGGAAGCAGTTGAGAGCTACCTCATTTACATTTTACAACTTGACAGACGGGCCGGCGGACCAATCACGTTAGGGGAGGGCGCGGCCGTTTCGGAACGACTACCCAATCTGGCGCCGGGAGGTGGGAGTTTGGGTCACATTAGGTTGCGTACTCACCGTCAGCTCTTGCTCAGAGCCCCAGATGGGCTTGGTCAGTAGGGTTGTGTGGTATGCACTGGTTGGAGGGAAAGAGATCTGCTGTGAAAGGAGATACAGTATAATGTTATGGTAGTGGGTAGTTTCAGTTTCACTGCCTCTCAAGTAACCGCCCCTTTACCCCCACCCCAAATGTTTACCTCTTCCCACCCCTCCCGATAGGAAATAATTATTTGTTTATCAATTTAAAAGAAACGGATTAAAATGAGCGATATCAATAAAACAGTACAAAAATGGCACGCAAGTTTCATAAAGGGCACAGACTTCGATTCCTGGGGACAGTTAGTGGAGGCTATCGACGAATATCAAATGTGAGTTTTGCTCTTCAACCTTAAAGCCGGTTTCACCAACCGTTTGCGCGCTCGGGATAGAAGGAAAAATAAACTGGCCCAAACTTTTTTCCATTCTGACTACTGTATTGCTAAGTTGTTGACTTAAAATGAGAACTGTTTAAAACATAAATATTTCTATGTATTAGATGTATATAGTCTGCGAGACGGGCTGTTTAGAGCAACCAAGAGCCATGTTAGTCCATTCTGCATCCACGCCCTCTTTTGTTATGGGGTGGAGACAGCGCGGGATGAGTTGGTGCTTGGGTCTGTTTTGAACCATAATATTTAACTTTACATTTGTGCTTTTTGGGCCGTATCTGTCTCTTTCTCGTCTTATTGTGCTGGCAACAAATCTGAATGTACTGTATGATTAATAATCCTTGCGTTTGTTATGGTGCCTTTGAGACGTTTCAAAGTGCTTCACAGAATGTACTGTAAAGTGAATTGATGTATATTTTATGGGTGAAACATATTTTTGTAAGTTGTTTTGTGTGGCTGACCAATGGGAGAAAAAATAATTCATTAAAAGGTACAATATTTTGCTTTGCCAACAAAATTGTCACTTCACTTTGTATCACTTTTGAGACCTCAGTGATGTGGTTTGGTGCTATATCGAATGCAATCATTAACATTATTATATATTCTGTAATTTTATTTTACCTAAAAGGTAATCTTACAGCATAAGGTGATCTGTAAAGGCATTCCACAAATGCATGCACATCTACTTTTTCTTTTAACACCAATTTGGCATAATTGGAGATCTGAGCAAACATAACAAGCTGTTTTTCCATTACCTTCTGTTGCTAGGTACAGTTGGTTAACCTGTTTCATGCTCCCTCTCCTCCTTTTCTTTCCCCCTTCTCTAGCACTCGCTAGTCAGTAGAGAAAACAGGTGATCTTTATTTAGGGAGAATAGGTCTGTTAGATTGTGGGGAGAGCGCGGGGCGGTGGGATTCAGTTGCTCTTTTCAAAGAGCCGGCACCGACTAGATGGGCTGAATGGCCTCCTTTTGTGCCGTAAAATTCTATGATTTTATGATCCTTATGTCATTGGTGGATGGAGAAATGGTTGGCTCAATTGGTAGGTAGTGTACTGTATATGTCTCTACACCATGTAGAATTAGTTTAGGCTGATATGCTGTGTTGCAGTCTATGCTGTTCTCCAGATGAAATATTGACATGGGTTAAGGTGGGTATTAAAGATCCAATTAGACTATTTGAAAAGAGGGAATTTATCTGATTTTCCAAATCTTCCAGATAAATTGATCATTCACTTTAAATTGATCGTTCACTTTATCATTGTTTGTGGGACTTTGGTGTACATAAGATGACTGGTAGACTGGTAGATTCAGTAATGCAGTTTCACACAACATATGAGGGAAGTCCCAAGGCAGAGCTTTAACCCTTAAGGACAAGCTGTGCATTGCACTCTTACTTATGTTGGGTTTGAACCTCTTGTTCAACAGCAGGAGGTATTTTTTGGTTGTCTGGTGTGGAATAAAACATTTATAAATTCGTACTTTCACTGGCTCTGAGATTTTTTTTCTCAAAACAGGAAATGAGTGTGCGATTCCTTTCGCAGGAAGTGATCCCATTGGACTGAAGCAGCCAATGTCTTCTTGTCTCTTAAGGGATGCATATGGATCCCAAGGTTGTCACTTAGAAGGAAAATTAGATTTTCAGAACTTCCAGTGCATTTTAATGGGATTTTGTGAAACAAAATGGGTACCTCCACGACTGAGCATGCGGGGTGATATGAAATTCCTGTTATTTATGCAATATCATAGTTCATAGTACATCATTAGGGATCTGACTCAGTTGGTAAACATTGTTGCCTCTGAGTCAAAAGAGTATGGAGTCAAGCCCCAATTGTGAGTTTGAGCTCATAGTCTAGGCTGGCATTCCAACGTGGGGCTGAATAATGCTGTATTGTCCGAGGTGCTGACCATCAGATAAGACATTAAACGGAGGTCCTGTTAGCCTGTTCAGGTAGACGTTATTCCACGGCAGTAATAAATAAGTGTCCTGGCCAACAGTTCTCCAAATAAAATTGTTTATTCACATCCTAGCAATGTAAGAGGGATATTGCTGTTCGCAAATTGCCTACCATGTTGGCAACAAAATACAGTAAAATCCTGTGAATTGCTTTGCAAGATTTTCCTGATATGAATGGTGGTCTACTAAAGCAAGATTTATTATTTATTATCATCACACAGACTAGCCCGGCATTTGCAGAAGGAAGTACAGTCAGTAAACAACTCTACTGAACTCACAGAAGAACAAAAGGTAAGCAGCTCATCACTTCAGAAACAGTCTGGTGATGTTTTATTTCCTAAGTATGAAATTCTGCCTTGCTTTGGTCGGTAAGAAAGGTTGCTGTAAAATTTAGATGGTCCAGAATTGTAAATATTTTAATTTGGAGGCTGGTTCTCTTAAATATTGCAGAAAGACAACATGCAAATTAAAGCTAAATTGTAAGATTTGTTTGCAATTTTGTGCCATCTTAAATATGAAAACAAAATGGGCAATGACTTAAATTTTGGGCTATTGCTTTCTGTGTTTTGTTTCTAGCCTGAGCTGTGGTAGAATCACTACTACAGTATTTGAATTCTCATGCCAGTAATCTGCTAGAAGAGCCATAGAGGAGACAAAGTGGCATTTTGTTCGTCTGTCCTTTTGTCAACTTCCTCAAAACCTGTTACTTTCTTGCTTGCTCGGGGACTCCTACTATTGTTGTAAATCAATGTGTAGGTAAGTAGCACTCAACTCTTTCTGCCTCCACCCTCAACTCTGAAGCCATTGCTATTCTAACAGACTGCCTGTCAGGAATGAAATCCTGGATGAGAATCCGCCTTCTGCTCAGTGTCAAGCTGAAACTATCTTGTCTGTCTCCCACTAATGCCTCCTGACCTTGGGCACTGACCATAGCAACCTGCCTATTTGCTCAATCCAATTCTCATATCCTTTGGGGCACCTTGCTGTTTTGTACTGACTGTTCAGCACCTTGAGACATTCTTCTGACCCTCTATAAATGTAATATTGTTGTTGTACAGTCTCCAAGTTCTTTCTTCAACTCATCTTTAAATCTTTCATATTTGACCAAGGCTACTTTCTTCTGGCTCTGCAACCATTCACACCATTATCTCATCCTGATTGCAACTGAAACCCTAATCCATACCTGATACACCTCAACCTTGATTTAATCTGGAGTTATGCAACATCCCTCAGGTACAGAACAGAATATTTCAGCGAATCACTTAAAGTGGGAAAGTAACCAAAGGCATAGCTAAATGGGTAGTCAAGGCTGTGGGATTTAGGCAGAGAGGACAAGGGAAAAGTGACGGAAGCTAAGCCACAGAGGATGTAACAGACCTGAGTTTATGCCTAGGATGGAGGCTAATTTTGTTTTTTTAATTTTAAATTATTGAAAAACGTGCCATGCATTCAGCCTGTGTGACTCCACTCTCTGTAAACTCTATGCTTGAGTCCCTTCAATTAATTCCTACCCTCACCTCCATCAAGGTCTGGTCTCAAGACCTTTCACTGCACCTTCAGTCACCTTTCTCCTGCTCACCAATCTCAGCTCCTAACTCCTTCTTCATTACCAGGTTGCCGCTGTCAAAAGGCTTGGAATGGCCAAGCACTCTGAGACACTATCCAGCATGGAGGGCACTATATATATAGTAGTTGTCCTCAATTGAAAGGTGCTAAATCAATGTAAATCTGTATTGAATAATTCATTGAGAATAACTCAGTTATCTGGGCTCTGAGATTGTGGCATGCACAGACCTTAGATAGCAGTAGTTGATGCTTTGGGTTTGCGATGAAGTCTATCCAGCTTCTCAATGCTGGGCTCAGTCAACGCTCGGAATCCTGCTTCCCATATGATACATCCAATGCTTTCTAAACAAACCAAAGTTAATCATCCTTTATTACTTTTGGAGAGACTTCCTATTTGACACGTTGCCTTCAAAACAAATGACAAAGGGTCAGGAGATGAGGGAAAATTTTAATTAGATTGAAAACAGGAAAATAGTTAAAAGATGATCACTGGACAACTGAAATTCTGAAATGTGGCTTCATTAGGACTAGTGTGGATTATATATGTGAAGAGCAGGAAAGAATGAGGTGAATGGAAACTGAGCATCCAGGCCAGAGAAATATTCAGTCACATGCCAAGATCTGATGTTTGGGATAGAGGAAAATGTTGCTTGCATGTGATGTCAGGTTTCTTTCAGTGTTGTGCCCAGATTTTTTTTGTGTTATGAAAATGTGAATTGTATTGGCCCAGATGGCCATACAGAGACTTAATTAGGGCATTTTAAAAGGGAGATAGGTTCTTGGAAAGTAGTATTAAGACATTTGGAGAAAAAAAAGACAAATGGGATTCTAAAATCTGCCATGATCATTACAATAGAGCAACAGGCCTGTTGGGCTGAAAAGTTTTAGGATTCCAGATTTATGTAACTCACATTGTACATTGAATGGATATTGTGAGAAATTGGTGGACGAGATGGGCTGTCTACTTCTGTTTGAAATGGTTAAGATGTGGATTCCTGAAAGTGTATTGGTTAGACCACTCGACTCGCAAATGAAAGGACCCAGGTTCAATTCCCAAACAAGGTGAAATGTTGAGCAACTTACTCCACATACCTCAGTTTACCTCTCAGTAAGATCGCTTTCCGGGGAGAAATAATCGCTTCCAAATAAATTAATTAATAATTTGGTCACACAAAACATAACTGCTTGTAGGACACTTGCGCAAGCAATTGGCTGCTGCATTTCATCCGCAAAATATACAGTTAATTCACTTTACAGTTTATTCTGTGAAGGGCTTTGATAGTTTGGTCAACGTCACAAGAGTTATTTGGGGAGGACAAGTTTGCAGAGCTTTGGGGAGAGCACAGAGAAGTGGCATTGATTTCGAAAGCTCTTTTCAAACAGCCCGTATAGACACGATGGGCCGAAAGCCCCTCCTCTGTGCTGTATATTTCTATGATTCACAACAATGTGATAAGGCGCTATATGAAGTGCAAAGATTATTAAGATCTTTTCTCCACTTGAGGTGAGCATTGGGGCATGCTTTCCAGGGTATTAATCCATCTCCCCCACATCCCCCCAAAAAAATTGGTCACTCAATCCTCAACTATTTGTGGGACTCTGCTGTACACAATTACCTGCGGCATTTTAACGCCAACAACAAATTACATTTGTGTAGCCCACAGAATACATAGTTAATCCAACAATAACAATTCACACTAATATAGTGTCCTCCACGCAGGGTAGAGTCTCAGAGAGACAATATGTTCTGTGAAGCTCTTTAAGACATCTCAAAGACGTGAGATGCTAGGATTATTATTATTTTAGATCTTAACCAGAAAACGTCAGTTTAGGATTTTTTTTTTTTACTGGATTAGTTTCAGTATCTGAAGACGTGTGAAGTATCCTGGGTGTGGCAATTTTTTTAAAGGGATTAAACATGAAATGCCATGGCCATAATGCAGAAAGCATCCAACTTGGAGTAGGTGAGAAGGCCAGATAAATAAAGAAACTGGTGAAATTATGCCAAGCTTTGCATTAAAAAGTCCCCCCAAAATTGTTTTGAGCTGCTGAGAGTGAATGAATCAGGTTAGATGATACTATGTGTTTTGATTTCAACATGGAATGAACGATGGAGTAGGGAACGGCGATTAATCGGTTTTTCGATTAAATCCGATATGATTTTCAGATCAGTATGCCGATATGGTGATTCTAAAAAAACTGTTATATCGAGAGATTCGATTTAAAAAATTTACATTGATATATTTTTAATATCGTTCCTGGCAATATATCAATATTGTTGGTATTATCAGTGTAATGCGATCTTTTCCAGCTTACCTTGTCGCCGGCATTGCAACCTCCTAGATCTAGAGCATGGAATGCGCGTACATTCGGTGCGCGCGCACAATTAACGGGCGCGCACATCCGATGCGCACGCACACTTTACTGTGTATACTCGACGTGAGTCGTGGCGTCTTAACAAAGTCGCATCGCTGAAAATTGTAGTTTGAAAATTTACCTTTCTCATCATGGGGAAACGAAGCCCCCTATGGGACTACTTTGAAAACAATGCAGTCAGTAATGGTGTGTATAGATGTACAGTTTGCAAGGTCTTGGTTAAGACATCTGATTCGAGCACGAGCAACCTGCGACAACACATTAAGCAGCACCACCCCGCCCAGCAAGCTGCCCTCAGAGCAAAATCATTGTCGACAACAGCAGGAAGTCGAACCAGCGCTTCGGAGAAAGCGACAGGTAGTGGGGCCAGTGCAGCTCAAACAATTCCTGCTTTATTTAAGAGGAGAACATTGTACCAGAGAGGGGACAAAACGTGGCAAAGTATCACGAACGCTGTCACTTTTTGCATAGCAAAGGAGAGCTTGCCAATGGCGAAGGACATTAATTCAGACTTCAGACTACATAAAAATAAGTGGCATTTTGTGGCTGTAAATGTTATTTTTGTGTGTGAGAGAGTTAGAAGCCAGATTATCACTGCTTCTATGTGTGTGTCTGGTCAGACACACACAGCAGTGATAATCTGGCTTCTAACTCTAACAGTCAGACTGTCTGTCTCTCTCTTTTCTATTGTAATAGATCTCATTTACACGTGGACATTACATGCTAGTTTCAAGCAAGAAATGGAGGAGAATAAATCTCTAGATTTTGTTTTTGGTGTGTGTGTTCTATTTTGTGTTTAGAGATGGAGGGAGAGAAGGAGAGGGGGAAAGTTGGGAGAGAAGGAGAGAGGAAGAGAGAAGAGGGAGGGAGAGAATGAGAGGGGGAAATGAGGGAGAGAAGGAGCGAGGGGAAAGGAGGGAGAGAAGGAGAGAGGGGAGGGAGGGAGAGATGGAGAGAGGAAGAGAGAAGAGGGAGGGAGAGAAGGAGAGGGTGAAAGGAGGGAGAGAAGGAACGAGGGGAAAGGAGGGAAAGAAGGAGAGAGGAGAGGGAGGGAGAGAAGGAGAGGGGGAAAGGAGGGAGAGAAGGAGCGAGGGGAAAGGAGGGAGGGAAGGAGAGAGGGGAGGGAGGGAGAGGGGGAAAGTTGGGAGAGAAGGAGAGAGCAAGAGAGGAGATGGAGGGAGAGAAGGAGAGGGGGAAAGGAGGGAGAGAAGGAGCGAGGGGAAAGGAGGGAGAGAAGGAGAGAGGGGAGGGAGGGAGGGAGAGAAGGAGAGAGGGGAGGGAGAGAGGGAGAGGGGGAAAGGATGGAGAGGAGAGAGGGAGAGTGGAGGGGGAGGGAGAGAAGGAGAGGGGAAAGGAGGGAGAGAGGAGAGGAGGGAGAGAAGGAGAGGGGGAGGTAGGGAGCAAACAACATCGTATAATTCAACAGACCTTGACACCAACATTACAAACTTTCTGGACCTAGAGCACGCATTTCGAAATGTGCATGCACCGCGACTGCGCGCGGATCGTCAGTGCGGACGCACCACGACTGAGCGCGCACCATAAATGCGCGCGCGCCATCAATGCACGCGCACTTCGAATGCACGCGCATGCGCAGTATAAAAACTCGATAGATCGGTTTAAGCAGGTATGAGCAAACCGATATATCCGTATCCGGAAAAATCCCATATCGCCGTTCCCTACGATGGAGGAATCTTGTGTAATTTGTTTTTCTCTCTGTCTTGCAAACTTTCCAGAACCCTTCTCCTTTTTACTATCTTATTGCTCAGGTCTTCTCAGTGCTTCCTGGAATTGTTGCCCCAAGATTTCTAAATAGAGTAATTTGTGTTGCTCGTCTCCTTCAAACCATCTCCCTCTTTGATTGCTCTTTCAGTCATCCTTTTTCCCCCAGCGTCCCTGCTCCCGCCCCCCCCCCCCCCAAAACCAACCTCCAGTATAGGTGCAAATCCTTGAGGTGAAAGGCTGTATAAATGTCATTTGTTGTTGCTGTGCTGGCCTGCTGAAAGCAATGATTTAGATAAAACCCCATTTACCATAGTTTACTGACAGTCTTCAGTAGTGTATGAATATGTTGCCTTTTCAAGTACTCATTAGATCTAACACTGTCATAGTGTCTTGAGGTCAAGAGCAGTGGACCAGTCCAAGCACAAATCATATTCTGCTCTAACTCGTCATGTAGCCTCTCACTAGCCTTGCCTACATAACAAGAGGTTATGAGATGCAGCAGATTGATTTGTATTTCAGTATCTTATAATTCTCAAGGTTGACATTTGTGTAGATAATCCTTAAAAGTCAATTATGAATCCTTACTTTACTATGTGCTGTCGTTGTGTCTATTTATAGTATGGAATACAAATTAATCGGTTAAACTTCCCTTGAGTGCCATTCACTTGCAAGCGAGTGCTATGAAATGAGTTCTGTAAAAATTGATAAATTATTTAATGTAAATCTACATGGAACATTAATCTTGACTTTATACTGTTGTGGTTGATTAATGGCATCTTAGTAATTACCTCCAGTGGCAAAGGAACCAAGGAAGGTGAAGAATTGGATTATCACTCTGCAATGGAGACAGAAGGGTGGATTGTTGGGGAAGAAAGGGAACACTGGCGGAGGATGCGCAAAATGTTGAACATGAACAGCAATTAGTATTTGAATGAGAAGATGGGTTAATACTATGGGTGTGATCTCCCATCTTTAATCAAATTTACTTGTTATTAATATTATATATATTAATATATAATAGTTTATTCTGTGAAGCGTTTTAAGACATCTAGAAGACGTGAAAAGCGCTGTATCAAATGCAAGGATTATTATTATTCTTTCAAGAGAAGATGCTTAAAGAGGTAGTGGAGTCCTGTAGCTCAGTGGTTAGAGCACTCGCCGCACAAGTGAGAGAGCTGGGTTCAAATCCCGGCAAGGTGAAACCATGGGCAAGTTTCCTTACTCCACATGCCTGATAATAATCCTTCAAGGAAATAGGACATTGCCCTGCTCACTGTGCAAGCCACCTGAGGCACTGGGACCAGGCCAGATTATATGGATTCCTGGATCCCTCCCGAGTGGTCATCCCTAAAACACATGCTTAATCCACTACAATTAGTATAGGACTGCTGTATAATAAACATTGCAGTTGTATCCTTGGGCAGTATAGTAGAACGATGCGATTATTTGAGCAATAATGGGGTGGGGGGTGGAATAAAATTGTGGCTGGTTGATACAACTGGGTCCTAGTGCCAAACGCTAGTGTTGGTGTTAAAACCCGTGGATAAGCAAGGGTTAAGCAATAACCATTGCCGTGGTTAGCAAGGGTTGTCACAGCGAGCCAACCGTGGATAAGTTAAATTAGCGGTACCCGTGGATAAGCAAGGGTTAAGCAATAACCATTGCCGTGGTTAGCAAGGGTTGTCACAGCAAGCCAACCGTGGATAAGTTAAATTAGCGGTAGAAAAAACCGCGGTTGGGGCGGAGTGCATGTATTTCATAGACTGTCCATGTTTTCTAATTACATTGTCAGAAAACATGTTATTGGTTGATTAGGTGTCTGACACATGCAGATGCTTAAAAGTATCCAAACCAGAGTTCCAACCCTGTATATTGAAATGGAATGTGCACTCTCTCTGGTGCAAGTGAACATTAGAGATCCCAATGCACTTTTCCAAGAGTAGGGAGTTTTGTCTTGTCTTCCAACCAACAGTCCTTGGCTGCCAAAGGACTACCTTGATTGACGGTACAAATTTAGTCACTACACTTCAGTAAGATCCTACGAAGTGCTTTCAGACATCCTCACAATGTGAAAGGTGCTAAATCAAGTAAATATAAATAATTATTGTGAAGCAATTTCAGATATTTTGACTTGATAGGGCATTTTTGATGCATTTTTTAATTCTGTTTGTTTTTGTATTTACTCATTTAAAAAGCCTTGCTTTTTTTATAAAAAAAAGCAATTTTGCTCTTCAGGTGATCTGCGCCCTGGGAACCAGGTGCAATCCTGAAAAAGCCAGAATCTCAGAACCACTGTATGATTTAATAATTTCATTTCTTCTCAACAGAAAACAATTGGCAAAATAACAACCTGTCTGGAATTGCGAAGCACAACTCTGCAGGTACTGCTGGATGCTTTGTTCTGTATTGCTCTTTGTGCATAATGACTTTGATCTGTAACATCTTAATATATAAATAAGAATAATTTAAAATAGAGTACCCACAAAGACTTTGCCTCCATTTTTTTTACACACAGTGCACTGACCAACAACTTAAAAAGTGTTAAATGATAATTGTATTTAGAAGTACTGTACTTGATTGTATTCAGTACAAGAGTTAACTATATTTAGATGTTCAAAGGATCAATGTCACCCTCACGATTATTTTGATATAGCGCTTTTCATATCTTCCAGACGTCTAACATTGATAACTGGTTAGTCCTGCTCACGTGGAAGGTGCTGTACCAATGTCATTTTTTAAATATCCTGTGAATCTCTTGAGACATCCTCCTAACTTCAAAGTTGCTAAACTAGACGTAAAAATTATTGTTTATTATAGTGTACAAATTGGCTGAAATGTTTGCCCACAAAATATACTTGACAGTAATTCCTGTGAAGTACTTTGAGATGTCTTGACGGTGTGTTAAGGCACCATATCAAATGTAAAGTTTTTTTTATTATACCACTGTTGCCTATCAGGAGAGGAAGGGCGAGCAGACAAATGTGGAGGAAGAAATGTTCATCAAAAGCAAGAACATTTTGTGCACCTGGGACCAGCTTTGTGTTGCCCTATTTGATGCATTCAGTGCTAAAGTTTCATGTTAATATATTTTTTTAATTCTTGGAAGTTATAAATTAAAGTGTAAAGTGAATATATACATTTAAAACAGCACATTGGCATTTAAAAACACAATGCAGTAAGGGAAGCAAAGAAGATGCCCCTTGACGTCTTGATGCCCCTCGATGGGCCGAATGGCCTACTTCTGCTCTTATTTCTTATGTTGACACCATGCATTAATGCTTAAATAATCCATACTCTCCACTTTACTGCCCTATAGTACAATGGCAAGGTTTATTACACAGCAGTACTGTTCCAATAATTATAATAATAATAATCCTTTCATTTGATATAGCGCTTTTCACATCTTCTAGATGTCTCAAAGCAGTAGTGGATTAACAACAGTAGCTGGAGCCTGCTGAGTGGAGGGATGGGGTAGGTTGGTAGGGCTTAGAAGGTTCCAGAGGTAGGAGGGAACAAGGCCTTGGAAAACTTTGAAAGTGAGGCCCAGAATCTTGAACTATGTCCTCTCAAGTCTTGGGGAGCCAAGGTTGGGTTGATATGGTTGCCGCGCCTGGTGCAGGAGAGGACACTGACTGCAGAGTTCTGGATAATACGCAGCCTATGGAGATGTTGTGGGGTTGAGAATACCAACAAGCAAGGAGTTTGTTGGTATCAGCAACAACCTGCATTTGGATAGCCTCACACAGAGGCGTTCCAGAGCGCTTGACAGCTTGATGTCTTATTCTGCAATGTTAATCCGAAAAAGGTAAGACAAAGTAATGTTCTCCTATCTGGGTGTCAATCTCCCAGAGTTGGCAGCTTTGGCAGTTAAGCTAATGTCATTATTACTTGTGTTTGTGTTTTTTTTTTGCCCCCTCCAGCATTTAAAAGCTGTTTCCCACAAATGAATGGCTATAGCAGCTTTCACTTACATAGAACCTGTCACATGGAATAAATTCTTCAAGTTTCACTAAAATGATGTAGCTCACTGGACAGGATGGGAAAAAATAAGAGATTGAAGATAAATACAAACTGAATTTATACAGTGTCTTTTACATCAGGAGGAATCCCATGTTGCTGGTCAGTCGAGTGTTTGCACCTGAGCTAGCTGGGGGTTGGAAAGAAGGGGGTGGGAGGATAATATTGAAGGTATGGTCAAAGAGAATGATCTTGAGCTACCTTGAGTGAGCCTAAGGGAGTGGGCTGGGTGGAATACAATCACCGAGATTGGGGGCAGAAAGTGCCTGACTGCTAATGATGTGGCGGATAGGGAGGGGACATGGAGCAGGCAAGTTCCCACCAAACAAAGGGAGCGGGCAGGTTTGTCTGGTTTTAGGAGGTTGCAGGGGAGATAGTTCACACATAAAGAACAGTCACTTGTCTAAAGGTGGCCAACTTTCCTGGAACTGTTTGCCAATATGAATTGCTTGCCCCTCTTAAGTGGAGGTGGCTTAGAGGGGGCAAGTGAACACACAATAACAAATAATTAACAACACTCAGTTGAGCACTAATTTCCTTCAGCTAAATGTTGACAAGACAGAAGCTATACTCTTTGGTTCTCGTCCACATCTTCGAACCCACGGTTCTCACCTCATCCACCTACTCAACCTGCCTCTAAAACTCCGAACCCATACGCAACCTAGGTGTCAGGTTCAACCCCCAGTTGTCCTTCTTCCCCAACATCCAATCCCTCACCAGCACCTCTT
Organism: Hydrolagus colliei; assembly: GCA_035084275.1. NCBI lineage: Eukaryota > Metazoa > Chordata > Chondrichthyes > Chimaeriformes > Chimaeridae > Hydrolagus > Hydrolagus colliei. The sequence continues at coordinate 106,933,324 of CM068744.1, read as the reverse complement.
CCATCTCTGACGTATCGCCCGTCTTCGCCAATATCTCACCCCAAAAGCCGCTGAAACCCTGATCTACCTCTTGGCTGGACTATTCAAATGCCCTCCTTCCTGGTCTCCCCTCAGCCACCATTTCTAAAATCCAGGTCATTCAGAATTCTACAGACCGCATTCTTACCCATACAAAACTCCGCTCCCTAATTACCCCAGTCCTTGCCAGACTGCACTGGTTCCCTGTCCCAGAGAAGATCGATTTCAAGATGCTCACTCTTTTTCAGATCCCTCCACTCCTCTGTACCCCCCTACCTCTCTGACCTCTCTCCTCACAACAGTATCCGTTGCCTTCACTCTATCGGGTCTGGCCTCCTCCTTGTCCCCTGAATCCTCCTCTCCACCATCGGTGGCCGTGCTTTCAGCCACTATGTCCTGAGGCTCTGGAATTCCCTTCCTCACTCCCTTCGCCTCTTCCTACTCTCAGTAGGAAGTCTCGGCTAAAGACCTTTTCGACTGCGCTTTTGGTCACCTTTTTCCCCCTCCCCCGGGCTCGGCCCCGGGATCCATTATTGGGAAGCGTTCTGAAACGCCATCCGGTGTAGATGGCTCTATATAAATCCAAATTGTTGTTGTAATTTATCATCAGTCTTTAAATTTTTTTGAAATTTATTTTTTAAATGTGTTTTACACAGACCACTCAGTCTCAGGAGGAGTTCAAACTGGAAGATCTGAAGAAATTAGAACCAAGTAAGTTTTTCTTACAACACTTGTGTAAATGATGTGACAAAGATAGAAGCAAATTTTCTCTTTCTCTCTGGCTCTCTCACTGCTCCAAACATGAGACGTCTGAAAATCTAGCTTGCACCACCACTGTCGAGCAGAATTGTTGGAAAATTCAGTTTCAATTTGGAAACTGGTACATTCAAGAACTGCGGTAAATTGAGACTGAATTGTAAGAATGTTCTTCAATACTGCCCTGCAAATTTTGCATTTTAAGACAAACTCACTCATATCTAGACTAGCTCCGGACTAGCTCCTTAAAACCATTGCCTTAAAATTGCAATCAAACTCATTCTTAATTTGGAGGCTAGGTTCTATAGAATCCCAAAATAACTGGAAAATCAGCTTCCAGACTGAAACTCGTTTTCCAAAACTCCGCACGATCTTTAGTTTTTAATAATAATAATCCTTGCATTTGATATAGCACCTTATCACGTCATTGAGAAAACAAATTAATTTGTATAGCATTTTCAAGTCAGGATGATATCCCAAGGTGTTGGACCATCACAAATTTGTACTTCTCAAAGCATTTCACAGAATATATTGTGAAGTGCTTTGGGGCCTCCTCTGACATGAAGGCACAATACAAATGAAATTTGTTGTACTTTATGGGTGAAAAGTTTGAGGTTTTAAGGCATTGGTCTTGCATCTAAAGCCTTATATCAGACCCCACATGTCTAGTTTATCTACAGTTAATGTGCTGACCTGTATAGTGCCACCTGTGGAATGTACTGGGTATATTGGGTACATCTAGTGTGATGGAAACCAATCTTCCCGAAGTCCCAGTTTGCTGTTGATCATTAAAGTTAAAAGTGCTTAGAACACCATCATTTTAGATTAACAAAACAAATGAATACGGCTGTATTTGAGAAGTGTATAAATGTTTGAGTTCCCAAATTAACCTTTGTGCTTAGTCTCCTGACCATTGGCTTAAAATTTAATATTGCACAAAATTTTAAAAAATCCTTTCATGTAGACTTGATTTAGAAGCCCAGCCTTTGCAAGACCCAATCCAAATCAGATTCTGAACTCGGGTCTTATTTGTATTTTTGACTGTTAAGTGCAGTGAATGGGTTCTGTTATCTACACTCTTTATGATCTTGAATACCTCAATAAGATCTCCCCTGAATCTTCTCTTGTACAGTCTGAATATTCCCAGTTTCTGCAACCTCTCCTCATAATTCAACTTCGCATAAATCCAGCTATCAAACTCATTGCCCTTTTGCAGTACCTCTCAATGTCAATACAGGTATCTCTCCCCAACCACGGGGGATACATTCCTAAAAACCTCCATGGTTGATAAAACCACGGTTGGAAAATACAGGGCCCTATGGGAAACAAGGGGATAGGGGGAGTAAGTTTGGCTGCCAGGATCTGCAGCAATCCGTGAGGCTGTCTGACTGAGTGATCTGCACACAGACACAAAGAGAGAGAGAGAAATCATGGTGGGTGACACAGAGGGTGGGGGGGTGAGGTGCAGAAGGTGGTGTGGGTGACACCGAGGGTGGAGGCAGGGAGCAGAAGGTGGTGTGATGGGTGACACCGAGGGTGGGGAGGGGGTGCCAAAGGTGGTGTAGTGGGTGACACGGAGGGTGAGGGGAGGGGGGGGGAAGCAGAAGGTGGTGTGGTGGGTGACATGGGGATAGGGGGAGTGAATTTGGGAGCATGGCTGCCAGGATCTGCAGATACAGAGAGAGAGAGAAATCAACTGAGATTTACCTTAATCCTAAAAGAGAAGCGACATCTCATTGGTTGATTGCGACATCGCAACTGGGTCCTAGCGCCAGGCGCTAGCGCGAAGCTGGATGATGCAACTGGATCCTAGCACCAAATGCTAATGTTAGTGTTAAAACCCAAGGATAAACAAGGTTAAGCAATAACGATTACGTGGTTAGCAAGGGTTGTCGCATTTAGCAAACCGTGGGTGAGTTTAGCGGTTGACGATGCCGCGGTTGGGGCGGGGTACCTGTATGTCTTTTTACTAATCTGCGGTAACCTGAATTCTACTTGGTGCTCCAGAGGTGGGACTGAGTCATTCCTCTGCAAGTTTAGTTACATTTCTGTGAAAGGGTTCTGCCCAATTGTGGTCAATTTGCAAAGCTTGTTTTACATGTGAGAGCATGAGAATGTTACTGAGTGGGCTGAGTTTTTCCCAGCTGTAGTCGCCACACTATGTCTATAATACCTGTATATTAAGCACTCTGAGATATAGTGTGGAGGGCACTATATAAATGCAAGTTGTTGTATATTTACAGCATCATAACCCTCCTGTGTCTGCGAGTAAAATACCTGTATTACAGCACTTTACGAGACAGGATTCCAGTGATCACCTGGTACCTCTTTTGTCGTGCCAGCTTTTAATAGTGGACTTTGGTTTTTTTCCCCCTTTTTTTCTTTACAGTTATAAAGAACATTCTTTCTTATAACAAAGATTTTCCTTTTGATGTTCAGCCTATCCCTCTAAGGTAAAATGATTTAATTTGGACACTTTTTATCCATTAAAAAATGTTTTTGTTTCTCCTCAAACAAACCAATCCATCTCAACAACCGGACGCTTTCTCTCGAGTTCACTATTCCTTTCAGCATGCTTATCTCCCAACGGATCTTGTCAAATGTACGTGCTTAATTTTTGTGTTACTCATGCATTCAGCATATCGCGGACTTGCATTACATTTTTTCCTCTCACCTATAAGAAATGTGCTCGATGTTTTTTTCCATACAGTTCATACTAATCGATTTGCACGTCATTGCTTCATGTCTGAGTTTGACTGCGCAGGGTGAAACCGAGTTTGGGTTTCTTCCAGCAAAGAGTTCAGTGGCTGAGAAACCAGGCTTGTGCACATAATATACTGAAATGTCATCAACTTGGATTTATGTAAGCACCATTCATGCAGGTTTTTTTTAACAAGAGTTTTATAAAGGCACGATGCAAAGGAGTTTAGAAGGATTCCCAGAGTAAAGGGGCTGAACAGCTCAATTTTTAATGGTAGTGTAGGATTTACAGCAGACCTGTATTTGCGGGATGGGAGATTGCTGGCACTTGAGGGGATTGCAGAGGTAGATAAGGGATTGATGTAGAAGAATTTGAATCAGGATGTGGATCTCTTGGAAGACAACAAAATTACACTTATACGGTGCCTTTCATGTCGGAAAGACACCCCAGGGTGCTGGACAATTGGATTTTGGACCCGAGTTGAGGTCAACAGGGCAGGCGGAGTGAGGGGGAGGATGGCCAAAGGCACAATCAAAGAGGAAGGTCTTCAGATGGGACTTGAAGGAGACAAGAGAGTGGGTGAGTCATAGGGTCTGCAGAGTTCCAGAATGTGGGGGCAGAGTTGCAAAACATCTCTAAATGCTTCTTCAAGTAATTGCTGCAAAGCATAGTTTCTGTATATTTGTAGGACAATATGACAGCCAGTTGGCCTCAGCGATGTTTCTCTAACAGCCTTGTGACTTTTATCTGGAGATTGTTGGCCAAGACACTGGGAAAAACTTCTTTCTCATTTTTAATACTACCAAGGGAATTATTACCTTGATGAGTCTTGGTTTTGCATCTCATCTAAAGGACAGCACCTCTGACAGTGCAGCATTCTGTAGTGGAAGTGTTAGCCTAGACTATGAGCTCAAAGTCCTGGGATGTGTATATCAGCCACTAGACTAATCTCGCACTTCTGCTCCCTTTAATTTTCCTCTGCTTCAAGTATCTATTAAATGAAAGTATGGACTCTGTCTCAGTTTTCAGCTGAGAATTGCACACTTCACCCACTCGCTGTGTAAAGAAATGTCTTTAAAATAATTGAGGAGTATGTAAGCTAGTATATTTGAAAATGGGATTGTTCAAATGGAGTATAATGGCATGTTCCTATGTGAAGAGAGGGTTAAAATCAAAATACAAATCAGAACCATACCAGATCAGGATGTTCTGTTTAATCTTTGGTCTGAGCTAAGAGGAGAGGTGGCAGATAATAATAATAATAACCTGTGCATTTGATATAGCGCTTTCCACGTCTTCTAGATGTCCCAAAGCGCTTCACAGAATATACTGTAGTGTGAATTGACTGTATATGCAAAATGTGGCAGCCAATTGCACACAGTAGTGTCCCAGAAACAGTCATGGATTGAAATGACCAATTTTTTTTAATTTAGGGATTATTTTCAGGCGTGTAGAGTAAGGAAACTTGCCCAAGGTTTCACCCTGTCTGGAATTTAACCCAAGTCTCACTTGTAAGGCGAATGCTCTAACCACTGAGCACCACAACTCCACTAGAAACGCGAGAAATGTTTATTTCCATTGGAGAAGAGATGATGGAAGGCATATCTTATTCATGTCTTAAAGATTCTAAATGGTAAAGACATGTGAGACACCCAATAGTTTATTCAGTTGGTCAAGAAATCTGTTTCAAGTGGTCACACTCAGTGGGTAAGGATGGATACTCAGTTTAGTTTGCATTTCCTTTACATGTGCTGTCACCTCCGTGATCAAATACAGTAGACTGTTGGTCACATATAACCAATTGCTGTTTAAGAAATGTAATTACTGCAGGATAATTAGGGGATGAAGAAGACTGTTGAAGTCGTTATCCCAGAGGTGAATTAAGCAACATTTCTGTACTCAAACATATGTTAATCATCTGCTGCACTTTGAATCAAAGAGCTTTTTTGTCTTTAATATACTTCTGCCTCATTAGCTACCATTACCTGGCCAGTTGCAATAATAATAATCCTTGTATGTAGCGCCTTATCGCGTCTTTGAGATGTCTCAAAGCGCTTTACACAATAAACTGTAAAGTGAATTGATTGCATATTTTGTGAGCGAAACACGGCAGCCAATTGCACAGTGGTGTCCCACAAAGAGTCATGGATTGAGTGACTAAATTATTTGCTGTTTAAGGAATTAATACCCCTGGAAAAGCAATCCACCGATCAACTAACAACCAGGTTTCTACTTACTGTTAAGTAGATAGAGGAATGTGGAGTAAGCAAAGTTGTTTTGCCCTGCCTGTAATCAAAACCAGGTCTCTGACTTGCAAGGCAAGTAAGTGTTCCAATCACCAAACTGCAGGACTGCATAGCTACTTTAAGTCAATCTGTACAAACAAACTGAATCACGCCTGCCTCAATCAGTAGAGCTCTTGCTTCCAGGTCAGAAGGTTGTGCACAAGCCTCTTGTTGGACACTTTGAGCTCAGTGTCTAGGCAGACACTCCTGTACAGTGTCGGTGATATTGTCCTTTAGATGACAATTTAACATGTTTTGCTATCTCTGCCTCAAAAGCAACTAATACTACTATCATAGTGTTATGATAATACCGTAAATACCGTAAATAAGGCGCACTTTTTTGCACGTCGGAAGATCTCGAAAGTTGGGGGTGCGCCCTATACGCAGGTACAAGAAATTTTGAGCCTCGGAAATACAGTAAACAGGAGGGGCGGCCGGCGCTGTCAGCCAGGGTTTGGTCAGTGTGTCCGGCGGGGGTTGGGGGGAGCGGGTGATGGGGCTTCGGCCTCGGCCGCCCGGGCAGCGGCAACAGCAGCGGACTTCAGTGCCGTGCCTGCTGCCTGCCTTCTGCCTAACCCAGTCTGCCTGCCACCCTCCCTCTCCTGCCTCCCTGCCTCCCTCCCTCCCTCCCTGCCTGCCTGCCTCTCTCCCTGCCTGCCTCCCCCTCTCTCTCTCTCTCTCTCTCTCTCTCTCTCTCTCTCTCTCCCTCTCTCCCTCCCTCCCTGCCTGCCTGCCTCTCTCCCTGCCTGCCTCCCTCCCTGCCTCCCCCTCTCTCTCTCTCTCTCTCTCTCTCCCTCCCTGGCTGCCTGCCTGCCTGCCTCCCTCCCTCCCTGCCTCCCCCTCTCTCTCTCCCTCCCTGCCTACCTGCCGGCTTCCCTCCCTCCCTGCCTACCTGCCTGCCTCCCTCCCTCTCTCTCCCTCCCTCCCTCTGGCTACCTGCCTGCCTCTCTCCCTTTCTCTCTCCCTCCCTGTCTGCCTGCCTGCCTGTCTCCCTGCCTGTCTCCCTCCCTCGCTGCCTGCCTCCCTCTCTCCCTCCCTCTCTCCCTTTCTCTCTCCTTCCCTGCCTGCCTCCCTCTCTCCCTCCCTACCTACCTGTCTCTCCTGCCTCCCTCCCTTCTGCCGGCAATATCATCGAAAATACTTCCGTTTTTTTCACCAAGAAAAGGTCAAAAGTGGGGGGTGCGCCTTATATGCGAGTGCGCCTTATACGCGGGTATTTACGGTAATACTACAGCACATCAGGAAGCCATTCGGCCCATCATGTCTGCGGTGGCTCTTTGAAAGAACTACTCAATTAGTCATACTCAGCTCTTTCCCCAAAGCCATGCAATATTTTTCTTTTCAAATGTATTATGCGCTATAGTTATTATTGAATCTGCATCCACCACCCAGTGCATTCCAAACTGGAACAACCAGCTGCATAAAAATTACTGTGAAGGGCTTGGACATCAAGTACTGACTGTACTCTGAATTAACCACTAGTACTAATTTTTAGCTTCGAGACGCCTGGTTGCAACAGAAGTGTGCAAGTCACCCATCAAACACCGCACATTCAGGTTAATTTCCCTCTTAAAGATTGCGCTGGCTTTAAGTTTGAAGGAACCCACCAAAGCAGGAAACTAACGGGCGTTTTTTTTCATTATGCGGCAGGAAAATCCTAGCACCTGGTGAAGAGGAGAATCTGGAACTTGAGGAGGAAGAGGAGGACGGTGGAGCAGGCGCTGGGGTATCTGACCTTTTCACCACCAGAGTCCCAGGTTTGGTTCAGAGACTTTACTTTCTGTGGCTAGTCTGAGATTGGCACTTGCTAAAAGGAATGAATTCTCTTTATAAGAGTTTGAAGTGTTGCACATGCTGGTTTGTAATCTATAAACCTTCCAGGATTGTTAAACTATTGAATCCTCTTTAGCTTTTTTTTCTAATGCAACAGCTTCCCACCACTCTGAATTATAACCCCACAATCTGGGCTCCCCTGGGTGAACATATGCTGCAATCCTCCCAGGCCTCTGTTGTCTTTGTCTTCGCAGTGAGGAGTCCAAAATGGTGCTCAATATTCCCAACTGATCTAACCACCATCTTGTTATAATAGATTCATAGATTCATAGAATTTTACGGCACAAAAGGAGGCCATTCGGCCCATCTAGTCTGTGCCGGCTCTTTGAAAAGAGCGATTCAATCCCACTGCCCTGCCCGCTCCCCATAGCCTAATAGACCTGTTCTCCCTAAATAAAGATCTAATTCCCTTTTAAAAGTTGTTATCGAATCAGCCTCCACCACCTTTTCAGGCAATGCATTCCAGATTCGAACAACTCGCTGAGTGAAAACATTTCTCCTCAGCTCCCCTCTACTGCGCCTTGAAACTATTTTAAATCTGTGACCACGAGTCACAGATTCACCCACGAGTGGAAATAGTTTTTCTCTATTTGCCCTGTCGAAACCCCTCATGATCTTATAAACCTCTATTAGGTCTCCCCTCAATCTTCTCTGCTCCAGAGAGAATAACCCTAGCCTATCTAGCCTCTCCTCATAGCTGAAGTCCCTCAATCCTGGCACCATCCTAGTAAATCTTCGTTGTACCCTTTCCAATGCCTTCACATCCTTTCTGTAGTGTGGTGACCAGAATTGAACACAGTATTCCAGCTGAGGCCTCACCAAAGTCTTATAGATGTTAGTCAGCACTTCCTGACTTTTGTACTCTATACCCCTATTTATAAAGCCTAGTATCCCATATGCCTTCTTAACAGCCTTGTCTACCTGTCCTGCCACCTTCAACGAGTCACTAACACAAATCCCCAGGTCTCTCTGTTCCTTCACACCATTTAAAATTGTACTATCTAGCCTATATTGCCTCCCTTCATTTCTTCTCCCAAAATGCATCACCTCACACTTCTCTGCATTAAACTTCATCTGCCATGTGTCTGCCCACTTTACCAATTTGTCTATATCCTCTTGCAGATGGCTACTATCCTCCTCACTAGTTACTATTCTCCCTAACTTAGTGTCATCTGCAAACTTGGAAACTGTACTCCGTACACCCAAGTCCAGATCATTGATGTAGATTACAAACAGCAATGGTCCCAAAACTGATCCCTGTGGCACACCACTGCTCACTTCCCTCCAATCTGAAAAACAGCCGCTCACTACAACTCTCTGCTTTCTGTCTCGCAGCCAGTTGTGGATCCACGCTGCCACTGTCCCTTTTACGCCATGGGCCTTTAATTTCACAATAAGTCTCTCATGTGGCACTTTGTCAAATGCCTTTTGAAAGTCCATGTAAACTACATCAACTGCGCTACCATTATCCACCCATTCCGTTACCTCATCAAAAAATTCTATCAGATTTGTAAGGCAAGATTTGCCTTTAGCAAATCCATGTTGACTGTCCTTTATTAGCCTATATCTTTCTAAGTGAAGATCTACCTTGTCCCTGATTATGGACTCTAGAAGTTTGCCCACTACCGACGTTAGACTGACTGGTCTGTAGTTACCAGGCTTGTCCTTCTGCCCCTTTTTATACAAGGGAGTAACATTAGCTATCCTCCAGTCCTCTGGCACGACCCCTGTGTCCAAGGAAGATTGAAAGATCGTGGCCAGAGTCCCTGCTATTTGCTCCCGTGCCTCACTTAGTAACCTAGGGTGCATCCCATCCGGACCAGGTGACTTATCCACCTTGAGCAACGTCAACCTTTTTAGAACTTACTCTCTGGTTATAATTATTCTATCCATTTCTCCTACCCTCTCCTCTAATACCATGGCATTGGCTGTATCCTTTTCTTTTGTGAAGACAGAGGCAAAGTACTCATTCAGTACATCAGCCATGCCCTCTGCCTCCACAATGAGATTTCCTCCTAGGTCCCTAATTGGCCCCACCCTATCCTTGACCAACCTTTTACTCTTAATATGTTGGTAAAAAACCTTAGGGTTCCCCTTAATCTTACTCGCTAATTGTTTCTCATGCAGTCTCTTTGCCCCTCTAACTTCCTTTTTTAGTTCTATCCTACACTTCCTATATTCTGCTTGGTTCCCTTCTGAATTTTGAGCCTGACACTTATCATAAGCCTCTTTTTTTTGTTTTATTTTGGCCCCGATTTCCTTAGTCATCCAGGGAGGTTTGGATGCCTTACATTTCACCTTTGTGGGGATGCTTTTGACCTGTGCCTGAACTATCTCCTCTTTGAACGCTGCCCACTGCTCGTTAGTTGTCTTACCTGCCAATTTTTCTTTCCAATCCACCTTGGCTAGGTCCCACCTCAACTCATTGAAATTAGCCCTTTTCCAGTTGAGTGTCCTCACCTGTGATCGTTCCTTATCCCTTTCCATAATTATTCTGAATCTAACGATATTGTGGTCACTATTCCCTAGATGCTCACCTACAGAAACCTGTTGAACTTGCCCTACCTCATTTCCCAAAACTAGATCCAGCAATGCTTCTTTCCTCGTTGGACTGGAAACATACTGATCAAGAAAGTTGTCCTGCACACACTTCAGGAATTCTTCTCCCTCCTTGCCCTTTACTCTACTATTCTGCGCTATATCAAATGCAAATAATAATCTTTGCATTTGATATAGTGCTTTTCAAGCCTTCTAGACGTCTCAAAGCACTTCACAGAATATGCTGGAAAGTTAATTGACTGTATATAGGTGGGCAAAAAGCACCAGCCAATTACACACAGGAGTGTCCTCCAAACAGTCGTTGATTGAAATGATAAACAAAAATTTTTTAGGGATTATTATCAGGTGTGTGGAATAAGGAAACTTGCCCAAAGTTTCACCCTGCCTGGAATTGAACCCTGTATAAATATAACACCACTTCCTTATTTTTATAAAGTCAGAATCCTATTGGTCTTTTTTGCTGTTTTTTCTATTCACCCTCCTGTGTTTAAACATCTGTATCTGCAGTCCTGGACCTCCATTGCCACACACCTGCAGTTCAGACACTGTTTGGGTAATCTTAAATTGCAAAATGGCAGCTTCCAATTTGAGACAATTTAAGAATTTTCCAAAATATTGTACTATGGTAACGTTTAAGATTGTGATCTTTAGGCCACAAGGATTTTCAGGTGTCTAATTCCTTCTCCGAACCCTCTCCCTCTGGAGATACTGATGCCTGAAGTGTCTGTCTGATAAATGGCAACTGAAGGTCAGCCATCATCAAATGGTGGAACAGGCTTGAGGGGTTTGCATGGCCTATTTGTGTTCCTGACTGATACAAACCCCTATGGCCTGCTTCTCTGAGATGCATAGAGGCTGTTTTCTCCTGCTCGGATTCCTCCGTGTCAACCAACCCTTATCCTGTGGGTAACTTGTAAAGAGTAGACGTGAAGACTGTAGTAAACTGGTCCTTCTGTTAACCTGTGATCCTGTCTTTCATGTGCATGATTTGATCATGTGGACTCCTTCCTTTCTGACCTGCATGTGCCATCTAACTTCAGGAGCGGTTGAAGCTGCTTCACTGTGTTTGGGAAGTAAAGGGGTGGGGGCGTAGACTCTTGCTCAAGTCTAATCTTTAACTTTCATACCCAGTTTAACGATTGCCCTGTAAATTGCAATTTCTCGGTCACACATTTTTGACCAGCCAATGGATAAGAGTAACAATTCTGGTCCTTGGCTCAATAGTATGTTGCACTTAACTGCATTTGGTCACCTTTCCCCTCCTAGCCCTCTTCATTTCCCATCCCTTGCTTCGTGTCTCCAACCAGTACTCAAGTGCTTTGTCACTTCCCCACTGATGTGAATGGTCCTGTATAAGTGTAAATTGGGGGATGTTTTATATTTGGCTGGGTAACAGCAACTGTGGGAAGCCAGGTGAAGAAGAATGGCTTGCCCCAAAATTAGTGTCACAGGTCTCAGACTGAACTATATAGAGCAGCTGTGATTGTGAGGAATTGTCTGTGAATCCACACACAGCTTGTTGGCACTCTACATAAGAACATGAGAAATAGGAACAGGAATTGGTCATTCGGCCCCTCGAGCTTACTCCAACATTTAATAGGATCATAGTTGATTAGTCTAGTTGATTTATGCTGTGCATTGATGCAGTTATCTCATTCATCACTACTATGTGAATCAAAATGCAGAACGATGAGCATAGATGCCAAATAATCAATTTTAAATTCACTCACACTATTCATCTTTCCGTCAGGTTGACCGATGATTCAAGTCAGTATCTGTTGTCGGTTAACATTGTTCATGCCAAGCTGCTGGACTAACCAGGCTTTGTGTTCCCAGGTACTCTGCTCCCACAGTTACCATCAGAACCTGGCATGACATTGTTGACCATAAAGATAGAAAAGATTGGGTTGAAAGACGCAGGCCAGTGCATCGATCCCTACGTAACTGTCAGCGTGAAGGGTAAGAACTGAGGGAACTGGTCAAACCCAACTCCTTTCCTTGCTTTTGATGCTGCTTCTCACTGTAATTAACCATTATCTGTTATTATGTAGATGTCAATGGTGTGGACGTGACTCCTGTGCAGGATACACCCGTTGCCACACGGAAAGAAGACATGTACGTGCATTTTGCTGTGGATGTGGAAATCCAAAAGCATATTGAACGTCTGCCAAAAGGTAGGTCTCCTTCCAATTCTTTCTGTTGTTAAGTCTATTTTTATATCCTATAATCTGGGTCAGACATGTTCATAATCCTTGTGTTTAGGATGCTGGACCCATTTAAGAAACCACTTGTGCAGTGATATTAAGGACGGCAGAATGGCCATTCTGGAGGGAGGAGATCATCCGAACCTCTCTAGTGATTTTACTGATGTGCTGCCTATCATTTTTAATGTTTCAAAGTGCAGTGACTGATTTGTTTGGCAATAATGATGGCAATTTCCACCCAGCGAGAAATAAGTGATTAATTTATTTGGAAGAATGTTGTCCAGGACACCAGGAGGAATTCCCTTCTATTTCCCCATAGTGCCACTGAGTGCCCTCCCCACGTCCGTACCTTTTTCACCAGAATCTATGCATTTTATCACCTTCAATTTGGTATTTAAAGTGATGACTTTGCGGGGTTTCTGGCCACTAGCGGTATTACCGCTGCTCATTTCACTTACTGCTGTCTCTTCCCTGACTTGGTATAATCACAGTAGAGGCTGTAAATCGCTCGGAAATTACTGTAATACTGGCATGGTGTCGCTTCAAAATCAGCTGGCTTTTAAGCAATGACGTGGTGACATGCTATTGGCCAGTTCAAATGCTTGGATTTACCCACGAGTACACTATGGACTGTGCGTATGGACAAAAAGGATGCGTGAAATGCGACCGCGATATTCAAAATCTGTACTGCGCATGTGTAAAAAAAAAATTGGGGGTCCTTAAAACGAATCCAAGTGTCGTATATCGATCAAAAGGTGTTTAAAAAAAAATTATGCTCCTTCAATCGAAATGTCCTAAATAGAAGCGTCGTAAATTGAGGCTTACATGTATATAAAAGCCTTAGGTACGTTTCCGCAATTGTAACAATAAACTTCTAAAAGGAAAACAACTCAATGATTAAAGCTCACCCTTATTTGTAAACAACAAATACATTATTTTAAAAAAGTTTCAAATATATGAATAAATGTGTTCAAAAATACTGGGCCGCATATGTTACATGGGGATATAGCTGGTATAAATGTAATGTTGTTGTTGTAGTAGTAGTGTAGTGACTGTTTTGTGGGCACAAGTGGCTGCTGCGTTTCACCCAATATCAACAGTTCAGCTGTTCCCCCAGCACTACATTGAAGTGTCACCTTAAACTGAGTTCCGAGTCCTGACACAGGGCTTCAACCCATATCCTTCTGACTGAGAGTGGTACCGACTGAGCTAGGTTGACACACCCAGACTGTTGAGTTTGGGGGATTTGTACATAATCAGTGAAACCAAGTTGCATTTGAGTGTAGTTTCAGGGCTGTGGAATCCTGTAGCATGGTGGATAGAGCACTTGGCTTGCAAGTGAGAGGATCTAGGTTTGATTTCTGGGCAAGGCAGGATTCCTTACTCATACACCTCCATTTACCCAGGAACCCAGTTGTTAATGGATTGTTGGATTGCTTTCTGGGGGTGAGAATCCCTGCTTATATCATTTTATTTAATTGGTCACTCAATCCACAATTGTTTGCTGTTTACAATTGGCTGCTGCGTTTCACCCACAAAATATAATCAATTTGCTTTACATTATATTCTGTGAAGCGCTTTGAGATGTCAAAAATGTGTTAAGGCGCTGTATCAAATGCAAAAATTATTATTTTGTGCTGAAACCTTCCCTTGTCTTATTTTGAATGTTAGAATTCCTTTCCCACTATTGGATAAGAGGTGTCATTGTTAATGATCTCCAGAATCAATCTGTTATTCATCTCGTGGCTGTTTTCAGACCCTGACGAGGCACAAATGGCTGCTGTTTGCCTGTAGAAAGTCACAATAGACACTGATAATTACTGTGAAGCATCTGTGATAATAAGTTGTTATGAAAATGCAAGGTTTTTCTTTCTGATTGGTAATTGTAAAGTATCTAGATACAGTCCAGGAGACCTGTTTCCCTTTTCTGTTACAGGAGCTGCTATTTTCTTTGAATTCAAACATTACAAACCCAAGAAACGATTTACAAGCACAAAGTGTTTTGCTTTCATGGAAATGGATGAGATCAAAGCTGGGCAGATAGTTATAGAACTGTAAGTAGTATCCGTCTGTCCCAGATTCACGACACATTAGTCTCCCTTCACGACACATTAATCAGCCAGAACTCAAATTAATTGGCCTGTCTCACCCTTTTATAACTAGTGCGAGTTTCTATTCAGTGAAATTTCAGCGTGCAATGGAAGTATTTGGGGGGAATTAAACATGTGACATCTTGTGAACTGCTTCTCACTTGTTCAGTTAGAAAAACAGAAAGCTGTACAAACTAGAGAACAGCTGAATCAGCTGATTTATTTGATAGATCAGGGTAGTAAGGGATATGGGCAAGGGTGTGTAATTGGACTTGAGATATAGATCAGCCATGATATTATAGAATGGCAGAACATGCTCGAGGGGCTGAATGGCCTTCTCCTGTTTCTGTGATCTCCATTTCAGTAAGAATGGAGAGTCAATTAAATTAGTGTCCATGGCTCAGAGGGACAGTCAGCCAGGATGCATAATTCCTCATAGAACCAATGTGTGGATTCCTTCCTGTGAGGACCAGATTGGGCTTAGTAGTTAAATAAATAAATATAATAATCCTTACATTTATATAGCGCTTTCCACGTCTTATTGATGTCTCAAAGTGCTTCACAGAATACAACAATGTCCTAAGGTAGGGACCAGAGCGGTGGGGGTGAGGGGTCAGGGTAGGGAGAAGAGCGAAGAAAGGGGGGAAAAGAGGTAGGGACCAAGAGGGTAGGGGTCATGGTTAGGGGAAGGAAAGTAGGAAAATTGACTGTATATTTGGGGGAGAAAAGCGGCAGCCAAATTGCGCACAAGTGTCCCACAAACAGTCTTGGAAGTGGGGTTAGGGTGAAAAGAGGGTAAAGGGAGGGGCCGGGGTAGGGGAAAGGAGAGCAGGAAAACCGACTGTTTTTTACCAGAGCAGTTGTCTGCTCTATTGTTTTAGCAACTGATTGCACATTGTTTGTTCACAAGGACAAGTGTTTGGAGTGGATTAGTACTTGCCTTTTTAAAAAAAACTTGTTCTTGCCCACCTACCTGTGACTCCAAATCCAGAACAGCCTATCTGCTCCCTTCGTTCGATAGCCTTATTCTTCCACTGTGACTTCAGCCACCTCTCCTGACCCAATTCCTTGGTCGGGTCCCAAGTCTAACTCCCTGGGATGTCTTTCCGATGTGAAGGGTGCTATACAAGGATAATTGGAATATGGGGACCCTCTCCTGTGTGTCATTGGCTGCTGCATTTCACCCTTACAGCCGGTCCAATTTACGGTATGTTCTGTGAAGCGCTATATCAAATTCAAGGATTATTATTATAGATTTTGTCTGTTCAGGTACAAGAAACCAACAGATTTCAAGAGGAAAAAACTGCAGTTGCTGACCAGAAAACCACTGTATCTTCACCTCCATCAAATCTTGCACAAGGAATGATGTAAACCTTTACTAATTTCATCAGCAACACAATTCATCACAGAAGCAGTGTGCAAGATCATCTCTAAAACTGGCAGCAAGGGCAGCATTTACTGCTCAGTGTTTCCCATCTCAAGTCCCAGCTACTGTGATGCTGATTTTTTTTTAACATTGGTTTTTCTTGGTTAGAGGCTAATCCTGGAAGAGTCTAGTTCCAAACAGGACGCTGAGGAATGAAGGTAAATGAAATAAGGGAACATTACCTATCCTATCTGTGGTAACTAATACAGCTTTTTAGTAACTTATTTAAGAGCCTAAAATCTACAGATGCTGCTGATATCATGGATGAATAATGCTTGTGTCTTCAAGTGTGAGTCGCCATTTTGTTGTGACATTAGCTTTCTGTTAAACTGCATTTAAGTTGAATGGTAATGTGCAAATGAAGGAACTTAGCTGTGCCAGGGTTATGTTTTTATGTACAGGTTTGAGTGGTGAGTCTTATGTTGTACTTTTTTTTAAAAAACACTACTTTTGAAATGGAAGCCATGCTTAACTAGCTTTGTGTTTGACATGCCCGTGAGGACAACTGTTGCACTACACCAGCATGTAGCACTGTTTCTGCATTTGTACAGATAACTATTCAAACAACCTGTTCATCATGATTAACATTTGTAAAATTTTAAAGATTTTAATGTACACCAGAAAAGGGGGGCTGTCATTCCAGTGCTAATTTTATTGAAACTCGAATATTCTGTGGGAGAGCTTGGAACAGTCCAAGCATGGCACTGATGAGAACTGCTCATTCACAAGTCAATTGAACCTCCTTTATTAATAAATTTTCTCAGAATATATAATAAAATAAGTTACATCTGGCCTTAATTTTACAGAGATTTCAAGTGTTTCCTACACAGAAAATTAGACAGATGTGATGAGATGGGTTTGTTGAAATGTTTACAGATTTTCTTTACAAGTGAATTACTGGAAGGTGTGGATATTGCCAGCACTGTGGCAGATAGTGAGGGCAGCTCTGATTAGTCTATTTCCACAGGAAAAGTCATTAATTTTATTTTTTGCAACCTTTTTTTTGAAAAAGGCCTCAAAACATGTCACATGAGCAGGGGATTTTTACACTCGACACAGGTACCTTCAATATTGCACAATTAAATCCACTTTGATTTGCAGACAAGTTACTTTTTTCCACACATTATTTGCTTAATTATTTGAAAATGTCCTCCTGGAAGCACTTTCATTATCTAAATCAGAAGTTACAGAATCCTATACTCTGAAGGTTTTCATTTTGTCTTTTAAAAATCCTGCATCAGTGACTATATGCCTGAGCCTCTGTCACACAAGGATCACACAGACAGTGACATTTCCTATAAGTAATTACATTTTTGGACTGACATTGGCAATCACTTTTAATTTCATGGCAAAGATTTGTTAACATGTCTTCAACATGTGTTGTAAGTCTGATTGAGGCTTTGAGGGAGGTGTCAATCATCGACGGATATCAGGGCCTGGTGGGAAGTCTCTGTGAACTCCTGGTGGTGGGGTGGGTCCTGGATGCATACTACGGGGACCAGGCGGGAATCCTCTCATCCCCAGCAGAGGGAAGTCTCTCAGCAGGTGTGGTGGTGTGAAGTCTCTCAGAGTGTGTGAAGGCAGGGGGGGACCAGGAGGAAAATGGCCAGAGCCTGGTGGTGGAGGAAATGGGCCAGGAGGGTAGTCTCTTGGAACTACTGGACCGACTGAAAAACACAAACAAGTGTGAAATCAGTAGGTTCTTCAATTCTGTAAAGACTATTTATTCTCCACAAACCAAAGGATTTGTATAGTGAGGTGTAGAGAATGTGAATGAAATGATCCTAGATATCATGCCCAAGATTAACGTTAATCATTACTGGTTCAGAGAAGAGAGATGCTCAATTATGAAAAAGCTGAACCTACCCATGTGGTTTGGTGGGAGTGGGCCTGGTCCATAGGGGCCTCGTGGTGGCGGAACACCTCCAGGCCGGGGGCCTGCTCTCATCAGCGGGGGGCTCGGAAATGACATTGAGTTTGGAATCATCTATAGTTTTGGTAAAGGGAGCAAAACGTCAAAACACATTCACAGAATTTTCTTTTTTTTTAGTTCTTTAAAATCCCAGATGCATGCAGTCTGGGTGGCAAGACCCTGCAGGCTTTTGTGTCAATCTCACAGCATACGTTTATTTGCAGGAACAAGCATTGTCCCCGGGGGAGAGACACAGCTGTTATGAAATTCAACTCATGTAAGAATTAAAACCCACATCAAGCTTAGATTCTGAAACAAAATGCCTTAGCATGTGTTTAAAAAGCATGCCATTTAGGAGGCAGGGGTCATTATTCCTGAGTGCCTGTTTTTTGTTTTTGTGATTCTCCAGGCCCTTTGTGCCCGCACTTGGAAAAGGCCCCCAAAGTTTGTTTGTTTTTTTATTTTTTAAAAATTTGCAAAGCTAGTGTGTTATTTCCTTATGTTCACTTTTTAATCAATAAAGTGAAAACATGTAGGTTGGCAGTAAAATGAACCTAATAGCACCAATTAACTGAATTTTTTTTCTAAGTTTCCCTGCAATTTTGTATTGGCCCAGATTGTGGGTTCAGGTGCCACATTTGAGATCAGTCTGGAGGTGAGACATTAGACCATGACAAACGTTTTGCATTTCCTGAATAATGTATCAGATTTTCAAAATTATCATCCGAGTATAGAAACACTAAACTCAGCTGTGATGCCCTCTACTGTCCAGTAACATTGCCAACACACACTCAGCTATGTTTTGGCTCACACATGTATAATTGCCAAGGCAATACTTCAGGGCTGCCTTCACCCGGGGAACCTTCACCCGTGAGGAGGCTGGAGACCAGCTACTGGGCTACGCAGCTTATGATAACTGCATTGTAGCTGACGATGTGATAAGGCTGTATATCAAATGCAAAGTATTAATACACTAGATGCACATGGTGTAAGAGAATCAGAAAGAAGCAACAAGAAACAGGGTCATTTGCTGTTTGCACAGGATTGGAATGAAATTGAAATGTAAAAGTTCTAGATCAACTATATTAATATGAGCTAGTGTCCAAAAACAGCGGTTTTTATCAGTTAAAAAAAAAGAGGTGCAAATCCCTGATTGTCCAGCACCTTGGGGTGTCTTCCCGATGCTGTATAAATATAATTAGTTGTTGTTAAAGCAAACACAGGCCCAATCCACTACCACAGGTACTTACTGCCTCTGATTCCACAGAAGGGGACAAGGCAGCAGAACAGGAGGCAGGCTCCTCAGACTTAGCAACAGGGTTTTGCTTTAGAGAATGTGAAGAAATTAAAACAGGAAATAATAAGGTATAGAAATAAGACAGAATTAGAGAGGGCCATTTAAGTGCACGAGTGCTGGAAAGAGAAGATACAGATGTGACCTAACCCAGAGGAGCTTGCACTACATCAAACTACTGCAGAGCTCTGCAACCAAGTCAATGGGAATGTTCAGTTAAATGGTAAATTTTGTTCATAATGCAATTTCCTGGATATTGTGGGGCCTGGACTCAGGAAAGATGTAAAATCACAGTCCTGTGTTCCAATCACTTAAGGCTTATCAGAATAAAAAAGGAAATTGAGTTATTAACTGCATTGCCCAGTAGCTGACAACTAATAGCTGTTGCTTGACTTCCCTACCAGCTGGAGTTAGCCCTCATGCTGCAACCTAAGCAGGTTCAAGGAAAGCTGTGTATTTCAATGACATCCTGATGTGTACAGAGAGGACCCAATAACATTCCTGCAATGTACAGCCCAGCTCTCCTGGCTGGAGATTAATGTCAGGAAACTATTCAGCTCTTTGAGCCAACTGCCATTTTATTAGTTTCTTGCAGTTTTACCTTCCAGTCCCACTTCGCTGATTTACTCCAGATCCCTCAATACTTGAGCATCTATTATTCCTTTAAACAATTCACACACTGCTCCGAAGATGCAGATTGTTTATCACATACTCATAACCGTCTCGAAACAAGTTATCTAAACTCACTACACCAATTAGTTCCAATTTTAACATGATCGATCGCCCATTATTCTGAATCCCCTACTGGAGGAATGAGTTATTCCCTATTTCATTTATTAATTTCATTAATTTATTAGATTTAACAATGTTGATCAAGTCACTCTTTAACCTCATTTCTGGGGGATAGCAACGTAAATTTACTCAGCTTTTCATCATTGTCAAGTCATCATTCTAGATATCACCTGGTCAATCAGCATTGAACCTCCTCTGAGGTGAGGTAGGTGTGCCCAACAAGAACATTCACTTATGTAGGAGTCTTTCGCGTCTCAAAGAAAGCAGATTAGTGGGCAGACTTACAGTTCCACCGTCCGTTAAGTTTGGAGAAGATGTCCGCGGGCCACTAGGTATCTGTCCTGGTCCACCAGGGCCCATCTCTGCTGAGGATATTAAAATCCCAATCAACAAAAAGCCCACATAAAGGGAGAAGTCATGGCACAGAGTAATGACAAAGGCCACAGCCAAAAGCAATCATGTTTGGAACACTGTTCAGTGAGATGTGTCTGATTTGCCAAATTAGTAAATAGATGGGCCACCAGATTGGCTTCATGCTGTAAATTTTCTTTTGTCAGATCCAGCTTCCATGGAAGTCAAACCAGACTAGCATCCAAGTGAAGGATCAGCCTGGGAAGCACCTATGGCATTCGCAATTTGTATAACCTTTCACAGATCAGACTTCAGAACCTCGCTGTACTTTCCACTGATTTGGAAGCCAGTTTTCTGAAAAAGAACCTGCTTCTGAATTCAAAGTGATTTTCAGAATTTTCCATAATTTTGTATTATTATAAATTTTAAGATCCTTCAATAGGTTGAGGTGTTGGGAGGGCGGGAGTTTATGCTGAACCAGATCCCAGGACGGAGTCCACACCTGCAGGAAGGCAGGCGGGAAGACAGTTGGTGAGAAAAAGTGTAAATGAAATGTACCTCCTCTACTGGGGGACGGCTGCCTTCGAATCTCACCCGGACCAGAAATCCGCCCTGAAACGATGCCTGATTCTGAAGGGGGTCGTCTTGGCCCAGGATATCCATCAATGGGACCTGTTGGGAGCACCCAATGAGCTTCAGTATATTCACAAGATGTTGTTCAGCTCATTTGATCTCATTCTTCCATCTATCCCACCACTGCAGCATAAAGCTATTTATTTAACAAGTCCGGGGTTCTGATCTCACCCACCTTCCCGGTATCTCATTCCAGTCAATTAGTTTCTGGCATCTGAACTAAACTTGCCTTTTATGCTCCTGAACCTGTATCTTCTTGTCCTCCTGTGTCAGCCTGGCTCGCTTGGGCGCACTCTTGCCTCTTGAATTGGATGGTTGTGATCAAGGCCTTTAGCAGGACTTTGAACTCACAGCCTTGGTTAACATGGTAAACCTCACATAAATTGTACGAGTTCGGACCATATATTCAACGTGACTTATGCAAAATATGGGTTATGTGAAACTTATAAATAGAAAATTCACCAGCACTTGGGCGATTATACAACTTGAGCGATTATACAATTTATACAGATCAGATTTCTTCATGTTTTGCTGTAGTGGGAAAGGCTGGGGTTGTGTTGCTGTGCCACCTTTTGGATGACATATTAAACTGAGGTCCTCTCCAGCAGTTCAAGTAGATTAAAGATCCTAAGTCAGTGTGCAAAAAGAGAAGGACCTCTCACAGCCATCAATCCCACTAATAAAACTGGTCATTCTTCATGGCTTGATATGGGCCATTGTATTTAAATTGGCTGTAATAATCTCAGTTTGCTGTAGCAATTGCATTTAGCATCTTATATACTTCTTTATATACCTCTCATGAAGTTGCCTTTTAAGCCTATTGTACATTGCAGGACTTACCTGGGGGTCCCGGAAGCCGCCTGTCCCAGGGAGGTGGGGGGGAGCCGTGCTCAGACGAGTGGCCAAGGCGGTCCGAACCAGGGCCAGTCCATTCCCGAGGGGGCGGAGGGCCAGATGGGCCACGCAGGGCTGAAAGGGAAAAGGTTCCAACAGCATTATTCCTTGGGATTTCAATGACTTTCAAGGGATAAATTGTGGAGCATTGCAGTTAAGATAGCAAGCCGGAGTGGTGATGGGGGGGTGAAAGAGAGGTGGCCATAGGCATGGTTGAAGATGTAATAATCCTTGCATTTGATATAGCACCTTATCACATTAAGATGTCTCAAAAAGTGCTTCACAATATATATGTGGGTGATAAGGGTCTTAAGGTGGGATTTAAAGACAGGCAAACTGTTATACAGGTTGGGGGCAAGTGACTGAAGGCTCAGCCAGTAATGGTGGCACAGAAGGGACAAGGGGCACACAGCTGGCTTGTATTACCTTAGCAGAGGGGGCGGACAGAGGAGTGGCGTATGAGATCATAGCAATAGAGGACAGGTTTTAGGTCATCTTTCTCAGGAAAGACAACAAGTACAGACAGTTGTACCCAAATCAGACATTTGCCCTATTTACCTGCATCGCCCCGGTCTCGGGGGAAGCCACGTCCTGCATTGACAGAGGGGGGCCGTCCAAGGAGCTCCATCATTAGTGGGGGTGATGGTGCCCCCCCACTGACGGGGGACGGACCGTAAGAATCATCCCGTGATAGTGGACCTGAGGAACAAAACGAACATCAACAACAGAGAAACATTGCTCCACAGCCTGAGTGGTAAAACTGGGTAACATTGTGCAGCAAATAACTCAGGTGCAATAGTTGACAACCACAAACTGTTTCAGATTCTTATGTATAAAGCTTTCCCCAAAGGCTGTATTATGGTTTAAGCATCGCCATGGTGCAGCACTGGGCCACGCAGCTAAGAACATTCCAGTTTCCTAGGCCAACATTTTCAAAAACAGCCTAATTTTTCAAAAACTACCCACACTTGATGGGGACTTTCCTTGCTTTAGTACAACTTCATGCGACACCTAAACGTAAACGCACTGCTCCCCACCTCTACGTGGCACACCGAGGGGCGGGGGTGCTCCAGGTGGGACCTGCCTGTCCGGCCTTCCTGGCATGGGCTTGATAATTGAAGGTCTTTGGGTCTCAGAAAGCTTTTGGTTCAACTCCAATAACCTGAAATGATTTCATATAATAATACATTTAATACAACATCAAAATGTCTTGAAGCATTTCATGGCAAATTTTCATCAAATACAGCAACTATATTTTTAACAAAAGCGGCAGCCAATTTGCACCCAGCAAGGTCTCACAAGCAGTCATGAAGTGAGTGACCAATTGTATCTGGAGGATTATTGGGCAGGACACTGAGAATTGTCTAATAGGTTATGCATCCAATCGTCTGACAATATAATGCCTCCCCCACCACCCAAACTCCCCCATCAGCCCAAACTTTGAACCCTGTTGTTGAAAATGAACCTGTAAACCTAAAAGATAAGACTGCCCGAAGAATGGTGAAAAAAATCTGCTGTGATCTAATAACAAGCTTAACACTCATTCCTATAAAAACCTTATTGAAAGAATCTGTCCCCCCATGCAACTTATCAATTCAGTACAGTAAAACACAGTGCACTACAGTAAAACACACACAAGACTGATCTGTGTAACTCGTATAATTGCCGTTCAAGAGTTTATGCAAGTTTGACTTAACTCATATTTCATATAATCATATAAAATTCATGGGTCTCCATTGATACTCTTCTGTGAGGTTTACTGTAGTTAAATAAAACTCCTTACTTCTGCCTGAGGTTGGCCGACTCCCGCTTCTCTTCGGTCAGTGTTCGTTCAGCTGTACGTGCGCTCAACTGGCGGGAGAAACCATTTAATTTCAAACACCACAGCTCAATCACTACTCCTGACCAGAAAGGTGCTATACCACTGTAATTTTGTATTGTAGTTTGTATTGTAATGCCTCATCGTGTTCACACTGGATCCTGAGAGTCGGTCGTGAGCAAGCAGAATTACAGGAAGTTACAAAAATAGTGTGCTCGGAATGTGGTGGAGGTGTTCAAAACTGGGTTTTGATAAGAGTAGATAGGGAGACACTGTTTCCTCTGGCTGGCGGGTTGGTAATCAGAAAATACAGATTTAAAATAATTGGCAAAAGAAGCAAAAGGGGAGACAAGGAGAAATGTTTTCACCTAGAGTTGTTGCACTGCCAAAGTGTGGTGGAAGCAGACTCGATAATAGCTTTCAAAAGATAGATAGCTACTCAAAAATAACACATTTACAGGGTTGTGGGGTAAGAGTGAGGGAGCGGGACTAGTTGGGAGCTCTTTCAAATAGCCGTCATAGGCCACCTTCTGTATTGTCAAATCTATGATTCTATGAATGTGAAATTTTCTGATTCAAACCATTACTGAAGCACAAACCATCAATTCTTTTAAAGGGAATTAGATGGACACTTGAAGAGAAGAAATATTTAAGGTTGGGATTAAAGTGTGGACAAAAGCACCAGCAGAGATTTCAAGTTTGTTTTATTAGAACCTCTCTGAGTCTCTTTTCTCAGTGTAGTTTAATAATAATAATCCTATCAAATAATAATTTGATATAGTGCTTTTCACATTTTATCGATGTCTCAAATCGCTTCACAGAATATTCTGTAAAGTCAATTGACTATATATTTGTGGGTGAAAAGCGGCAGCCAATTGCGCACAGCAGTGTCCCACAAACAGTCATGGATTGAAATGACCAATTCTTTTTTTAATTTTTTGAGGGATTATTATTAGGTGTATGGAGTAAGGAAACTTGCCCATGGTTTCACCTTGATCTGCCTGGAATCGTTACAATATAAATTTCTACAGCATCTGTAGATGCAAATAGATCATCACAGAAATAAGGAGACATTCAGCACTTGCAGCCACTACACCCCAACACTCTGGAATACTCTTCCTCAGTCCCACTGCCTTGCCCCCTTCTTCCCCATCTTTCTAAGTCACACACAAAGTCCGTCCTCTTCGAACGTGCTTACTATTCTTCCACTGTTGAGGGCTCTGAGACTAGCCCAAGTGAGGAGCGCTATATAAATGCAAGTTGTTGTTGTTGGACGTGCATGCTTGTTCCACAGGATGTCAAAGCTTTGAGAACTAAAGGAAAGCTCCTTTAAATCAAACTATCATTTGGTATTTAGTAAAATTCTTGTTTCTATCGTACTTAGAAACAAGAGAGAAACCTCAATGAATTAATACTGAAGTCTGGATCCACAGATAATGAGAGTCAGGCCTTGTACTCACCCAGTTTTCATGAGCCTTCTTCTCGTGTGTAGCAATCTGGAAAAATAGAGACAAGGAACAGTTTTAATAAACAGAAACTGGAGCTCACAGGAGTGAGGAATGAATATTCATCTTCCGGCATCTGCTCTCATGGTTTACTGTGCTGCAGGACAGGAATATCAGTGACAGACACACACTCAGGCTACTCTTGGAACGTGAATCCTTCAGACAGCCTTAATGTAGAAGCTGTATTTCCGCCGTTCTGAAAAAGCAGCCAACTTTCAAAATTTTAGGACAAACTGGTCTTGCAAACTAAGACTACAATAACAACAAAATTACTTTTTTTTAACATTTCTAGGTAATTAGGTAGTCTCTGTACAAGATCAGGTAGAATTTGGTGTGTCTGTACTCTCCACTATATTGCCTTTGGGCTTGAGGATAACGAAACCTAATGTTTCCCTTGTAACCGCAATGCATTAAATTCTCCACAAACAGGGCCACAAAAACACACGCTGCCCTTTTCTAAATTTAGGATTAGAATTAACCCGATTCTTGTCCGGATAAACCGGCATTCGTAAAAGAAGCGAGAATGCAAGTGATTCGAGGCTTGCTGGGCGTTTGGTCCAATCTGCCCAGCATTCAGGGTTAACCACCATCTGGCTAAAGCGGCTTCCACTGTAATAATAATCTGTATATTTGATATAGCAGCTTATCATGTTGTTGAGATGTCTCAAAGCGCTTCACAGAATAATAATAATCCCTGCATTTGATATAGCACTTTTCACAATTTATCAACGTCTCAAAGCGCTTCACAGAATATACTGTAAAGTGAATTGACTTTATATTTGTAGGCGAAACATGGCAGCCAATTGCGCACAGCGGTGTCCCACAAATAGTTGTGGAATTAAATGACCAATTTTTTTTATTATTGTGGGTTTTTTTGACGGATTATTATTAGGAGTGTGGAGTAAGGAAACTTGGCCAAGGTATCGCCCTGACTTGCCTGGATTCGAATACAGGTCTCACGCTTGTAAGGCAAGTGCTATAACCACTGAGCCACAGGAGCTCCACATACTGTAAAGTGGTATGGCTGCAGTTTGTGGATAAACCACAGCAGCCAATTGTGCACAGCGATGTCCCACAAACAGTCGTGGATTGAGTGACCAAATTACCATTAGTATTTTTTGAAGGGATCCACCAATTGACTAACCAACCAGATTCTTATTTCCTGCTAGATAAACAGAGGTGTGTGGAGTAAGGAAACCTGCCTAAAGTTTCACCCCATCAGGGATTCAAGTCTTCTTGCTTGCCAGGCAAGCTCACTAACTACAATGTTACATGATTCCACAAGTTTTCCCTTTTTACCTGATTTTTGAACGATCTCTCAGTCTTCTGGAGCTCCTCCTCCATCTCTTGAATTCTTTGCCTGAGAAATGAAGGATCTGATCAACAACAGCAGAGGCAGAAAGTAATCACCTCCAGATTCGACTACGATAACATCCTGCTAGTCGGCCTTTCCAACCCTTCTCTCCACAAGCTGCAGATCATTTAGAAATCTATAGCTTGCGTCATCTCCAGCACCATGCACCGTGACCGAATCATGCCCACCCTCGCACAGCTCCACTGGCTCTTTGACTCAGTGTCAAACTCCGCCACTGGTCAGCCACCGAGACACTACCTTAGGTAAAGGGCGCTATACAAGTTGTTGCCTTGATCATTTTGGCAGGCGGAAGCTACCAGAGCACTCACTTGTACATCTTCACGTCCTCTACAGCCTGAAGCGCCCGCTCATCAGCCACTGACAGCTTCTGTTCCTTTTCCTGGCGCTGGACCTCCTCCTGCGTCAGCTTCCTGCGGGATGGTGGTGGTTAAAAGGAAGATAAAATGCCAGTTAACCAAAACAACCGGTGCTTGATATCAAGTCCTGGGATATCTACAGGTGAATGTCAATAAGACTGAGACCCTCCTGATTGGCTCCTGTCAGTGCCTCGGCACCGAAGGTATCACCATGCAAGGATACACGCTCTATCTCACTGAACCAACTGTCCTCTCTATCCCACATCCGTGTCATAAGCCGCTCTGCCTTCCCCCACCTCCGCAACATCGTCCGATTCCGCCGAGACCCCCATATGCGCTTTCATAACATCCGGGCTTGACTATGCAAACTCTTTGCTTGTCAGCCTCCCCAACTCCTCCCTCCAGAGCTCTGCAGCCTGTGATCTCTGCCACACCAGACTCCATGACCCTATCAATCCCATCCAACCTCTTATGGGGATAGGGCAGGTCATTCGAGTTAGGTCAGAAGATCAGCTATGATCTTATCAAATGGCGGGGCAGGGCTCGAGAGGCCGAATGGCCTACTCCTGCTCTTAATTCTTATGTTCTTAATCTCCTAACCCCCTATCAACCTGCCCCGCCCTGCGCTTAGCTATCTTTTCCGGGTGGGCCTTCAGCCACTCTGCCCCCCACCCTCTGGAATTCCACCCACAATAACTCCGCCTCGCCCCCTCCGTTGTTTCCTTCAAGACCAGTCTCGAGATCAATCTCAACACCCTCCTCTTCACCATGCCCTCGGTCACCCTCTTCCCCCCCGCTCTCCACCCTCTCCAAACCCCAGCTTGGGTCCAAATCACATCCAGTGTCCAGTGACTTGGGATGTCCTGCGACGTGAAAGGCGCTACACAAATGTAATTTTTTGTTACTGTTAGTCGTCTCCTGTGCTGGGACTGCTTTCTCTGAGTGAGTGTTTGTCACGCCCCATATGGGCACCGTTTGGACTGTTTGATGGCAAGGATCCATATCACTGCCCTGAAGCAATCAGATTCTTGCCCTTGCATCTCCTCACCTTAATTCCAAGCAGAGTGAAACCTTGGGCAAGTTTCTTTACTCCACATTCCTAATAATAAACCCTCAAAACCAATTGTCATTTAAATCCACGACTGTTTGTGGGACACTGCTGTGCACAATTGGCTGCTGTGTTTCGCAGTACAGGTATCCGTCCCCAACCACAGGGGATATGTTCCTGAAAACCTCCGCGGCAGCTAAAACCGCGGTTGGAAAATACAGGGCCCTATGGGAAACATGGGGATAGGGGAGTAAGTTTGGGCGCATTGGCTGCCAGGATCCGCAGCAATCCGCGAGGTTGTCTGACTGACTGATTGATCTGCGCACAGACACAGAGAGAGAAATCAATGGACAAGGTGGTGTGGGTGACACGGAGGGGGGGGGGGGGATGCGGAGAAGCGACAATACATTCATGTTATTTATCTTAATCCTAAGAGAGAAGTGACATCTCGCTGGTTGATTGCGACATCACAACTGGGTCCTAGCGCCAGACGCGAGCGCAAAGCGACATCGTGGCTGGTTGATGCAACTGGGTCCTAGCACCAAACACTAGTGTTAGTGTTAAAACCCGTGGATAAGCAAGGGTTAAGCAATAACCATTACCGTGGTTAGCAAGGGTTGTCACAGCGAGCCACCCGTGGATAAGTGAAATTAGTGGTAGAAAAAACTGCGGTTGGGGCGGGGTACCTGTATATGCTGTGAAGCATTTTTAGACGTCTAGAAGACATGAAAAGCGCTATATCAAATTATTATTATTATTATTACTGCTACATAAACAAAGTTGTGTGGAGTAATGAAACTTCCAATTCCCACCCAGGGATGGAACCCACTCTACCCCACTCCCTCAACTCTTGCCCAGGGGCTCCTATGATCAGTAGTCAGGTATGTGAGCACCAAGCGCTGCTGGTAGGGTAGTTGTTGATGAGGTCACTCACTTCTGCAGGGCCATCTCCTTCTGGTGATAGAGCTCAGTCAGGATCTCCAGCTTCTGCTGCATGGTTTTAAACTCGTTCTCCAGCCTGGACCTCTCTGTCCCCGTGGATGCATGGTCATGCTCCAGCTGCTGGATTTGCTCTGCACCAGAAGAAGGTTTACATTAAGGCATTAATCAATTTAGGGTTTTACACCAAGGCCTTGGTCTCTAACTGAGAAGAGCAAGGAGGCAACAGTAAGATCAGATATACAATCCATCATGCTTAAGAGTTTCCAAGCCAAACTGAGAATTCTAAGCATCCCACCTACACATGGAAATCCCAGCGAGTGATTGTTGGAATGGAATGCAAACTCTCTCCCTGGACGGACACATCCTGCTTACCTAATTCACCAAAGTACTAGGTGCAGGTTGGCAAGAGCCAAGGCTTGGGGACCCAAGAGTACATGCTGGGGTAATTGCTGGAATCTAAGCAGCTGGAACAGATTAGCTTGCATTGATAGCAATGCCTGGCATTGATAGCAATTCCTGTGGCCTGTCTAGATAGGACCACCCTACCCATTAGGGATTTGGTTTGAAAGTTTAACAGTAGCTGAATGGGATGACTCCCTGCCACAATGTCCTTCAAAGTCCTGCCTATAAAACAGGCTGGCTATGCTGTCAGCAGTCGTGCCTGGAATACTGGAATACTGTGGACCAGTCTGGCTGAGGAACTGACCGCTCTGAAGTATTCCAGGGCATTGCTGATGACAGCAAGATCATCAACAGGGCTTCAGGGTCAGATCATAAAAAAATTAACAGGGAGATTC
The DNA here is from genome assembly GCA_035084275.1 of Hydrolagus colliei. Taxonomy (NCBI): domain Eukaryota; kingdom Metazoa; phylum Chordata; class Chondrichthyes; order Chimaeriformes; family Chimaeridae; genus Hydrolagus; species Hydrolagus colliei. The sequence continues at coordinate 106,903,734 of CM068744.1, read as the reverse complement.
ATAAAAATATGATATCTCCCCCACTGGATCTCTCTACTCTAATCCCATCCCAATCAAAGCTGTGTTCTTTCCACTTCATATCTGTGCTGTTGCTCACTCCCCCACTGGAGCTCTCTGCTCTAAATCCTAAACTATTGCTCTTTACTTGGTCTGATGCTTGTGCTGATCTCCACCACCAGAGCTTCTCTTAATCTAATCCCATTCCCCTGCTCTTTCCCTCAGTTTGTATTTAAATCATCTTTCTTTAAGATCCTCTTTTTCCTTATGGTAATAATCTGCTAAATTTACGTCTGTTGGTTACGACTTGTTGATCGTAAATTTCAAAAGCCTTCACCAAATAAGAGACGAGAGTTCCAACAGCTTAACAGTTACATTCATCTAACACATCCTCCACTCTTTTGACAGACTGGCTTCAAGATCATTCTCAAGACAATCTCATTCTCACCTTCCACTAATTCACCATCAATGGGTTGATTAAACAGGTTCAAAACCAAAGGCAACCATCTTACCCTCCAATTCATGCCTGGCTTTTATCTCATCGGACAGCTTGGCTTGGAAATGATCACGTTCTTCCTCAATTATCTTCAAGGTGGTTTTTACCTGCAGGAAATGGACACATGGAATCTTATACATACCCAGGATAAACACACCATGTCACTAAACAGCTACCCAACCCAATCCAAATGCATCCATTCAAACCAGCCAAGACCTCTTACTCAAACTAGTTGCCCTTCTCCCCTATCAAAATTAGCTACTCCACCTCTAGTCAAACCAGTTACAACCTCCCAACTCTCATTCAAACCAATCACTCCCCTCCACTCACACCAACTCCAAAAAAAGGAGCTTCACCACTTACCCTTGAAACATCCATCATCTGCTGAATCTTCATTTTAGCCCTCTTGCTTTTGTCTTCAAGAAAAAAATACTTTGTTTTACAAATAACATTAAGATGATATTTAGGGACCATTTAGCCAGCGAGCTTGTACTAATGCGAGCGACTCCTGTCTGCTCTAACACTAATCCACTGCTACAATTTAAAAAAAAAATGTAAATGGAGGGTAAATGGAGTTCAGGTACAGATCAGCCATAATCTAATAGATTAGCAAAACACACTTGAGGGACTGACTGGGCTATTCATGCTCCCAGGTTCCAATGGCAAACAATCAAGCTCCTAACAGAGCCACCAAATCCTCATTGCATATGATTCATATTTGGAGGTGAAAGAGAATCGATGCTGGCTGTGCTCGCTGAGTGAGAATCAGACAATGATAGTCTGTTGCACAGGTTTACCTGGAGGCTCACCATTAGGCATCTCACTCTCCACCTCTTTGTCCCACCCGTAGCCATCGTTGTTGGTGTCGGAATCAGCATCAAACTGCCTAAGCTGCATCACACAGTCTGTCAGCACCTAGACAGTAATAATAGTACAGTAAAAACCCGTTTATCCGTGACCCGATCAACCGTAACTTCCGTATAACCGGCACTGCAAAAAAACAACGCATTCGATTAACCGGCATTTATCCGGAAAAATGCATTTTTTTTAATTGTGTTTTCGGCCGAATATCCAGCACGGGCTTTAACCGGCAGTGGCTAGGTCCCGAGGGTGCCAGATAAAAGGGCTTTAACTGTACTTACATTTGATACAGAGCCTTATCACATCTTTTAGACATCTCAAAGGCTTCACAGAATATAAAGTAAATTGTAAAGTGGAGTAACTGTGTATTCTGTGTGCAAATTGCAGCAACTAACTGTGCACAGTAACCAATTTGTTTTGAAGACCCAGAGTAACTAATATCCGAGTTCCTACTTACTGCTAGATAAACAGGGGAATGTGCAGTAATCGGAGACGGATCACCCATCTCCGGCAATACCTCACCCCAAAAGCCACTGAAAACCCGGTCCACGCCTTTGTCACCTCTCGGCTGGACAATTCCAATGCCCTCCTCGCCGGTCTCCCATCTTCCACAATCCAGAGTCCAGCTGATTCAGAACTCTGCCGCCCGCGTTCTCACCCACACTATCGCTTCCCCATTAGCCTAGTCCTTGCCAGCCTCCACTGGCTCCCTGTCCCAGAGAGAACCAATTTCAAGATCCTCACCCTTGTCTTCAAATCCCTCCACTCCTCTGCACACCCCTACCTCTCTGACTTCCTCTCTCCTCAAACCAGCACCCGTTGCCTTCACTACACCAGGTCTGGCCTCCTCCATATCCCCCAAATCCTCCACTCCACCCTCGGCGGACGTGCCTTCAGCGACTATGCCCCAAGGCTCTGGAATTCCTTTCCTCACTGCCTTCGCCTCGCCCCCTCTTCCCAGTTTCAGGTCCCAGCTGAAAACCTTTCTCTTCGACCGTGCCTTTGGTCACCTTTCTACCCCTGCCCCTGGTTCGGTCCCGGGATCTGCAATTGTGAAGGGCTCTGAGACACCGTCCAGCGTGAAGGACGCTATATAAATCTAAGTTGTTGTTGCTGTTGTAAGGAACCTTGCCTAAGATTTTGCCCCACCCGGGAATCAAATTCAGGTACTCTCATTAGCGAGACAAGCCTGCTAACCACTACGCCTCGGGATTTCACAGTTGAGAACAAATGAATCAAAGAACCTTCTTCACTCGAATCTCCCGTGATATAAATATAAATGTTGTTGGGCACCACATACCTCAATTTCATTGTCTTTATACGCCAGGGTTTCCTCCAGGTCTCGCTGAGCTTTCTGGCACAGTTTAATCTGCTCATTCAGCTCCCCGTGTCTCTCACTCCAGCCCTCTGCCTCTTTCAGAAGCTGAAAGCCACAAAATAAAAACTTGTGACAGATCTAAGATTGGCTCTTAGATATCTCTTGGATCCTCTAGCTAGCCAGGACTGTCAGCTCAAGCCCTCATCTTGACCATGAAAACACAAATTTCTGATGCAGTCTGCTGAACTATTTCAAGAGATATTCCCTTTTTGGAGGATTACTAGATCGACTCCAGGCTTGGGATTCTTCTATGTTGATCGAGAGAAAAGGAATTTAGAAAATCTCAATCCAGATACATTTTTCTGCAGGATACAAAATTCAAAAACAGTGGTAAATTGGTTCATATCTTAAAATTAAGGGTAACTAAAGAATAGGAAATGTAGAATATCTTTTCAGTCTAGGGTGAAGAGCGTGTAAAACAGACCAGCAACATGAAATGCACTGCTCTTGAAGGCCACCAAGGCAGAATCAATTCAGATGTTTAAAAACAAAATGGATGAGAAATTTGGGGAAGGAAGGATATTAAGGGGGGTATGGAGAAAAGACAGAGAAATAGGAATGAACGATCTGTCATGATCTAATAAACTATCTGAACCAGCTTGAATGGTTCTCCCCTTTTCCTAGTACAGTAAAAGCCCATTTACCCGGCACCTTTGGGACCTGGCCAATGCCGGTTAAAGTGTGTGCCAGATATTCGGCCAAAAACACATTTTTTCAGATAAATTCCAGTTAATCGAAGGTGGGCTTTTTTTTTGGATGTGCCGGTTATACGGAAGTTACAGTTGATCAGGTGCCAGATAAACGGGCTTTTACTGTATCATGGAAACTCACCTGAAACTCATCCCATTAATGTAGTCAACTTGCTAATGTGCTAAATTATTCTTTGGATTAAGTACATGGTACAGTAATACAAAGCACAAGGTTATTTTGACCACTTCTGTAGTCAAAAATTTTTAGTACATTTGTTGATCTTGCCATATTGACTTACGTGATTCAGAGACAGATGTATCCAAAAAATGTGAGAAATTGGGAGGGAAGGCTACAGGGTGTCCACAAAGTTTTATCACTCCATTATTTTTTTAATTACATACAGTGCATTGACCCACAACCAAAACGTGTGGGAAAATGATAATTGTACTTAATTATATTCAGTACAAGTGTTTAACTGTGTTTAGACGTCCAGAGGATCAGTGTGTGAGCGTCATCATTTTCGCGTCAGATAATAATCCATCGCTATGTTCAGTGCCACATCTTCCGTAACATGGATGGAGTGACAAGGCCAAATGCATCTCTGACAGGTTGTTTTAGCTCCTCCGTAGTCTTGTATCACTGCTTTGTAACCAGGGGTAACAGGACTTTATAGTCACTCGGTGTCCTGCCTGAAATAGTTCCTGAGTAAGATGCTCACCTGATCTTTGCTCTGCTTGAACTGAGCATTTTCTTCTAGCACTGACCGCAGGTCTGAATGCGCTCTCTCCTCACAAGCCTTGGCTTCACAAAGAGATTCCTGCAACTGAAGGAACTGCACAGTTACATGGGTCCATCCGCAGGTTCATCCTACACTCCACTTTCACGGTGCTGATTCTGATAATGATCAGGAGCTACTATTGCTCCCTCCCTAGCCAGGGGCCCTGTACATTGTACACCAGATATCAGCTGAATGAGTGGATTTCTAAATTGCAAGCTTCTGGTAAGCGCTCTGAGACGCCGTCCGGCGTGGAGGGCGCTATATAAATCAAAGTTGTTGTTGTTGGTTGGTACAGTACAATCCAGCGCTGCACCAAGTACCACCTCTACCCACTGGGGCTTCAGAAGAGCTCATAGACACAACATACATGTTCCTTTAAGCATTTGTTTACTGATGGAAAATCTGCAGCAACAAACAAGAGAGACAGGTAGAAGAGAGACTCAAACCCACAAACACAGACTCACACCCACACCAAGGAAAAGACACATAGAGAAACAACAAAAAAATCATACACATAATAATCTCTATCATTTCTTTACACATTACTTCAAGCGGCTTAGAAGGCTCACGCTGTATTGTAAGATCTGATAACTGTTCAGTTTACTCCACAAGCTATCATTTTAAACCCACCGTTAGCAAGAGTTTAATTGGCAGCTTCTGTGCTACAGGGACTAGAATAAGACAATTAGTTAGCGGTAGTCAGATATGTGTAGCCCTCCCCCTATGATAGAGACACTGCCCGAGTCTGTGTGCTGATTAAAACATACCTGGGAGAGCTGCACTGAATGCAGTGAAATAACTTCCTGTAATTTCTTCACTGAATTCTGAGTTTCTAAAATCTGAGTTTTAAAAGAGAAAAAAGAAAATGTTGAGGAACAACTGAGGAAAAATAGCTAACAAAGATCAAATTAAGCCCAAGCTCTTTACTCAGCCCAAACTCCTAAATATCACATTATATTTTTCTTTCCAACAGAAGGAGCATTTCAAGATCTTCACACTTATCTTCAAATCCCTCCACGCCCTGGCACCTACCTTCATCTCTGACCTCCTTACTCCCCGACCCACTACGCGTTTCCTCCACTGACTGGCTCCAGAGTCCTGCTTGCCCCTTGTCCCCTCTGTTCCACTATTGGTGGCTACGCTTTCAGCCACTACATCTCGAAATTCTGGAACACTCTCCTTCTACCCCTCCACCTTGCCCCCTCCTTCCCCATCTTTAGGTCATGCCTGAAGACTTCCTCTTCGACCATGTCTATATAGGGGCGCTATAGCTGTAACAAATACAAGTTGTTGTTGTACCATTTGCCCTAAATTAAGTTAGTAAATAGCTAATATCTCCATTTGATGTAATGTCTCATCTATTCTTCAAAATTGTCAAAGCTCTTCACAGGATTCACAGTTTTATAGGCGCTGAATCAAATAACTAATAAGATTTACAAGTCTAAATACGAGAGGATAATAATAATACTTGCAATTGATATATTGCCTTATCATCTTCAAGATGTCTCAAAGCGCTTCACAGAATATACTGTAAAGTGTAGTGACTGTATTTTATGGGCGAAACAAAGAAGCTGGTTGCGCACAGCAGTGCACCCACACTCAGTCATGGATTGAGTGACCAAATTATTCATGTATTTTTGAAGGGATTATTACGCCCCAGAATGCGATCCACCAATCAATTAACCAGGTTCCTACTTACTCTAGGATATGGTCGCCTTGGTGACCTGATGTGAAAGGCGCTCTAGAAATTTAATTTTGTTGTTGTTGGTCAAAGAGCTTGCTGACTCTCACAAGCAAAGGAAGGGGCCATGTGAAGGTAGCAGAGGGCAATCAGCACTTGAGTGGAAGTACCCTAGCAGGAGAAGCTACCTTTCAGGAGAGAATACTGATTGGGGTTGGAAGCCAGGGAAAGAGACTACTATATAAAGTTACATTAGTCTCTGATGGGTTTGGCACATTTGCACAAGCTTACCAGATCCTGCTGTTTGGTGCTCTGCTGCTTCTCTTTGTCTAAGGAAGCCTGGAGGTCTTTCACACGCTTCTCCAGATGGAGGTTCACTTGCTCAAGCTCCCGGCATGACTCCTGTGGAGAGAAGAATTGTGTTTTCCTATCACTATTGATATCATTACTAATTTGATTCAGCGCCTGGAATGCTGGACTGTCTCAATGTACTTCACACATCATTGTTAATTATGTAGTAACTGTGGATGTATAGGTAGCCAGTTTACATGCAGCAGTCCCACAAACATCCTTGAAGTGAAGGACCAATTTACAGATACGTATCTATATCACATGTGTTCTGACCAACAATTTTAACTTGAGGAATATTGGCCAGGACACTGGGAGAAACAAGATATTTACCATAGGCAAGCAGACAAGACCTAAATTTAACATTTCTACCAAAAGGAGCACAACCCCTAGTACTGTACTGGAGTGTCAGCCCGGACTGTAAGGTCAAATCCCTGGTTTGGGGACAATTTTTCAGAATGAACCTTTGAGAAGCATTCAAAGTACACAAAGATATGTTCTCACCCGAATCTCTTTGCTCTCATCAGACACAGTTGTATTCACCTTCTGGGCGTCTTCCATCATACATTTGGCTTTTTGCAACTGAACGGTTTGGGAGATCGAAAGAGAGAGACAAGCCTGAGCATTTAAAATATGCTTTCCTTCACTATTAATGTGTTTACTACTACAAAATAGCCAACGAATCAAGGGTGAATCGATTCACTAGCTAATTCCATCAATGCCCTAGGCCTTAAGCACTCTGAGACACTACCTTGCCTGACGAGCGCTATATAAATACAAGCTGTTGACGGTTGTGAATAATTAATTCAGAAAGTACACATGATTGCCATTTCAATCCCAGCCTGTACTGAGTTACTGATCTCAGTTGAGTCCGTAGTCAAAGCTACAATTGGCCTCACCTTCTCGAGGGGTTTGGGAGGGAGAATCAGCAGGGATCCTGCTCCTCATTCCTGTCCAGAACCACATTCTATGTGCATATGTGAACGTCAGGGTGAGGGCAAGAATGGCTGGGATGCCGTCTCTGCTCCAGTGGGGGAGCGAGGACCAGCACAGAAACTATGAGGGTCAGCAAAGGGGAATGAGATTAGAGAGCTCCAATAGGGGAGCAAGCACCAATACAGAGACAATAGGAAAAGAGCAAGGAATGGGATTAGACTAGAGATCTTCAGTGAAGCAGCAAACCCTGGCATAGACATAATGGGGAAATAACAGGGGGATGGGATTAGAATAGAGAACTCCAGTGGAGAAGTGGGCCAGACCGGACACACCGGGTCATATAGTTTCCTTTTATGCTGGAAATGTTATGTTAATTCCCCCTATATCAAGATACATAAATCTGAATACATTTTACAGCGGGGATTAAATCTGTACCTTCTTTTCATAAGTGGATATTTTATCCAAAATCTCAGTCTTCTCCTGGATAAGCTGTTCAATTTTGTCAGATAGTTGCTTTTCTGTCACTGAAAAAAAATTATAAACCAATACTTTTAGTTTTACAACCAGTTCATACCCAATATAGTTCCCCTACAGAATCACCCGATTCAAACCTTAAACCCCAGGTACAGGCAGGTTGAGGCAAAAGAACTTGGGCCCCGAAGGCTCTGGCTTCAAACCCCAATGGATTCCATTCAGCCCTTCAACCTTTGGATAAAATGAGCACTAGGTCTACATATCTTTAAAATCCTCCAACAGGGGACAGGACAAGTGGATCCTTCCTGGTCGCAATTAGGAGGTGTCAAGACATTCTCAACGCTCCCAAATCAAATGCCTAATGAGAAGGATAGACAGTTGGTGCTAGATAGACTTCAACGTATAGTTTTATCCCCACCCCCGGTGTAAGACTAAACACCAGGAAGCCACCATTTCTCCAATAACACCACTCGTTTCACTAGCAGATTCCTGGCCCCAGTGGCAAAAAGGCTGTAACCAAAGGAATCAACACACTGGTGCTGGTTACGCGAGTATTTCAAGAAAAACTCATTTCACTTCAGATGCTTTACGAATGAATGAGGCATGTATCACAAACTTACTTTGATACCTTCTGCTCTTCACCTGAAACAAAAGAGCACAATTGAAAAACCACAATGATGGAAACATTTGGCCAAACCTGGCCTGAAATCATAAGCCCTCCCCACCCCCATTGTTTCAAGTCAACAATCTTAAGGCTATGACTATGCCCATGTTGGTATGCAGACTTTTTGAAGACAGAAACAATGCGATCTTGCTGTCAATTTTAACTGTCCAATTTACACTGAAGGGATTTAAGAGACATCTAAGTGATACTACTCACCGAAAGGCAGGTTCTCCAGAAGAAGATGAGCAAGGTAAAGATGCCAACAAAGACAGTCATCAATACAGGCTCCCAGGGGAGCCCATAGAAATCAGGACCTGGTTTCATATCTTCAGGTAAGATGGATACAAACTAGAAGAGAAAATTTAACTTAGCATTTTAAAATAAAAAATACTTTGGTACTTCAATATTATCTATGAGAAAACAATCTGAAATTGAATGATTCATGGAAGGTTATGGATTTATGCCCCACATTGAGCCTTGGAATCACATAGTCTAAGCTAATATTGCAATGTTGAGGGATGTTCCATCATCAAACGTCAAACCAAAGTCCCATCTGTGTCTGTTCAGATAGATGTTAAAGATCCTATGACACTATTCAAAGAGAGAACATTAGGAAAGTTTTCTTGTTCCACACGCCTCTATTTACCTAGCAGTAAATTGGAACCCTGCTGTTAGTCGATTGGCGGATCACTTTCTGAGGTTAATAATCCCTTCAAGAAATAATAATTTGGTCACTCAATCCACAACAATTTGTGGGACACTGCAGTGCACAATTGGCTGCCACTTTGTGCCCACAAAATACAGCCAATTCACTTTACACTATACTCTGTGAAACATTTGAGACGTTTTGATCTAAGGTGTTATATCAAATGAAAATTATTATTAGTATATTAAACCCATATATATATATATATATATGCAAATGCCCTGCTTGTCAGTCTTCCCAATTCCTCCCTCCACAGGCTGCAGATGATCGGGCCCGTATCCTCTAAAGTTCCAAACTCTGTGACCCCCATCTCCCCATCCTCGCCCGGCTCCATTGGCTTCCCATCATTCAGAGGATCCAATTTTTAAGATCCTGGTCCTCACAATCAAAGCCTTCCATAACCTCGCCCCATCCTATATCCATGACCTTCTAATCCTTTACCAACCTGCCCGTCCCCTCCACTCAGCAGGCTCTGGCCTGCTCCACGTCCCCCAACCCATCTGCCCCACCACTGGTGGGCAAGCCTTCAGCCACTCTACCCCCAATCTCTGGAACTCTATCCCGCAGTCCCTCTGCCTCGCCCCCTCCCTGGCTTCCTTCAAGTCCTGCCTCAAAACTCTCCTCTTTGATGGTCCCATCGGCAACTCTTTATCTCCCACTTCTCTCCCCACCCTGTCCCCAGCTTGGGTCTGACATGGTGACTGTCCAGCGCCTTGGGACGTCCTCCTGACGTGAAAGGCACTATACAAGTGTCATTTTGTTGATGTTGTATATTACGCTTTACGTTTAACTTGTGGGTTTCAATGCCACCAATATACAAGTAAGACTCCACCACTCAGGCTGACTTATATGTATTTAATCCACCACCACAATTCTTGTGCAAAAGATCACAAGCTCTTGCTCCTGGCAAATACTAAAAGTAAGAAAGCCAAGGATCACTTGCTTTACCCAAACATATGGAAACAGTTCCAGTAACACAGGCTCATCACCCGCCCTGGAATGACAGGAACCCTCCACTTCTGTGTGCCTCCACTGCCATAAACGTGTATAGGTTCTGCTGTGCTGTCAGAAAGCAGTGTTAAAAAGGGAACTCAATTCTGGTTCAGCATCCCACACAGTCACGTGCCTGCAACACATCAGCTCATACACTTGATCTCATTGCCTAGGAAATTAAGTACACCAAAAGATACAAACACAACTTGCTGCTCAGATTTGACTGTACACACAACCAGGTCCCTCGGAAAGAAAAAGAACTGTGATTTTTACAGTTCTATTTTACATTAACCCATATGAAAGCGCTTCACAATAATTACCGTTGAAGTGCAGCAATTGTTTCTGTAGCTAAATGACCATTACCCCAACAACCATTCAATTTGACCATTACACAACTATTTGAAGACCCAGAAATTATTCATTTGGAAGCTGGGGGGGGAGGGGTCAGTCGATGTTTTTCCTTCACCTTTATATTCATTATTGCTGGTAAAAAACGAATGGTCAAACTGTGGGTAGTGGCGTCTCTTGTACACAGTAAGGTTAGTCACACAACCAAAAAGTGAATCACCGATCAATCAAGGGAACGGTCAACCAAGACACCAGGAGAAACTGCTTTTCTCATCCAACATTGTGGTAGAATCCTGAATGGCCACCTGAACAGGCAGGTGGGGCCTTGGTTAACTTATCCAAAGGACAACTCGGACAATAAAACCACACTACTATTCTACTGTGAAAGCCCGGACTGTGAGCTCACTTTGGTACTGTTGTTCAGAGCAATCACCAAACCAGAGACCTCAACAACAGATTAAGGATCTTAAACATTTCCCCTAACAATGGGTGAGTACAGGAGTAGGCAACAAGATAGTCATTTGAAGCAATGGTTCGAGGCACATCACACATATAAGATGAAGCTTATCTGTCAAGCAGTTTATCTGTCACTTTGAACCTTCAGTCATTTTCCAATGCACTCTTCAAAGGCCCATCGTAATACGCTGCACACATCAGGCCCTACATTACTAACAGCCTTCACATCACAGGCTCATTGAAGTGTATGTCTTTTTTTTAATTCACTTTCTCTGTCTTATAATATTAATAATCCTTGCATTTGATATACCATTATATCACACCCATTGAAACATCTCAAAGCATGTGACAAAATATCTTGTAAAATGAACTGGATGTGTATTTTGTGGGTGAAACGCAACAGGCAACTAACTGCTCACAGCAGTGCCCCAGACACATTCGTGAATTGAGTGATGTTTGGGGAAGGGATTATTACCCTCCCAACCCCGAAACCGTTCCACCGGGCTCCTACATCCCCATAGATAAGCAGAGGTGTGTAGAGTAAGGAAACCGCCTCACCCAGGAATCGTACGTGGGTCCACTTGCTTGCGAGGCATAACAACTACTCTAACCACTCAGATTATCTTACTACACCGAGCCCCACCACCTGGGCCAGCAGAAAAGTACAGAAATGTTTGCCAAAATTTGGGGGCAGAAAGTTAGACAAAATTTGCAAAACATTGCGGGCGGTTGATTGATGCTATTGAGGTGCATTTTACTGCCACTAACCTACATTTTTTCACTTTATTGCTAACAACTAAACATGAGGAAATAACACATATTAGATTGTTGCAAAAAATTAACTGCACCTTTAACAAAAACTCGGGAGTCCCATTTTTATTTGGGGGAGTGGGAGACACCAGCTAGGCTACAGGAGCTCACCACCTCCTGCCCCGCAGGGCAGGGCATGGCAACACACACAGACCAAGAGAGTTGCGATGCCTACAACAACAATAACAACAATTTACATTTATAGAACGCCTTTCACGTCGGGAGGACGTCCCAAGGCACTGAACAAGAGGCGTGTGACCCGAGCTGGGAGGGGAGTGTTTGGGAAGGGGTGAAACACGAAGGGGAGGTAAAAGAGTTCGGGGTGGAACAAAAGGCACGATCGAAGAGGAAAGTCTTCAAATCGGCCTTGAAAGAGGAAAGGGAAGAGACGAAACGGAGGGATTGAGGGATGGCATTCCATAAGGTGGGAGCGGAGAAACTGAAGGCCTGGCCTCCGATGGTGGGGCGGTTCGGGCGGGGGGCTTGGAGCAGGCCAAGTCCTGTTGAACGGAGGGCCCGGGTGGGCGTGTAGGGGGAGAGTAGATCGGTTAGGTAGGATGGGGCAAGGCCGTGTAAGGCCTTGTAGGTGAGGACGAGGATCTTAAATTCGATCCTCTGGAGGATGGGGAGCCAGTGGAGACTAATAATAATCCCTCAAAAAAAACAATCATTGGTCAATTCAATCCACAATTGTTTGTGGGACAGTGCTGTGTGCAATTGACTGCACGTTTCACCCACAAAATATACACTCAATTCACTTTACAGTATATTCTGCAAAGCCCTTTTGAGACGTCTAGAAGACATGATTAGGGGCTATATCAAATGCAAGAGTTATTATTATTTATAGAGTGACACACACACACACGCACACAAACAAACTCATAGGCACTCAGAGACAGAGAGACACACACATATTCATGAGACATAAGGAAACACACTCGGAGACATACACACACATACACAGGAGAGACACACAAACTTTCACAGAGACACTTATAAACACACACACACAGAATCACAACAGCAGTGATTCCGAGTGAAGCACATTTCCCAATTGCATCACCCCACCCACAGTGATGTTGGGTAAAAAGCCGGGAGGCCCGCAGGACAGAAACTCCATTCATTAAGGGTTTGTAGCGGGGGATTTGTATGTTGCAAATTCCACAGAAAAAGTGCAGTCGCACTTTTCTATTGACCCAGCCCATCATTGACTAGCAGTTTATGATTTCCACTGGTTGGCAGGACAGAACAAGAGGACACAGATGTAAGATAATCAATAAGAGAAGTAATTGAATGGAAGGTTTAGCCAAAATCTCTACCAAAAATGTTGCATACTCAGCCACAATACAGAGTTGACACACAGCCAAGTTGAGTCAAATTATATCTTCAAAAGGAAAACAGATATACTATAGTACCTGGAAGTAATAGTCACCATCATTTAAAGCACTCACATTAACATTTAACACACCAACAAATTATTATTATTACAATGTCTGATAGCTTAAAGAATTATGATATTTTTGTTTGTTTTTAGATAATAGGGTAGATATCACGACTCCTTGGTCACCCTGTACAATAGGCAAGGGACAAAGCCTAACTGCTAAACAAAATGCATGCATTTCACCCACACATGGAAAAAAAGCAGATAAACAGTGTGTAAGCATGTGCAAGTCACTTCTCTGAAAGCTATAAACAGTCATTGTCTCTGATATTTAGAGGCAAAATAGATACTTGGGATGCAAGGGAATAAAGGATACGAATAAAAAGCAAAGCAATGGGATTCAGAAAGATAGGGACCAGTGTGTTTTCACCCACAGAATAGTACGGTATATTGAGTTAAATGCTTTGAGACTTCTCAATGATGTGAAAAGGCACTTCAACGAATGTAAGGCTTATTATCGTAAAAATAGCAGAACAGATTGGAAAGACAAATTAGGCTGCAGCACGGCAGGTCAAAGTACGACCCGCAGACTGGATCTGTACATTTGCACTAATATCTGCGTTCACTCAGTAGTGTGTTTCCAGGTTTTTTTCTCGATTGAATATTTGTTGATATGTACCATAAATCAAGAAATATTCAATCAACAAAATGTATTGGCCGACCAAAACGACTGGTAACCATTGGCCTACAAAGTGTCTCAACATTGACTGGGAAACAAAATTTCAACTTCCCGATTCTCAACATTCTCTGTTGCTGCCAGTTATCAAAAGTAGTTTAAGAATCTATTTAGGATTCTTAGAAAAAAACATCAAAAACATGCCTGTGACTCACCAATCTCTTATGAAGCAGCACTAACCAGCACAGATTATATCTATTCTATTAATCCCTTTGAGCTCTACCTCCAGAATCCAGACAGTTATTACAGAGTATCACACTATCATACAAGTTTCTATGTCAATAAGGATTATACGTTCATTCAAACTCAAAACAGGTTGAACAAAAACCAAACTAGCCAGAGGCACCCCATTATATCAACCATGGAAGCATGTGAATTTTAAATCTACATCTCAACATTCATACCAATTATATCTTATAAAAATGTAGAAACATTGATGCACCACAACATAAATATAGCGTTCCTTCAGTGCATTCACTCATATTGCAATGCATGCAGTTATTAGGGTCGTCAAAAGTTTACATTTGGAGCAATGGTAAACAATTCTCGTATTGTATTATGCCCATAATGTCAAACAAACCATCTCAAAATGCTTTGCAGGGAATTGGTGCTAAATGAAAAGCCTGTAGTCATATGCAAATACAACAGTCATAATAATAATAATCCTTGCATTTGATATAGCGCTTTTCACATCTTCTAGACATCTCAAAGTGTTTCACAGGATACTCGCATACCGCATACTCACCCGCTCTAAACTTCGCTCCCCCATTACCCCAGTCCTTGCCAGACTTCACTGGCTCCCTATCCCAGAGAGGATCGACTTCAAGATCCTCACCCTTGTTTTCAAATCTCTCCACTCCTCTGCAGCCCCCTATCTCTCTGATCTCCTCTCCCCCCAACCCAGCACCCGCTGCCTTCGTTCCTCTGGGTCTGGCCTCCTCCATGTCCCCCGAGTCCTCCGCTCCACCCTCGGCGGCCGTGCCTTCAGCCACTACGCCCCGAGGCTCTGGAACTCTCTTTCTCACTCGCTTCGCCTCACCCCCTCTCTTCTCAGTTTCAGGTCACAGCTAAAGACCCTTCTCTTCGACCACGCTTTTGGTCACCTTCCTGCCCCTGCCCCTGGCTCGGTCCCGGGATCCACTACTGTGAAGCGCTCTGAGACACTGTCCGGCGTGGAGGGCACGATATAAATCAAAGTTGTTGTTGATACACTGTAAATTAACTGTACACTTGTGGGCGAAAGGTAGTAGTCAATTGTGCACAGCAGTGTCCCACAAACAGTCGTAGATTTACATTTTTTTTTTAGGGATTATTATCAGGCGTGTGGAGTAAGGAAGCTTGCCCAAGGTTTCCCTCTGACCTGACCTGCTGGGAATCGAACCCAGGTCTCTCGCTTGTAAGGCGAGTGCTCTAACCACTGAGCTACAAGACTCCAAGTGCATAGTGCATGTAACTGTTTCCCACAAACAGCGACAAAGTGAATGATAAATTCATCCAATTTTTGCCAATTAGGAAACAACAAGACACAATTTTCTAACAGTATCAGGGGATATTTTAACTTTCACCTGAAAGGAGGATTTAGCATCTTGACCTTGAATTAGCATATCCCCTGAAGGACTGCACCTTCGACAATTCAGTGCACTCCCCAAAGGAAATGTTCTGGTAAGAACCTGATCAGGCAATAATGATGTGCCACATTTGAACAGCCAGCCAACACTGTCAGTCTGGGTTGATGCCCAAGACTGATTCTATTTTGGAAAATAACCAGAAGTCAGCTAGTCAGTTGGTGTCTATAGGATTGCAAAGCAAAGAAAGAGGGAGCTTTGAGGAGATAGTGTAAATATTGCCCACTCCATCAAATAAAATTCACTCACTTTACTAAAATCTGACAACACTACATTCAAATTCCATCGACACTACCTACGTATCTACATACAAAAGGTATTTACATACCTACATATATATGAAAGAGGTAAAGCTATAAATACAGAACTACATAAGATTTAATATGAATATTAACAAATCCATGTTACACATAACAAACTGCTAAAATGAATAAACTTATCAACTTTATGCAGCATCAGATCTCCTGGTAAGGTTACATTTGGTTAAATCACATGACTTTATCTACTTTAAATGTTGAGAAACTCAATTTTAGATCTTCTGACACCCATAGATATGGTAAACCAGTATAAGGCAATCACTAGATGTTACTGCAGTCACTGAGCTCCAAATACAAAGATTAAATTGATATAAAATAGTCACTGGATGTTCATGTAGATACTAAGCTCCTGTCAGAGAGTAAACTATATGAAAAATTACTAGATGTGAGAGATACTAAACAGTAAACAATATAAATCAGTCATCAGATATTAGTCACACTAATAGAGCGTAAAGAATGTCACTAAATGTTAATGGCGCTAACACAGAGTAAAAAAATATGAAATGCAACGGATGTTACTGTAGATACTGAGCTCCTGATACTAACACTGAGAGAAAACGACATGAAAGGCACCACCACCAACAACTTGCATTTATATAACATCCCTCACCCCGGGTAGCGCTCCAGGACGCTTGAAGATGTTACTGCAGACACTGAGCTCCTGATACGGTATAAACCAGCGTTTCCCCCCCTCCCGCCCCCCCAGCTCGGGTCCTGACCCCTGACTGTCAGCGCCTGGGGACGTCCTCCCAACATGAAAGGCACTCTATTGTGTTGCCTGATCTGCTCCGTGTTCCCAGCGACTTATGTAATTATACCAGATTCCCAGCCGCGGCGGGACTTTGCCTTTAAGTATTTACCAGGAGCAGGATGTTGCTGACACTTTGACGGGTTCTCACACTCGGTGAGGAGGTGCGGGCAGGCCGGGGGCCGGAGCCGGGGAGGCCGGGGGGGCCGGGGGGGCCGGGGCCGGAGGCCGGGGGGGCCGGGGCCGGGGGGGCCGGGGGCCGGGGGGGCCGGGGGCCGGAGCCGGGGGGGCCGGGGCCGGGGGCCGGGGGGGCCGGGAGCCGGGGGGGGCGGGGGCCGGGAGCCGGGGGGGCCGGGGCCGGGGGGGCCGGGGCCGGGGGGGCCGGGGCCGGGGGGGCCGGGGCCGGGGGGGCCGGGGGCCGGGGCCGGGGGGGCCGAGGCCGGGGGCCGGGAGCCGGGGGGGGCGGGGGCCGGGAGCCGGGGGGGCCGGGGCCGGGGGGGCCGGGGCCGGGGGGGCCGGGAGCCGGGAGCCGGGGGGGCCGGGGCCGGGGGGGCCGGGGCCGGGTCTAAACAGTGATGCTCACCTGGCTGATACGCTTGACAAGCTCGGAGTAGGCGAGAGCGGCAGGCCCGAGCGGCGGGCGCGAGACGGCGGGGTCACCGCCGAGCTCCTCTGCCAGGCCCATGGGGAGGAGGGTGAGATGCTGAGGACACGTTTCAGACCCCGAGTCTCTCCGGGCAATGACAGCAGTGGGGGGGGGGGGGGGGGGGAGGGCGGTCAACACCGGGAGCCGGAGCCTGAATCTCACTCCTGTGACAGCCGCTTGATACACGTCAACAGAGCGTCTGCGTCCCCGCGCTGCCTCACTACGTCACCACGCTCCATTCCTAGTCACCACGCTCCCACCCCAACGTCACCACGCGACCAACCTAGCGTCAACACGCTCCCTCTCTAGCGTCACCAAGCACCCACCACAGCGTCAGCACGCTCCCATCCCAGCGTCACTACGCTCCCTCCCGAGCGTCACCACGCACCCACCCTTGCGTCACCACGCTCACTCCTCGGCGTGTGCCTCCTCCCAGCGTCACCACGCTCCCTCCTTAGGGTACGTGTCCACATGGACCAAACCAAGGATATGTTCTCACTGCACTGATTCACTGTTACTTTTCTTGCCAACACTAATAACAATCGTTGTATTTGATACAGCACCTCAAGACCCTGTTGAGACATCTCAAAGAGTTTCACGGGATATATAAAGCATTTCGTAGGATATACAACAACAAAATTACATTTGTATAGCGCCTTTCACGTCAGGACGTCCCAAGGTACTGGACAGACCTGAAGGTACTGCTTCAGACCCGAGCTGAGGACGGGGGGGGGGGGTGGTGGCGCGGGAGGAGTTGCCGATGGGTCAATTGGAGAGGAGTATTGAGGTGAGACTTGAAGGAGTCCAGGGAGGGGCGAGGCGGAGGGACTTCGGGATGGAGTTCCAGAGGTTGGGGGCAGAGTGACTGAAAGCTCGCCTGCCAATGGTTGGGCGGGTGGGTCGGAGGACGTGGAGCAGGCCAGAAGCAGGTTGCGAGCACTTTGGTAAGGGGATAGGAGGTCACAGATGTAGTTGTGGAGGACTTTAAATGTGAGGGCCAGCTGGGATCTTGAATTGGATCCTCTGTTTCATAAGATAATAATAATAATCCTTACATTTGATATAGCGCTTTTCACATCTTATTGGATATACAACAACTTGCATTGATATAGCACCCTTCACACGGGACAACATCTCGGGGCATTTAACAGTGGTGGAGTCTGATAGCGAGCCGGGCGTGGAGGTGACTATAAGCATGGTCGAAGGAAAAGGTCATCGGTCTAAAAGTGGGGAAGCAGGGGACAAGGCGGAGAATTGGGGGAGAGAGTTCGAGAAATTCCAGCACAGTGGCTGAAAGCGAGATCGCCGATAGTGCCTGCATAATATTAATAATAATTCACCTAAATAAGACAATCGCTTTACACTCCTCTGAAACGATGATTTGAGATATTCTCCCAACATGAAATCAAGTACAAGGATTATTATTATACATGTTATATATTACCTACTGTATAACACTGAAACATCTCCAAAGAATTCACAGCAGTTTCTGTTGTATAGAGACTGTGTTTGCAGGTGACCATAGCAGCAAAAGTGTACAATTTGCACACAGCGAACGTCGCAGGAGGTGAATGACCCAATTTATCTGGGGGAAGGAATTGTTGGCAAAGATGCCGGGGCAAACAACCTCTTTTGAAACAGTGTCATGGGATTTTTAGCTTCCACCTGAACAGTGGAGTCCTGCAGCTCAGTGGTTAGAGCACTCGCCTCGCAAGCAAGAAACCTGAGTTTGATTCCTGGCAGGGCGGAACTCTGGGCAACTTTCCTTACTCCACACGTTTCTGTTTACCTGGCAGTGAGAAGGAACCCAGTTGTTAGACGATTGGCAGATCGCTCCTTCAGGGGTAATAATTCCATCAATAAATAAATTGGTCATTCAATCCATGGTTGTTTGTGGTTTGCAGCCGCATTTGGCCCACAAAATATACAATCAATTCACTTTACAATATTTTGCGTTTTTGTTCACTTTACAATACAGTATATTCTATGAAGTGCTTTAAGATGTCTCGAAGACGTGATAAGGGGTGCTATATCCCCAATCTCCCTACTTTCAGATCTCGGCTCAAAACCTTTTCGACCGTGTTATTATCAGGCAAGTGGAGTAAGGAAACTTGCCCTTGGATCTCCCGATGCCTAAAATTGAATCCAGGTCTCTCACTTGTAAAGCAAGTGTTTTAACCACTGAGCTACAGATTCCACTATTATCATTACTATTATTCTGCATATACCGTATATCTCCGCGTATAAGGCACACTTTCTTTCAGGTCGGAAGATCTCGAAAGTGGGGGGTGCGCCCTATACGCAGGTACAAGCAATTTTGAGCCTCGGAGATACAGTAAACAGGAGGGGCGGCCGGCGCGCTGTCAGCCGGGGTTTGATCAGTGTCCGGCGGGGGTTGGGAGGAGCGGGTGACGGGGCTTCGGCCTCGGCCGCCCGGGCAGCGGCAGCAGCAGCGGACTTCAGTACCGTGCTTACCTTCTGCCGAACCCAGTCTGCCTCCCTCCCTCCCTGCCGCTCTCTCTCCCTCCCTCCCTGCCTGCCGCTCTCTTTCCCTCTCTCTCTCCCGGGCTGCCGGCCTGCCTCTCTCCCTCTCTCTCTCCCGGGCTGCCGACCTGCCTCTCTCTCTCCCCCAGGCTGCCGCTCTCCCTCCCTCCCTCCCGGGCTGCCGACCTGCCTCTCTCCCTCTCTCTCTCCCGGGCTGCCGACCTGCCTCTCTCTCTCTCCCGGGCTGCCGCTCTCCCTCCCGGGCTGCCGGCTTGCCTCTCTCCCTCTCTCTCTCCCTGGCTGCCGGCCTGCCTCTCTCCCTCTCTCCCTCCTTGGCTGCCTGCCTCTCTCTCTCCCTACCTACCTGTCTCTCCTGTCTCTCCTCCCTTCTGCTGGCAATATCATTGAAAATGCTTCCGGTTTTTTTCACCAAGAAAAGGTCAAAAACGGGGGGTGCGCCTTATACGCGGGTGCGCCTTATACGCGGAGATATACGGTACGTACTAAAATACTGCATTTTAGAAAAATACTGTAAGGCTAGACCCGGTTGAGCTTTCTTACCCACACTTTCTCCACCCCGAGCACTACCAGGGACTTTCTTCCTGGTGCAAGTAAAGCATATACAAACTTTGTGTACTTCCATTTTAAAGAAAACCTACTTACAGACTCAGCGACTGACTGTAGAAGGGGCCATCCATTCTCCTTGATCACCAAGATAATAGCGTCTAACAGACCAATGATCCATGGCAGCTGTCGGCTGTCCATCAGAGAGGACGAGGGATCCCGAGTTCCTATAACAGCACAAAACAAAAATAGAAATATTAATGCAAGTTCACTCCCCCTTGACGGCTAAGTCCCTGCCAAGTGTAAACCTGAAGTCGGTGCATGGCAGGAAGGTCTCACGTGTTCAAATGCTCTGGGACAGTACTCTGCATGAGGGGCACTTATATCAACACAAGTTGTTATTGTGTTCCTGTACTTTGTATTGAGCTTGTTGATCTCAGTTTGGACATCAACAACACCAATCACATTTGTCTAGGGCCTTTCATGTCGGGAGGGTGTCCAAGCATTTAGTTAGGCTCCTGCTCAGTGAAGCGATCCAGCAGTTTTTACTCACCTAGCTCCTCCACTTGGTGGCCCATTTCATCACTCTCTTTGACTGGAGTTGTGGACTTTGCCTCCTGCTGCTGCTTTTCCCTTCTCAGAGTTTCCTCTTCAACACCTTCACGGCTGGGCATCCCAGCATTCTCATTGGATATCGGAGACGGCTTTTGCTCGCTTGGTTCAGTATACCCCTCCGTCTCAAAGGAATCCACTTTCCTTTCTGTCCCGTTGCCCTGGTCCCACTTTCCCAGTATGCGCACATCTCCCTCGGTCGAGTTCACAGAGGGAGAGTCTTCTTGGTTCTCTGGATGGTTCCCACTAACATCCGCGGAATATGGGTCTTGATCTGTCTTGTCACCTTCTACCTGCTCAGCTTCTTCCTTTTCTATCCTGTGTTGTGCACTCTGGGTAAAGTTCGGAGGCTGTTGCACTCTCGAGGTCTCCCCAGTGTGTTCCTTCTCTCTCTCGTATTGGGCAACACTCTCTGTTAAGCTTGGAGAATGTTTAATTCCCAGAGACTCATCAATGAGTTTTTCTCCTTGCCTTCTATCTGCAGCACTTGGGATGCTCTCCATTACCTCTTCTCCTTTCTCCCCCATTGCCTCTTCAAGTGCAAAACTCGCTGTAAGGTTTGAAGAAGACAATTCTCCCTCCGCCTTGTCTTGCAGCTCCTCTACCTGCACTCCACTCTCGGTGCGATTTGCAGAATGTGGGAATGCTACTTTCTCATCTTCACCATCTTCCACCTCCTCCTCCTCCTCCTCTATTGGCTGTGCTTCATCACCCATGATGTTTGTCGCCTCAGCCTCCTTCTCCCCCTGAGTTCTCTGTGACAAACTTTGTTCCTTCTCTCCCTCTCCTGGTTTGCTGGTTTGCCGAGATTCTAAGGAAAGCCATTACAATCACACATTTACAGCATAGAAAGAGGTTCAATGTGCCCATAAACATTCTCCAACAGAACGCACAGTGACTACGATTATTATATTAGTATTATAATAAAACATTGTGTCATTTTGAGACATTTTTGAATGAAACTTGCATTGTAGGTTGGAAAGGGAAGCATGGTAGTAAGCAGGTGACAGAGGGTTGGGAGTTGTTGAGAGGGCAGTAAAAACCCAGGATCGTTTTCCTGATCACTATCTGTATAACACAGTGCTCTGTGACTTTACCCAGCATGAAGGGCACTGATTAACTCCAAGCTGCTGTTGTTGAAAATAGTGAAGGGGATTTGCAAGAGAAATTATAATAATAATCCTTGCATTTTATACAGTGTCTTATCACGTCGTCAAGACGTCTCAAGGGCATTTCACAGTGATGGAGGGACATGTAGAATGCCAGAGCCAACTAAGTGAATAGAGAGAGTAGTGGAGTAGGGTGTGAACAGGTTGCAGAAGTCAGTCAGATTTATATTTAATGTGAAGATTTAGAAATCGATCCTTCTGCAACAGGGAGCCAGTGGACTTGGGAACAACTAGGGTGATAGGATTTGATGCAAATGGGTGGCAGTTTTGGACCTGTTGGATTTTGTAGGGGGTGGAGCTGAGAAGACTGGCAAAGTTAGTGTTGGAAAAATCAAGGCAGAAAGTGATAAATGCATGAATGAGGGTTTCAGCTGCATTTGGTTGTGAGGTATTGTCAGAGACAGGCAATGTGGTGGAGGAAAGTCATGATGTGGGCCTGAAACCACAATCTTTTGACTTGGAGATGAGAATGTTACCAACTGGAAAAAGCTTCTAGACAGCGCTGCAAACCAACTGAGATTTCCAAGGAGAAGATTCACAAAAAAAACCTTACCATTACTGGATAACTGTTTGTCTTCCTGTGGTGTGTTCACTGCTGGAGCCAGTAAAGTGCTCTCCCTGCTGGTTGAGTACTTCTGCCTAATCTGGTATAGTAGCTCCTGGAGGTCATCCAACAGCATTGTTTCTTCATCCTCTTCAGAATGCAATCCTTCTATTTGAGCTCTTTTACCCAACATGTTTTCAATTTGGTCAAGGATCTGGGACTCTGATGCCTCTAGAACATTGTCCAAAGCCTTTTCTATATCCCCTCCAGTACTTGTGTGCTTGGTGACCCTCAGCTCTTCCTCCAGATCGAGGAGCATGGTTTCCAGCTCCAGCAAATGTTGCAGGCCAAGGTAGTCATAGAGACGCTTGAGATGGTCCTCATCAAAATAGGGTTTCAGGAAAATCAATTGTTCTACTGACTCATTGAACTCTGGGTCAGCAATTATCTTATCTTCATCCTCCAAACCAATATCTTTGCTGCTGTAAAGCATATCTTCAAACTCCTCCCTTCCTTCCACTTTGGCTGGTTTCAATGGGTCTTTGCCTTGCAAGTTTCTTCTATCATCCACCAAGATGTCTTCTTCATTTGGTTGGCTCTTCCCTTGCTCATGGTGACCTGTAACCTTCCCACCAACCTCCGATGTACGTTCCAAGCGATGATCCAGGTTTTCACCACCTAGTCCCTCAGGTTGTTGGAGATCTAAATGTGTTAGTTGTTTCTCACCTTTAGTCCCACTTAGCTCACCTTGGGACTTTGCTTCATGGGAGCTTACAGTTGGCACCATCTCAAATGCAGATTCATTGTCCTCTAGCTCTGTGCTATTCTGAACGTCCACATCTTCAACCCAACTGGCTGCTGCCATTTCCTGAACATCTGAAGGCTGTTCATCATCATCATCATCATTATCATCAGCAGCAGCAGCACCATCTAAATGATCCTTTTCTGACATTCTTGCATCCACTGCATTTTCATCCTCCAGCAATTCCTCATGCTCCTCAGAATCCACAAAGTAGGCCTCCTCATCAAAAGCCTCTTCTTCTGGAAGATTGAATTGCTCCTCATCCATTTCTTCCTCATCGGGGATGTCCTCCCGACGTGAAAGGTGCTCTATAAATGTAATTTTGTTTTTTGTGTTTTTTTGTGTTGTGTCCACCTCCAGTTCTAAGACACTCTCTAAAGGTCTTCCTGTTCCCTTTCCATCATCGCCCGGTTCATTCATGACTCCTTCCCTTCTCTCCAGTAACCCTGCCGCCTCTTGCCGCAGTGATTCTTCACTGACAGTGGCATAGGAACGGAAAGTACTGCTGATGCCCATTTTGGCTCGGCCCATCGTGGCTTTATCCATCCCCCGTGATTCCTCAGGGCTTAGCTCTTGAGCAGGCGGTTGCCCCCTCCCGAATTCCCCCCTGGTTCCATCCTGTGAGGTTGCATGTCCATCCTCGTCAAGTCTATTTTCAAAGATCCTCAAGTCAGATGATTTGTCAACTTTGGTATCTGACTCTGTTTGCCCCACTTTTTCAGAGCTCCTGCTCTCTGTCAAAGTTTCATCATCTGATTCTTCTAGAGTTTGCCTCTTAAATCTTCCAACCTGCTCTTCTTCCTTTTCCAAACTTTCTTCACCCCCAATCTTTTCTTCCTCAATTTCCTCAAACAAACCTAACATCTTTGTTTTTATCTCAAAATCTTTATACAACTCAGGATCTTGACTCTTTTTCATGGGATCAATAATTTTACCAACCAATGACGGCTCTTTGGGAGGCATTTCAGGATTATCAGATGCTAAAATCCTTGTGACAGTATCTCTGGAATCTTCTCTCTTTGGACTTGACCTCCCGCCCGTGGCTATGTCAGTTTCAACTGACCCAACCACATCCAGTTGTTTTTCCTTTTTTGACATACTGAGCAACAATGTCCCTCGAGCTTCTTCTGAATCTTTGTTTGTGCTCTCCTGTATTCGTTCTGGGATCTCATTGAAATCAGAGCTGGAAAGGTCCATAATCTTTGCTGTGGATTCATCTCCACTCACAATTGCGTAAACCGTTTCTCCCAGGGTGGTCAGTATGCCTCCAGTTTGACCACGCTCATCTTTGGACACTCCGCTGGGAAGCTCATCCTTTGTTTTATACTGTACCTGCTCCGTTACTCTGTTGTTATTTCCCAATGTTTCCTCTATGGTTCCATCCATTTTTCCCAATCTTTCTGTTATGACTCCGTCCATTTTTCCCAATGGTTCTGTGGCTCCGTGAAGGTTTCCCATCGATTCCTTAATAGACCCATCCACATTTCCCAACGATTCTTCTATGATTCCACGAGGCTTATCCAATGTTTCCTCTATGGCTACATCCAATTTCCCCTCTGATTCAGGTTTACTTTTTTCTGAATCCACAGTAATTATTGTCAGAATAGGAGGGTGAGATGTACGTCCAGTGTCGCTTACAGTGGACTTTCCAACTTGTTCTCCATCAACATCTCCCTCTCGGGTCATATCCTCACCCAGGAACCCCGACTGCAGTTGCACCTGATCACCCAAGTATTCGAGCAGAGGCACCTGCTCAGTAGACTTGACCAATGGCACCTCCTTCAATTCCACATCATCGACATCAAATTCGGGCTTTTCATCAAGTACAGTGACTTTCTTTGTTACTTCATCATCTGTCACCACAGCATCTCTGGTTGACCCAAAACTAGTTTCCAAATGTGGAAGTGAGTCTAATTTCTCAGTTTTCAGGGTCACTCGTTCTGTTGAGTCCCATTGTTTATCCTGACCCTGAGAAATGTCTTTGGAATCTTTGCTTTGCCCTTCCCCTTCTCCCCAAAACCCCTCCTGCAGCCCCCCAGAATCTGTGGTCAAATTGAAGCTTTTTAAGTCAGAGAGACCACTACCTCTTGCCTCATGGCCTCCCACCCAATGCTCTTTCAGGGGTGTTGTAGTTTCACCCTGCCAGGTAGATTTTTCTTCAAATGCTTCATCTTCGTAGGGAAGAATTTCTCCTCTGTTTCTTTTAATATCTTCAATGCTATCTCGACCTTCCGTTCCTATGCCACTGTTGGAAGGGAGACTGCTATCTGACTGGAGCCTCTCTAAGGCCCCATCTGTTTCAGGCACTTTATGGGTCCTTTCAAATCCAGAGTCTGTATCTTTCTGTAGAGCCTTTGTTCCTGAACCTTCATCTTCTTCCTGTGATTTGGATATTGAAGCATCATTGGTATTAGTGTGAGATTCCGTCTTAGCTTTGCTGGCCCAATCTCCTCCTCCAAGCTGATCCAAGTCCACATAGTCAAATATTTCAGGTCCCCCATCAAAACAGACAAAATCTGTCTCCTACAAGAGAAACACAGATGTTCAAACCAATACTGATCACAAAGGGCCTTGTTTATCCAAGTACCCATGTGCTTGTCAGCCAAGACACAGGGAGAAACTGGCTTCTCTTGGCCATTAGTGTCACGAGGCAACAACAACTTCAACAATCAAATTGCACTTATATAGTGCCTTTCACGTCGAGAGGACATCCCAAAGAGCTGAACAGTGAAGTCAGGACCCGAGCAGGGGGGGAAGGGTCAGGGTGGGGGGAAGGAGAGGGGGAACAGTTAGTTGGGGGACCGAAGACGCGATCAAAGAGGAAGGTCTTGAGACTGGCCTTGAAGGAGGAAAGGGAGGAAGCAAGGCAAGGGGCTGCGGTATGAAGTTCCACAGTGTGGGAGCAGAGAGGCTGAAAGCCCGGCCACCGATGGTTGGGCAGTTAGGGTGGTGGATGTGGAGCAGGCCTGAGGTCTGCTGAATGGAGGGTGGGGGCAGGCTGATAGGGAGACAGTAGGTCAGAGAGATAGGTGGGGGCAAGCCCATGAATGGCCTTGAAAGTGAGGACGAGGAGGGGATGGGGAGCCAGTGGAGACAGGCAAGGGTGGGAGTAATGTGGTCATGGAGCCTGATGCAGGAGTACACGAGTTGTAGAGTTCTGAATGATCTGCAGCCTGTGAGGGGAGGAGCTAGGAAGGCCGACGAGGAGAGAGTTCCCGTAGAAGAGCCTGGAAGTGATAAAGGCGTGGATGAGAGTTTCGGCAGCATGGGGGGTGAGGTAGTGGTGGAGTCTGGCAATATTGTGGAGGTGGTGGAAGGCTGTACCGATCATGGAGCAGATGTGGGGGAGGAAGGACTGTTCGGGATCAAACAAGACGCCCAGATTCCTGACTGGCTTCGAGAGGTGGAGAGAGCAGCCTTGGATGCTGATGTTGTCAGCGACTGAGGTGCTGACGCAAGCCAATCAGGAGGGCCTCCGTCTTGTTGACATTGAGCTGGAGGAAATTGGCCCTCGACCAGGACTCAATGTCGGACAGACACCCAGTAAGAACGCCAGTGGTCCTGGAGTCGAGGGTGGACGCGGAAAGGTAGAGTTGGGAGTCATCCGCATACATGTGGAAGTTTAACCCATGTTTGCGGATGATGTCACCCAGGGGAAGTCAGGGGAAGTATAAGGTGAAGGCAGGGGCCAAGGACAGAGCCCTGGGGAACGCTGCATGTGACCGTGCGAGGGCTGGAGGAAAAAACGTTGGGAGGAGAAGAAGTGAAGGCGGTGGGAGAGGTATGACCGGAACCAGTCAAAGACAGAGCCTTTAAGGTTGAGGAGGGAGGAGAGGCAGTGGAGGAGGATTGAGTGGTCGACGGTGTCGAAGGCGATGGATAGGTCGAGGAGGACAAGGAGGCAGAGGGAGCCCTGGTCACAGATGGTCAGGATGTCGTTTGTGACCTTCACCAGAGCAGGTTCTGTGCTGTGGGAAGCGCGGAAACCCGAAGCTTTGAGGAGTGAGTGGGTTGTGAGGAAAGAGTGGAGCTGGGAGGCAACCACTCTTTTGAAGACCTTGGAAAGGAAGGAGAGGTTGGAGATGGGCCAGTTGCTTGATAGCTGCGACATATTGAAGGAAGGCTTTTTTAGGATGGGGGTGATGGTGGCGACACCAGTGATGGGGGTACAGAATATTTTGGTGGGTGAGTATCCAAGCGGCAGAGTTTTGAATGAGTTAAATTTTGTGTCTGGTGGAGCTGGGGAGACCAGTGACGAAGGCATTGGAATAGTCTAGCCGGGAAGTGACTTAAGGCGTGGATGAGGGTTTTTGCTGCTTTAGATGTGTGGTACAGATGGAAGCAATGTCTCTTCAGGATTAGGTAAGCAACATGTGTACCTCCAGGAGAGAGTGCGCATTCTATTCCATCCAACTATCTCTGTAATTTCATGTGTAGGTGGGTTGCATGGAATTCTCAGGTTAGGTTTGGTAATGGGTTTCCACAAGTGTCAGACACCCGGCTGATCAAAATAAATGCATGTTACCTAAACCTGGAAACTTCCCCTAACCCATTCACACTGCTTTGCAACATTTCACAATCTATTAATGACGCATTCACACCTATCTGTGAACTTTGTTGTCAGATTTGAACTTTCTTCCTTTCCCTCTTACCTTTTGTTTAGCTGCTGCACATGTCCCTCCACTGATGGAATCAGGGACTCGTACAGCAATAGAAAGAGATCATTTATGTGTCAGCCTGGCTCAGTGGTATCATTCACTGAGTAGGAAGATTGTGGGTGCAGCTAGGACCACCCTGCCATTATGGTTTTGGCTTACAGGGACATCCTCCCGATGCAAATGTAATTTTGTTGGTTCTTGTCAACAACCACAAATGGGAAAAATCTCTGTCCCAGTGATTGGTCTGCCCTTCCAAGTCCTGCCAAATGAGCTAGCTGGACTGCCATCGACAGTGCCCTGAAATACTGCAGAACCAACTGGCTCAGGAAACAGACTAACAAGTCTACCATAAAGGATGGACTCGATTCTAATATTCCACTGTCAGGCTTGACAAGCAGAAAAGTATCTAACCCTGAAAGGAAACTCACCTCAACAGGCATTTCAAGCTCATCCGTCGTGTAAATTAAATTCACATCAATTAAATCTTTAGGAAAATATCCAAACTGACTTCCCATCTGTAACAAAGAGAAAGAATCAGGAGATCAGAGAAAGGCACAATTGAACAATAACAACAACAACAACTTGGATTTATATAGCCAGACGTCATCTCAGAGTGCCTCACAAACCAGAGCCCAGGGCCGAGCCAGGGGCATGGGAAAAGGTGATCAAACGCACGGTCGAACAGAAAAGTCTTCAGGCGCAACCTGAAAGTAGGAAAGGAGGGGGCAAGGCGAACTGAGTGAGGGAGGGAGTTCCAGAGCTTTGGGGCATAGTGGTTGAAGGCACGGCTGCCGACGGTGGAATGGAGGATTCGGGGACAAGGAGGAGGCCAGAACCAATAGAGCGAAAGCAACGGGTACTGTTGTGAGGAGAGAGAAGGTTAGAAGTAGGGGGTTGCAGAGGAGTGGAGGGATTTGAACACAAAAGTGAGTGAACAAACCACCCCGTGTGACAATGTCAGAGCACTGTCTCAGTCAGTGCCTTACCTACAATAAAGGTACAAATTTGATCTCTATTTGATCAATAAAGGTTCAATCCAGCAAAGGGTAATAGACTGATCATTAACTGACACTTATACAGTGTATAGTTAAACATCGCATAGCGCTTCATGGAGATGGATCAGGAACTCAAGAGGGTGGGAGGTAGGAAGGGAGAATGGGGTGTGACAAAAAGCTCAGTCAAAGAGGTAGGTTTTTGGAAGAGTTATGAAAACAGAGACAGATAAGAGAGAGGGAGAGAGAGCGAGAAAGGTAGAAAGAGAATCTTTATGTCGGCCTGCTGGGAAACAGGGAGCTAGTGGGGCCTGGTGGGGATAATGGGTTCCAGAGCCTGCAACGACAAAATTAGACTTGTATAGTGCTTTTCACTTAAAGATGTCCCAAGGTGCTGTACTCACAAGCCTAGTACAGGAGAGAACACAGAGGTCTGCTGATCTGGACGATGGAACTGGGAATGTCGACCCGTTGGGTACGAGGTGAAAATTTAGGCAAGTGATCATAGAATCTTACAGTACAGAAGGAGGCTATTCAGTTGATCGGTTGCACTGTTCTTTGAAAGAGCTACAAACTCGTCTCACTGCCCCGCTCATACCCCACAGTAATGCAATTTTTTTCCTGTTCAAGTACCTATCCAATTCCCTTTTGAAAGATACTATCAAATCCGCTTCCAACAACCTTTTAGACTGTGCATTCCGGATCATAACATCTCTCTGTGTTTAGAAAAAATATCTCATCTCTCCTCTAGTTTTTTTGCCAATTATTTAAAATCTGTGTGCACTGGTTGTGTGCACCCATGTGCCAGAGGAAACAGTGGCTTCTTATTTACTTTATCAAAACCCCCCATAATTTTGAACACCTTTAAGAAAAATAATTCCAGCCTCTCCACATAACTGAAGTTACTCAGCCTGATATCATTCTGCTAAATCTCCTTGCACCCTCTCCAAGGCATTGACATCCTTCCTAAAGTATGGTGCCCAGAATTGGACACATACTCCAGCCATGGCTAACCAGCAATTTGTAAAGGTTCAGAAGAACTTTGCTTTTGTGACAGAATTGGAGGAAAGCAGACTCAGTCAAGGACAGTCAGGATGAAAGGTTGTAGTTAAGACACAATTTAAGAATTTTACAAACCATGATTGTAAGGCTAAAACCACATGAAATTGTGGGCCTATCAAGCAATCAGTGCAGAGGGAGGAGGAATAGAGTGATAGCGTACATAGCCATGTCCATAGGTGAAGACATTATTTTTGGAATGGACTTTCCAGAATTTGACTGGTTCGAGGATTAAAGTTGAATGACAGATTCATTGGGCAAAGTCACTCCTTAATGTGGAATTATGCCACACAATACCCATGTGGTTGTGAATTCAGACCCTCTGCCCCTGGATCTGTGCCAATCCTGTGCCAAGATAACCCTGAGGATGCTACAGTCTGCTATTGATATTTTATCTCATTGGACAGGACATCAGGAGATGGTTGACACTCCAATGCATTGCTCTCTCAGACAAGACGTTAAACTGAGCCCGTCTGCCTGTTAAAGATCCAATGGCGTTATTCAAAGAGATGGGAATTTCTCACGGTGCCAACAATGCCTCAGATAAAATTGGTCACTTCATGGCTGGTTGTGGGAGATTGTTGTGCGCAAATTGGTTGCTGGTTCACAAACAAAATCCTTAATAATAGTCCTTGCATTTTCTATAGTGCTTTTCACGAATTCTAGAGATCTTAAAGCACTTCACAGAATATACTGTAAAGTGAATTGAGTGTATATTTGTGGGCGAAGTGTGGAAGCCAATTGCTCACAGCAGTAAACCACAAACAGTCATGGACTGATTGACCAAATGATTATTGTTTTTTTTGAGGGATGATTATTATTAGGCGTGTGGAGTAAGGAAACTTGCCCAAGGTTTCACCCTGCCTGGCAATTTACTTTCCAGTAAATCGTGTGAAACATCTTTTGAGATGCCTCGATGACATAAACGATGCTGTATCAAATGCAAAGGTTAGTATTAAAGTTAATTGGCGAGGTGCAGGACAGTAGTGAGCGCCTGTGAAGCTGTACACAACGAGTCAATGTGTAATGAGAGAGAAAAATGAGAGGGGACGCGAGGGGAGGAGGGAATTAAAACACAAAACTTTATTTTTAAATTAGCAAATACAACAGAAGAACATTGAAATCACCCAAAGGTGTGTGTGTTGGGGTTGGGGAAGGGGGTGGGGCAGAGGGGCTAAAATCTGAAGGTAGAATCCACACAGCTAATACCCACTACCTAAATTTAAAAAATGCACAGGTCAATCCTGTTAAAATTCTGTATGCCTGCCTTTCTATAACATGGACCATACACTTCTACAGCTGACTGACCAATAGGGCACAGGTGCAGAAGGCCTCCCGACTCTAGAGGTTTCCCAGCAACCGTTAGAAATACTCATGAAAAATTTGTCAGCCGCAGGAAATGAGGTCAGCACAACCTGATAACCCAGATGTGTGGCCCACAATAAACAATGCAAAAAACAGCAACTCCTCTTATAATGCAAGGTACAATTTTAATCAAGAAGCTTAAAAAGGTTCTGGTATCAGAACCTAGTTGACATGTTCTGATGTCATGGATGGAAATGATCGTCATTCTGTTGAGCTGTGCCAACAGGAAAGAGGAAAATCTCCCTCCTTTATTGGACACATTCAGAGCCCCTGTCTCAAGCAGCGACCAGATTAAAATTATGAATTGCTCAGAGGAATTTGCCTGCGACTTTGCTTGCTCAGCGCTTCGGGACATCCTCCGGACGTGAAAGGCGCTATATAAGTGAAATTTTGTTGTTGTTGTTCTGCTCAGGACTGTTCTGTAATCAATGCAGAGGATTAGAAAATGCTTTTCTTGTAGTTCTTTGATAAAAGCCAACTTTTTACATCTTCTTGTTACATCTGGC
Organism: Hydrolagus colliei; assembly: GCA_035084275.1. NCBI lineage: Eukaryota > Metazoa > Chordata > Chondrichthyes > Chimaeriformes > Chimaeridae > Hydrolagus > Hydrolagus colliei. Next base: position 106,871,910 of record CM068744.1, on the reverse strand, counting down.
AACCAAGTTCAGTCAATTGTGCTGATGGTTAGATGGTTGTGGGTTCAAGTCTCCCATTGGGGATTGTGATTGAACCCAAGGTCTAGGGTGAGCCTACGGTCTTGGCACAGTATAGGTGGTGTGGGGGGAAGGGAGAGCACTGCACTGAAAATAAGTTAAAAGAGAGGAACGGAGCTCAACTATGATGACCCATTGCTAATTCTCCTTTCAGATTTGAGGGACTGTGTGTTTTGAGGGTGAATGCTAGAGCCAATTTGTGCACAGCAATACCTCACAAGCAGGCATGAAGTAAATGACTCATTTTATTTGAGGGTTAGTGGCCATGACATGGGGAGAAACTCCCTTCTCTTTTCCAATAGCACCATGAGATCTTTAAAGTTCATCTGAACAGGCAAACAAGCAGACAGTTTAACATCTCTCTGGACGACAGCACCTTTCACAAGGCAGCACACTCCCAGCATTGGCCCGGAGCATCAGCCTGGATTGAAAAATATCCACTATGATGAAATTAACAGGCAGCCCAAGCCCCGCAGGTAAGAACTGGGAGAGAACAAATTAGAGGATAACATACAAAAATGAATAAATTACTCAGAATTGGCATGGAAAATTTAGGAGAATGTTTGCCAACTTGAAACGTTTTTACAGCAGTAACATTTTACCACGATCCAGAAAAGAAAGTGGAACATGGAATGGCTTCAAAACTGAGCGTTTCAGTGTAGTACAGTTCCGAGACTGGCTGGACCTACTTAGGAACACAATGGGTAAACATGGAATGCAAATAAAAATTACTGACACTAGGAGTTTAAGAGCCACCCAATGTGGACAAAGCAGAAAGTGAGGTTGCAGCTGCTGACATCCACATAGCAGGAAGCGAGATCTGAACATGTGGAATGTCTGTTCAGGTGGCTATTAAAGACCCCATGGCACAATTCGAAAAGAGAAGGGAGTTTCTCCCAATCTCCTGGTCAATAAACCCCCAAATAAAATGGGTGATCTGTTTCATCATTGTTAGTGGAACATTGCTGTGTATAATTGGACTGCTGCATACAATGCAAAACAGTCTACTACACTGTAAATATCCTGTGAAATGCTCAGACCTGGTAGGCACTATACCAAATAATTAATTCACATTATTGTGATTCACACCATTCTGTAGGTGCAACAAGACATTATTCAGCAACAACAACAAATTTCATTTATATAGCAATTTCACTTTGCCTTTCACTGCGGGAGGATGTCTTAAGGTGCTAGACAGTCAAGGGTTTGCGCCTGAGTTACAGGTTGGAGTTCCAGAGGGTGGGGGCAGAAAGGCTAAAGATCCAACCTTCGATGGTGGAGTGGGCAGGATGTGGGACGTGAAGCAGGCCAGTAACAATAACTTGCATTTATATAATACCCCTCACACAGGGTAACATCCCAGAGCACTTAAAGGTCTCTGAGACGCTACCAAGGGTCTCATTACCCGACAAGTGGAGGGAGTAGACAGGTTGGTAGCGTTTTAGAAGTCACAGAAGTAGGGTGGAGCAAGACAATGGAAGGCTTAAAGGTGAAGACAAGGAATTATCCAACCTGAAACACCCTGTAAGGGAGAAGGTTATTGTCATTTGACTCCTTTTGGCTTCCACTGGATCACAGTGCAATGGGCTCCCTCCTGTACCTTGTCCAAATGTCACTCGTCTGGATCACAAAACTCGGCAAGAAATTCAACTAGAGGTTGGTGTGGGGTGGGAGAAGGGGAGGGGACCATTGCAGCTCAGTCTTGACTGATGCCAACACAACATTAGCTGTTTTGCCTCTATCCAAAGATCAGAGCAGGCCTCTCTTCCATCCCTGAGCCAGGAAGTGATGTTTAAAATAACAAAGGAATTTGATAGGGCAGCTACAAAGAAACTATTTCCTCAGATGGGTGAATCCAGAATAAAGGGATGTAATCTTAAAATTAGAGCTCGGCCATTTAATAATAATAATAATCCTTGCATTTGATATTGCGCTTTTCAAGTCTTCTAGACATCTCAAACCGCTTCACGGAATATACTGTAAAGTGAATTGACTATATTTGTGGGTGAACTGCGGCAGCCAATTGCGCACAGCAGTGTCCCACAGGCAGTAGTGGATTGAAATGACCAATTTTATTATTGTGTTTTTGTTTTGTAGTGTCCTGGCTCAAATCTATCGTAACACCTTAACAGGCAGATCTGGATGGACTTTACCGAAAGTACCACTCTGCCCTTGCCACCACTAAATGGTCCTTCAACACCAAGTCAATCTTGGTGTCAAGGACAACCCCAGGTTCTTCTTCTCCATCACCAACCAGCTCCAAGACCCACCCCCTCACGGCTCACCCATCCTCTCCTCCAACACCAAAGAGTATTGGAAATCAATCAGTCAATCAAAATGACATTTATATAGCGCCTTTCACGTCGGGAGGATGTCCCAAGGCGCTGAACAGTCAGGTAGGGACCAGAGCAGGGGGGGAGGGGTCGGGGTAGGATGAAGGAAAGTAGGAAAATTGACTGTATATTTGTGGGCGAAACGCGGCAGCCAATTTGCGCACAGTAGTGTCCCCTAACCTCACTTCCAAACAGTCGTGGAAGTGGGGTTAGGGGAGAAAGGGGGGAAAGAGGGTAAGGGGGGAGAGGGAGGGAAAGGTGGGTGGGGGGTTAAAATCAGGGAGGAATGGGAAGAAAGGGGAAAGAGGGAAGGAAGGGGGAAAAGGGGGAGAGAAAGGCGGCAAAGGGAGGGAGGGAAGAAAAAGAGGGGAGAAAGTTAGGGGGCAAAGGGGAACTCTGGAACTCTCTCACGTAAAAGGTGTGGATGCTGCCTCAATTTAAATTTTCAGGACCAAGGTAGAATAGATTTTTGTTAGGTAAGAATATCAGAGGATTTGGGGCAAAGGCAGGTATTTGGAGCCGAGGATCGGAATTAGACTAGCCATAATCTAATAGAATAGCGGAACAGGCTTGATGGGCTGCGTGGCCTACTCCTATTCTGGAGTTCTTCCATACTTCTCTCCCCTTCCATTTTTTCAGAATAATAAATAATAATCCTTGATTTAATGTGGTATCGAATAACATCAAATCATTTCAATATGTTTCAGAGGCAATGGTTATCAAGTGTAGCGACTGTGTATTTCCAAGGCAAACAGGGCAGCCAATGTAACAATAAGCCGTGCCTTTGAATTAGCTCCTTATCACATCGTTAAGAAATATTGAAGCACTTCACAGGATACATCGTATATTTTGTGGGTGAAACTCGGCCGCCAGTTTCCGCACAGCAATGTCCCACAAACAGCCACTGAGGAAGTAACCAATTTACCTGGAGGCTTCTTTAATGTTCACCTGAGCAGGATTGGGTTAAACCTCTCATCCAAAAGAAAAGGAATTCTGACAGTGCTCCAGTTCTCGCCAGCATATCAGACGAGGCAATGAGCTCAAAGTCCCCATATAGTGTTTGAAGCCACAGCCTTGTGACCTAGCGGTGAAACCAAATTGAGCCAAGGTGACATAATACTGTGACATCCCTTCCAGAACAGGGCAGCCAGAGCTGGCAGCATCCTACACAGTTCAGGGCTCTATCTCTTAATAACCAACTTTCTCTCGTTGCCAAGTATGCCTTGGATCTGAACCAGTCACTGATACAGGCAGGAAAACACACAGCTTTGCCACAGATATAATTCATAATTGTTCACGAGGAAGTATGAAAGGATGTGATACTTGTGAATTGAAGCCGTACAGTAAAGAAAAACTCTTGGGAGTAGAGTGGTGGGGGGGCTATGGCTCACAAATCTGGGGTTGTAGGTCAACAAGAAGCATTCCCTAATTAGGCATCAGCCTGGCTGATTCAGCGTTAGCCTGGCTTACTTGGTAACACTCTTGCCTCGAGTCAGAAGATCATGGATTCAAGTCCTAGATTGGAATGTTGAGTTCCCTGCCCTGGCTGATGCTCCAGCACTTGACCAAGGTGGGGCATTGCATTGTGTCAGACACGGCTTCCTTTGAACCCGACATTAAACCCAGATCCAGCTTGACTGTTCGGGCGGATAGATTCATAGATTCATAGATTCATAGAATTTTACGGCACAAAAGGAGGCCATTCGGCCCATCTAGTCTGTGCCGGCTCTTTGAAAAGAGCGATTCAATCCCACTGCCCTGCCCGCTCCCCATAGCCTAATAGACCTGTTCTCCCTAAATAAAGATCTAATTCCCTTTTAAAAGTTGTTATCGAATCAGCCTCCACCACCTTTTCAGGCAATGCATTCCAGATTCGAACAACTCGCTGAGTGAAAACATTTCTCCTCAGCTCCCCTCTACTTCGCCTTGAAACTATTTTAAATCTGTGACCACGAGTCACAGATTCGCCCACGAGTGGAAATAGTTTTTCTCTATTTGCCCTGTCGAAACCCCTCATGATCTTATAAACCTCTATTAGGTCTCCCCTCAATCTTCTCTGCTCCAGAGAGAATAACCCTAGCCTATCTAGCCTCTCCTCATAGCTGAAGTCCCTCAATCCTGGCACCATCCTAGTAAATCTTCTTTGTACCCTTTCTAATGTCTTCACATCCTTTCTGTAGTGTGGTGACCAGAATTGAACACAGTATTCCAGCTGAGGCCTCACCAAAGTCTTATAGATGTTAGTCAGCACTTCCTGACTTTTGTACTCTATACCCCTATTTATAAAGCCTAGTATCCCATATGCCTTCTTAACAGCCTTGTCTACCTGTCCTGCCACCTTCAACGAGTCACTAACACAAATCCCCAGGTCTCTCTGTTCCTTCACACCATTTAAAATTGTACTATCTAGCCTATATTGCCTCCCTTCATTTCTTCTCCCAAAATGCATCACCTCACACTTCTCTGCATTAAACTTCATCTGCCATGTGTCTGCCCACTTTACCAATTTGTCTATATCCTCTTGCAGATGGCTACTATCCTCCTCACTATTTACTATTCTCCCTAACTTAGTGTCATCTGCAAACTTGGAAACTGTACTCCGTACACCCAAGTCCAGATCATTGATGTAGATTACAAACAGCAATGGTCCCAAAACTGATCCCTGTGGCACACCACTGCTCACTTCCCTCCAATCTGAAAAACAGCCGCTCACTACAACTCTCTGCTTTCTGTCTCGCAGCCAGTTGTGGATCCATGCTACCACTGTCCCTTTTACGCCATGGGCCTTTAATTTCCTAATAAGTCTCTCATGTGGCACTTTGTCAAATGCCTTTTGAAAGTCCATGTAAACTACATCAACTGCGCTACCATTATCCACCCATTCCGTTACCTCATCAAAAAATGTGATGCTATTCAAAAAGTCATGGAGTTTCTCAGCTGTGTTTTTCTTTCTCCCTCTCTCTAACCCTGAGTCTCTACCTCTCTCTCCCTCTTTCTCCCCTTCTCTCTCTCGACCTTCCCCCTTGTCTCTCCCCAGCTCCCTCTCCCCCTTGTCTCAAAGTGCTTCTCAGATTTACTGTGAAATGCTGTATCTGTGTGCTTAATGGACGAACGAGGCAGCCAGTTTTGTACACAACAGCAGCATGAACAGCAATTAAGCAAATTTAATTTGGGAGAAAAATGGGCAGGACACCAGGAAAAACACCCATCTCTTTTTGAAGTGCCACAGGATCTTTAATGGCCACCTAAACGAGTATAAAGAGCTTGGGTTAACAGCACTACCCCAGCTTAGTCTATATGAATTCCAAGCTTGATCCCACGTCCCTCTGATTCAAGAGGTGAGAGCTACCAACTGAGCCAGACCGACACACAAGCTGCCTTAAACCTTTTCAAACATAAGTTATGTGGAGGAAATATTACTCACGCTTCCAGCCCAGAGATTGTTCCTGCGGCCTGATAACTTATAATAAACGTAAATTGTCTCCCCCGCTTTAATCTTCAGAAAGCGGCAGTCGGGACCCGTAAAGTCCTGCATTGCTTTGCCGCGGCACATCAGCACTGAAAGAAAATGATAGGGGGTGGGGGTGGGGGGGGGGGTGGAGGGGGAAAGAAGATAGTTAACAAGACCAGCTTTGTTCATCCCACCATATGATGACAACCCCCTGTCTTGCTAACCACTCTTCCTTGATACTGTGACAGCACCGTAGAAATTTACAACACAGAATAAGGCCATTCTGCCCACTGAGAGTTCGATTAACGCATGGTAGATTATAAAGCACACCAGGCAATCCCCTACCTAAATGCAGAGTCCTTAAAATAATAATCCTTACATTTGGTATATCGACTTTCAGGAGAACCCAAGTGTACCAAAACACTTTACACAATATATTGTAAAGTGTGGTGACTGTTTCTTTGAGCAAGGAAATATCACATACACAGCCATGAAAACACAGAATGATTTTATTTGAGGGATTGTTGGCCAGTAGAAATTCTCTTCTCAAATGTGGGATGCGCTGTTGGATCTTTAATATCCACTTGAACAGGCAGATGGGACCCTGACGTCACCTCCAACATTGCAGCACACCCAGTACAGACTCGAATGCCAGCCTAAATGACTAGAATTCCAGAAAAAAACACTAGAATATGGTTTGAACCCACAAGCTTTTGACTTGGAGATGAGAGTGCTACCAACGAAGTCAGGTTAACATTGAGGAAGGAAACTGAAAGTCTGGGAAAAGAACAAGGAAATTGGGATGATGCCTTATTTAGAGGTGTAATCTGGCGCTGATACAATAATAATAATTTTCAAAGACCCTGCCCACTAGGTATGAAGTACTATATAAATGAAAATTTTTAGTTTGATTGGTAAAGCTCCTTTCACATAGGGAAGATGTCACTAAGCGATTTGCAGGAATTACTGAGAAGTGAAAGACTCTGTATTTGAGGATTAGGTCGAATGGCCTCCTGCTGACCTGCGAGATTCTATAATAATAATCCTTACATTTGACATAGTACCTTATCACATCTTTGAGATGTCTCAAAGCGTTTCACAGAAAACACTGTGAAGTGAATTGACAATACTTTTTTGTGGGTGAAACACGGCAGTCGATTGCGCACAGCAGTGTCCCACAAATAGTCGTGGATTGAGATAGAGAAAAGCAGGAGAATGGGACTGATTCCCTGCTGCAGAGAACTAGCATAGGGTCAGTGGAGTCTCCTGAGCTATACTATTCTAAACGACATCCAATTCTAGATCACTATCTGACAGCAGCTGCCAGAAGTGTGCGAGCGAGTAACCGTTTGGCAGAAACAAATCAAATCAACAGTCAGGCTCACTACCCGTAACGGCCTTCACAATCGAATAGGCTGGCAACACTGTCTCTCTCTCCAGCCTCAGCATGAAAGAGAAGGGTCACCCTCAACAATGGTGGCAGGGCCATGAACTTAGTCCATCCAGCAAGAGGTGGGGTGGGGGGGGGGGAAACAAAGGGGAAAATTGTTGCTGAGACTGACAATTAGGAACTAGAGTTAAAAAGTTAACTTTCAAGTCATCTTGAAATATCACTCAGTTAATGAGGAAAGTGTTTAGCTCAAAGATTAGGATCATTGTATAATCTGGCAAAAGCTATAAAACAGTCTGGGGAACAGTGCCAAGATTGGCTATAGTGTCAGAATGAATTGGCAGCCTTGGGTTTGAATTAAGGGTGAGAGAAATCAGGGTGGTGGTAGAGGGGAGAGAATAGTAATAAAAAATAATAATCCTTGCATTTGATACAGCACCTTACCACGTCATTGAGACATCTTCACAGAATATACTGATCAACCTTTCCCTATCCACCAGCACTGTTCCCACCCCTCTAAAAACAGCTGTCATCATCCCCATACTGAAAAAACCTTCGCTGGATCCTGGTCCTCACTTTCAAAGCTCTCCACTGTCTCACCCCACCCAACCACTGCAACCTCCTAACCCCCTACCAACCTACCCACACCCACCGCTCAGCAGGTTCCAGCCTGCTCCACGTCCCCCGACTCACCCACCCCACTATTGTCAAGCAAGCCTTCAGCTACAACCTACGGAACTCCATCCTGCAGTCCTTCTGCCTCGCCCCCTCCCTCATCTTCTTCAAGTTCCGCCTCAAGACCCTCCTCTTCGATGGTCGTATCGGTCACACCAAATCTCCCCACTTCCCTTCCACCCTCCCCGTCCCCAGCTCAGGTCTATAACAATGGCTGTCCAGCGCCTTGGGATGATCTCTTGACATGAAAGGCGCTGTACAAGTGTGATTGTGTTGTTGTACACTGTCAATTTAATTGACTGTATATTTTGTAGACAAAATGATGCAACCAATTGCACAGAATGTTCCACAAACAGTCGTGGAATGAGAGACCAAATTATCATTTTTTAAAAATTATTTTTGATGGTATTATTACCCCAGAAAGCGATCCTCCAATCGTCTAACAACCGGGCTCCTACTTACTACAGTACTAGGTAAGCAGAGAGGTGTAGAGTAAGGAAACTTGCCTAAGGTTTCATCCTGACTGGGAATTGAACCAGGGTCCTCTTGTTTGCGAGGCGAGCGCGCTAACTAACAGGCAACAGGACTCCACAAGGAACAGAGAAGAGAAAAAAGACATAAACAACCTGTACTCTCAGCCTGACTATCCCACTCTCATTCCACCAGTACAGGAGAGTCATCCTACTCATCCTTCTAGCAGCTTCTCACTCCCTCCAGCAGCTTCCCATTCCCCCCAGGAACTTCCCACTTCCTCCAGGAGCTTCCCGTTCCCCAACAGTTTTTACAGCACTGCTAAATGAGCTGTATAGGAGGGTGACGTATTCAAAACAACCATATCCTGCATTCTGCAAATATGAATCAAGGGAAGGGCTCAGTGGGAAAGGTATTTGCCAAGTGCAGTATATTAAGAGGGGAGGGGGGGCGGGAGGAATTGCGTTAAACTGCTTCAGTAAGCAGATCCTTCCCAACAAAAACTCCAGGATTTGGATTCAATGTCATATGAAATCCAAATCAGAATGCAACAGGCATCCACATGTTACCAAGGGATTATTTGTTTGTCTATTATTTATCAAATAATGTAGTAATTCACCCACCAAATATAGTCAATCCAGATATTCTGCGAAATGCTTTGAGATGCCTCAATGATAAGGAGCTACATCAAATGCAAGGATTATTATTATTATTATTAATATTAAATTCTTCCAAATTAGTTCTTCTTTGAAAGAGGAAGCCTTTCCCCACCACACACACACACACACACACACACGAAAAATAAGTGTTAAGAAGCTCATACTGGTATCTCCTACAAAAGTTTCGTAAGAAAAACAAACAAGGTAACGAAGTACAGTAGCAATCCCTCCCACTGTCCTACCCTCTGCCCGAACATTCTTGGTGTGATAAAGACAATGAGGTATCTAAACGTTAAGCTACTTGAAAGTTCCTTGTGTCTCCTCGCCTTAGGGAATCCTCTTGCCCATTCTCTAACGCACGACCTTTAGTGCTGAACATCCCCATTGATAAACCGCTGGCGACTGAAGAGACCGGGCGAGGCAGGGCAACGGTCACACAGGTCACACGGGGCTTTCCGTCGCCAACAAAAACATGCTGGCATCGCTGGCGGCGGCGGCGTCGACGTTTAAAGTGGGCGAGTTAACGACGAGCTGGGCTCGTTCTTTCTACTCACTACTGCATTCCTCATCCGCGCACCGCTTTAAGTCGGAGAAGTGGCTCGGCGGCGGGAGGTGGGAGCCGGCCTCCGGGGTGGAGAGGAGGAGAGCGAGGGTCACACACGCCGCTCTCAGCATCGCAGCCATGTTCATCAGCCCTGCTGATGGGTTCGGGCGGCGCAGGCGCACTGCCGCTCGACACGTCAGCAGCCGGCCGGCCGGCGGGGGGGGGGGGGCTGAGATCATGGTTACCCTGGCAACCGGCCCCCAACAGGGGAGGGGGGCCTGCTGGGATCAGGGTTACCCTAGCAACCAGGTCCAGCAGAGCAGAGGATGCTGGGAGGACGGGGGGCTACTGGGGCAGAGAGCGATGTTGTCGGTGCAGGTGTCAGTTGCCGGGACAACAAGCTGTGGTTGGAGGAGGGAGCAGATGCTGGAGTGATGGAACATTGTTGGGAGGAGACGCAACACTGCTGGGGGGGCGGGGGGCGGCAGCTGCTGGAGGTGGGGGGGGAAGCTGCTGGGGGAATAGGAAGCTGCTGGGGGGCGGGGGGGGGGGGGGGCAGCTGCTGGAGGTGGGGGGGAAGCTGCTGGGGGAATAGGAAGCTGCTGGGGGGGGAATTGGAAGCTGTTGGGGGGAATGGGAAGCTGCTGGAGGGCGGGGGGGGGGGGCAGCTGCTGGAGGTGGGGGGGAAGCTGCTGGGGGAATAGGAAGCTGCTGGGGGGGGGGGAAGCTGCTGGAGGGAATAGGAAGCTGCTGGAGGGAATAGGAAGCTGCTGGGGGGGGAATTGGAAGCTGTTGGGGGGAATGGGAAGCTGCTGGGGGGGGGGAAAGTTGCTGGGGGGAATGGGAAGCTGCTGGGGGGAATAGGAAGCTGCTGGGGTGGGGGGAAGCTGCTGGAGGGAATGGGAAGCTGCTGGGGGGAATAGGAAGCTGCTGGGAGGGGGGAAGCTGCTGGAGGGAATAGGAAACTGCTGGGGGGAATAGGAAGCTGCTGGTGGGGGGGGGAGCTGCTGGAGGGAATGGGAAGCTGCTGGGGGGAATAGGAAGCTGCTGGGGGGGAAGCTGCTTGGGGGGAAGCTGCTTGGGGGGAAGCTGCTGGGGGGCGAGGGGGAAGCTGCTGGGGGGCCTGGGGGCAGCTGCTGGAGGGAATGGGAAGCTGCTGGAGGGAACGGGAAGCTGCTGGAGGGAACGGGAAGCTGCTGGAGGGAATGGGAAGCTGCTGGGGGGGAAGCTGCTTGGGGGGAAGCTGCTGGGGGGCGAGGGGGAAGCTGCTGGGGGGCGAGGGGGAAGCTGCTGGGGGGCGAGGGGGAAGCTGCTGGGGGGCCTGGGGGCAGCTGCTGGAGGGAATGGGAAGCTGCTGGAGGGAATGGGAAGTTGCTGGAGGGAACGGGAAGCTGCTGGAGGGAATGGGAAGCTGCTGGAGGGAATGGGAAGCTGCTGGAGGGAACGGGAAGCTGCTGGAGGGAACGGGAAGCTGCTGGAGGGAACGGGAAGCTGCTGGAGGGAATGGGAAGCTGCTGGAGGGAATGGGAAGCTGCTGGAGGGAATGGGAAGCTGCTGGAGGGAATGGGAAGCTGCTGGAGGGAATGGGAAGCTGCTGGGGGGTGGGAAGCTGCTGGGGGGGCGAAGCTGCTGGGGGGCGGGAAGCTGCTGGGGGGTGAAGCTGCTTGGGGGGGAAGCTGCTGGGGGGCGAGGGGGAAGCTGCTGGGGGGCGAGGGGGAAGCTGCTGGGGGGCGAGGGGGAAGCTGCTGGGGGGCCTGGGGGCAGCTGCTGGAGGGAATGGGAAGCTGCTGGGGGGTGGGAAACTGCTGGGGGGTGGGAAGCTGCTGGCGGGGGGAGAAGCTGCTGGGGGGAATGGGAAGCTGCTGGGGGGAATGGGAAGCTGCTGGAGGGAATGGGAAGCTGCTGGAGGGAATGGGAAGCTGCTGGGGTGGGTGGGAAGCTGCTGGGGTGGGTGGGAAGCTGCTGGGGGGTGGAGGAAGCTGCTGGAGGGAATAGGAAGCTGCTGGCGGGGGCAGCTGCTGAAGGGAATAGGAAGCTGCTGGGGGGTATGGGAAGCTGCTGGAGGGAATGGGAAGCTGCTGGAGGGAATGGGAAGCTGCTGGAGGGAATGGGAAGCTGCTGGGGGGTGGGAAGCTGCTGGGGGGGCGAAGCTGCTGGGGGGCGGGAAGCTGCTGGGGGGTGAAGCTGCTTGGGGGGGAAGCTGCTGGGGGGCGAGGGGGAAGCTGCTGGGGGGCGAGGGGGAAGCTGCTGGGGGGCGAGGTGGAAGCTGCTGGGGGGCCTGGGGGCAGCTGCTGGAGGGAATGGGAAGCTGCTGGGGGGTGGGAAACTGCTGGGGGGTGGGAAGCTGCTGGCGGGGGGAGAAGCTGCTGGGGGGAATGGGAAGCTGCTGGGGGGAATGGGAAGCTGCTGGAGGGAATGGGAAGCTGCTGGAGGGAATGGGAAGCTGCTGGGGTGGGTGGGAAGCTGCTGGGGTGGGTGGGAAGCTGCTGGGGGGTGGAGGAAGCTGCTGGAGGGAATAGGAAGCTGCTGGCGGGGGCAGCTGCTGAAGGGAATAGGAAGCTGCTGGGGGGTATGGGAAGCTGCTGGGGGGGTGGGATGCTGCTGGAGGGAATGGGAAGCTGATGGAGGGAATGGGAAGCTGCTGGAGGGAATGGGAAGCTGCTGGGGGTTGGGAAGCTGCTGGGGGTGTGGGAAGCTGCTGGAGGGAATGGGAAGCTGCTGGAGGGAATGGGAAGCTGCTGGGGGGAATAGGAAGCTACTGGAGGGAATGGGAAGCTGCTGGGGGAGGTGGGAAGCTGCTGGCGGGGTGGGAAGCTGCTGGGGGAATGGGAAGCTGCCGGCGGGGGGTGGTGGGTGGGAAGCTGCTGGGGGGAATGAGAAGCTGCTGGAGGGAATGGGAAGCTGCTGGGGGGGTGGAAAGCTGCTGGGGGGAATGGGAAGCTGCTGGGGATTATGGGAAGCTGCTGGGGGGAATGGGAAGCTGCAGGGGGGTATAGGAAGCTGCTGGGGGGAATGGGAAGTTGCTGGGGGGAGTGGGAAGCTGCTGGGGGGAATGGGAAGCTGCAGGGGGGTATGGGAAGCTGCTGGGGGGAATGGGAAGCTGCTGGAGGGAGTGGGAAGCTGCTGGAAGGATGTGTAGGATGACTCTCCTGTGCTGGTGGAATGAGAGTGGGATAGTCAGGCTGAGAGTACAGGTTGTTTATGTTTAGCACGGCCTCTTACACACAGATCCCACTCTATTTTCTTACAATGATTTTTTGTTTTCTGTTGCAGAAAAGCCGGATGTAAGAATGTCTGGTCTCACTAACTACGCCAGAGGAACATGTTGTCATCAGTACTTGGTCCGTGAACATCTGAGGCCCAGAAAGACAAAGGGAGATGTGCGTCTGGATTTTCTCCCAAAAAAATGTTGAAACAATTGTACTGAAAAACAATGAAATACCGTATATCTCCGCGTATAAGGCGCACTTTTTTTCAGGTCGGAAGATCTCGAAAGTGCGCCCTATACGCAGACACAAGCAATTTTGAGCCTCGGAGATACAGCGGCCGGCGCGCTGTCAGCCGGGGCTTGGTCAGTGTCCGGCGGGGGTTGGGTGGAGCGGGTGACGGGGCTTCGGCCTCGGCCGCCCGGGCAGCGGCAGCAGCAGCGGACTTCAGTGCTGTGCTTACCTTCTGTCGAACCCAGTCTGCCTGCCTCCCTCCCTGCCGCTCTCCCTCCCTCCCTCCCTGCCTGCGTGCCGGCCTGCCTCTTTCCCTCTCTCTCTCCCGGGCTGCCGACCTGCCTCTCTCCCTCTCTCTCTCCCGGGCTGCCGGCCTGCCTCTCTCCCTCTCTCTCTCCCGGGCTGCCGACCTGCCTCTCTCCCTCTCTCTCTCCCGGGCTGCCGGCCTGCCTCTCTCCCTCTCTCTCTCTCTCCCGGGCTGCCGGCCTGCCTCTCTCCCTCTCTCTCTCCCAGGCTGCCTGCCTGCCTCTTTCCCTCTCTCTCTCCCGGGCTGCCTGCCTGCCTCTCTCCCTCTCTCTCTCCCGGGCTGCCTGCCTGCCTCTCTCCCAGGCTGCCGGCCTGCCTCTCTCCCTCTCTCTCTCCCTCTCTCTCTCCCGGGCTGCCGGCCTGCCTCTCTCCCTCTCCCTCTCTCTCTCCCAGGCTGCCGACCTGCCGCTCTCCCTCCCTCCCTCCCGGGCTGCCGGCCTGCCTCTCTCCCTCTCTCTCTCCCTGTCTCCCTCCCTCCCTCCCGGGCTGCCGGCCTGCCTCTCTCCCTCTCTCTCTCCCTGTCTCCCTCCCTCCCTCCCGGGCTGCCGGCCTGCCTCTCTCCCCCTCTCTCTCTCCCTGTCTCCCTCTCTCCCTCCCTGGCTGCCTGCCTCTCTCTCTCCCTACCTACCTGTCTCTCCTCCCTTCTGCCGGCAATATCATTGAAAATGCTTCCGTTTTTGTTCACCAAGAAAAGGTCAAAAACGGGGGGTGCACCTTATACGCGGAGATATACGGTATGTCAAAATACAATGATCATCATTGTTCCACATGTTTCAGTTGTTGGTGAGTGCACTGTGTAAAAAAAAAAGTGAGGGTAACAGGACTTTGTAAATACTCTGTAGATATGTTTGATGGTATTATTTGGTATTCTTTGAAGAAGACTAATTATCAACTTGACCCAAGTTGTGTTCAGCAATCTGTTGCTGAGTGCTCTTGGTTTACTTTGTAGGATGGCCTCACACTTCGGTGCTCTGTTTGTTGTGACATGTGCGTGAACCCATCACCATGCTTAATAGTGTCTGAACCAAACAGATTTCCATATTTGTTTGCCACCTAAATGTGAGTTTCTCCCCTGTGCTTGAAATTGATTGAAAAACGCTCTGCTCGGTGAGAGCTGAAGCTTGGGAAGCATAGAGTGTATTTTGCGGTACTGCTGGAGTTTAACCAGGGAAAAAACACATAGCATGTCATTGAGAGCACTCTCTGGCAAGCTTCGTACTTTGCATAACCAGGGCAGTATTGACACTAAAGCGGACCAACAGGACCAACAGGATCCACGCAAAAATCATGCGAGTATCCGCCTACACTGTGAGTCTCAAACTCTCATGAGGGGTTTAAGTGAACAACATTATGTCTCAGTGCTTCTGACCAGGTCTGTAAGATGACAACATTTGATTGTTTTGATGTAAAAATACCCCACCAAGGCACTGATTTGTCAAATGAGTCCTGTTTGGGGTATTTTAAATCAAAATGCTAATTTATTCTGATTTCTCTCTATCCTTGGGACAGTGAGGTCAAGTGGGGGCGTTTATCTTCTCTGAATGTGCAGAGACACGATCCTGCATGAAGAGCTCTAAAAACTCCTTGCATTTGAAACAGCACCTTATCACATAGTTGAGACATCGTAATCTTTGCAGGATAAACTGTAAAGTGATGTTACCATGTATATTATGTGACCAAACATGGCAGCCAATTTACACACGCCAATGTCACACATACATCCATAGAGTGGCTGATCATTTTTTAAAAATTGTTGACCACTAGACTGGGAAAACTCCTTTATCTTTTCAAATAGTGCCATGGGATTTGTTTTTGGTCAGTCGGGTGCCTGACATTTCCGGCAACCCATCACATGCTTAAGAGTAGCCAAACCAAAAAGAGTTATTTCCATCCCACGTATTCATGGAAATTGCTGAGATATTTATTGGAATTTAATGCACATTCCTCCTAGACAGTATTAGGCACAGTTTGGCAAGAGCCAAAGTTTGTGGATCACACATTGTGTGCTGTGGAAACTGCTGGAATCTAACCAGCAAAAATAGCATAGCTTGCTATTCCTGTTTGTCCAGCTAGGACTACCCTACCCATTAAGGTTTGGGTTTACATGGTTAACTGGAACACCCATTGCCTTCGCTCTACCGGGTCTGGCCTCCTCCTTCTCTCTCGAATCCTCCGCTGCACCATTGGGGGCCGTGCCTTCAGCCTTTACTCCCCGAGGCTCTGGAACTCCCTTCCTCATTCCATTTTCCTCGCCGCTTCTCTTTTCATGTATGTTGCAGATAAACACAACAGCCAATTTTCAGGTCTGGGCTAAAGACCTTTCTTTTCGACCGTGCTTTTGGTCACCTTTTTCCACCTTCCCCTGGTTCGGCCCCAGGATCTGTTATTGGGAAGCGCTCCAAAACGCCATCCAGCATGGAGGGCGCTTTATAAATTCAAGTTGTTGTTGAATGAGTCCCTACCCCAAATATTTGGTGTAGTGGGATTTTTAAAGACCCCCTGGACAGAAAGAAGGGGTCTCAGTTTAACATCTCATCCAAAGGATGACACTTCCAGCAATAAAGCACATTCTCAGCACAGAATTGGAGTGTCAGCCTTGACTATATGGGTACCATATCCCGATGATCTTCTAACTCAGGGAAGAGTGTTACAAACTGGGCCACGCTGACACACCAAGCTGATGTTATTGTGCACAGCTCAGGTTATTTTGAAGTTAAGATTTTGGGGCATCTAAGAAGCAAATCAATATCTCTGATTTTCTGCAATGCTTGAGTTGTACAATTAAAACCACTAGGTGGCGTTTGAATACAACACTTTCTCCCACCGACTCGCCCAAGACATGACCAGAAGGAAAATGGAGCCACACAAAGACTTGTTTGTCTTCGTTTCTGCTGATCTTGTGGGCTTTAACATAACAGGATTGTTTTTTCTCCCACTTCTCTCTTCTTTAATTGCATATCAGTAGACCAGCAGACCTCCTCATGCTAAAACAATAACTCACTCAGAACAGGGTATGAGAGTGGTGTGAGAGTGGGCTTCAGGCCCAATGTGGTCCGAGTTGGAGGTTCAAAGTCAGGAGTAAAAGATCACAGGTATATAAAATCATCAGAAAATTGTAACCCACAATTATAAATATAGTGTCAGTGTTTCTACTGAGCCAGTGGAAAACACATAGTTACTCAGAGTAACTAATAATATTGATAAAGGTAGTAATTTTGTATTTGTCATCAAATCATCCTAAAGCATTTCACAAGTCTTTACTATCAAGTGCAGTGACTGTGTATATTGCAGATAAACACAACAGCCAATTTACACATAACAGTGCCCCACAAACAGACATAAAAGTGAGTGACCAATTTTATTTGAGGATTGTTGGCCAGGATAATGGCAGAGAGAATTTCCCTTCACTTTTTGAATAGCAATGGGATGTTTGATGACCACCAGAAACACAGGCCAACAAGATCTCAGTTTAGTATTCGAAGGATGCATCTCTCACAATGCAGCACATCACCACCAGCACTACACTGGAGTGTCCGTCCAGATTGTATGAGTTCAAATTCCCAATGTGGGTTGAACTCACAACGTTCTGGCTCAGAACTGAGACAGGTTAACGCTGAGTATGTAGTGCATATTCCCTTTGATTCAGGTTGCTGCCTCAAGTCAATCTCTTAATTGAAACACTGTAAAATTAACCCCATAATTTCTCATTGCACAAACGTTCCACCTATTAGCCTGTAAAATAGTCTTGATTTACAGAACAGTTTTTGTAAAATAGAACAAGTTTCCAAATTAAAGTATAAATGAATGATTTTTCCACAATCCTACACAATGTTGTTGTCATTGACTGGTTCAGACCCCAGTCTCCACTTTATCTCCATGAATAACTTCGTCTCCAGCCCCCGCACCATCTTGAGTGCTATTCCTCAGGGCTCTATCCTTGGTCCTCTCCAACATGTACATGATCCCACTTGGTGACAGTATCCACAGACATGGGGAGAATTTCCACACTTATGCGGATGACACTCAATTCCATCTCTCTGCCTCCACCCTTGATTCCAGGAACACTGCTCTCCTGATAGAATGTCTGTCAGACATTGAGTCCTGGATGAGAGCAAAATTGAACAACAACAAGATCAAGGCCCTCTAATTGGCTCCAGTCAGCGCCTCCACACCACAAGCACTGGCATCATCACCGTCCATGGATGCACACTCTCCACCTCACTGAACCACTCCAGAACCCTGACCCTCAACCGTCCTTTCTATGCCATATTATATATAACCGTCTCTGTCATAACCGTCTCTGCCTTACCTCACCTCCACAACAATGCGCAGCTCTGCTTGCTCTTGACCAATTCTTCTGTAAATGGCCTCAGGAACAGATGATGGAAGGAAAATGCGCACCTATCCTGTCCACTAGGGGGAAGCACCAGAGCCCTACTTCAGCCTGTGTGACCTTTGAAAGTGTGATTTAAGAACAACAAAATTACATTTGTATAGCGCCTTTCACATCAGGAGCACTTCCCAAGGCACTGGACAGATACTGCTTCAGACCCTAGCTGAGGACAGGGGATGGGGGGAGGAGTTGCCATTGGGTCCATCGAAGAGGAGAGTCTTGAGGCGAAGGAGGCCAGGGAGGGGGGGGGCGAGGCTGAGGGACTTCGGGAAGGAGTTCCAGAGGTTGAGGCAGAGTGACCGAAGGCTCGCCTGCCAATGGTTGTACAGGTGGATTGGGGGACATGGAGCAGGCCGGAGCCTGTTGAACGGAGGGGGTGGGCAGGTTGATAAGGGAATAGGAGGTCACGGATTAGGGTGAGGCGAGGTTGTGGAGGGCTTTAAATGTGAGGACCAGGATCTTGAATTGGATCCTTTGGATGATGGGGAGCCAATGGAGTTGGGCAAGGATGGGGGAGATGGGGTCGCAGAGTTTGGAACGGTAGAGGACATGGGCTGCAGAGTTCTGGATTATCTGCAGCCTGTGGACGGAGGAATCGAGAAGGCCGACCAGCAAGGCATTTACATAGTTAAGCCGGGATGTAATGAAGGTGTGGATGAGGGTTTCAGCGGCTTTAGGGGTAAGGTAATGGGGGAGTCGGGAAATGTTGCGGAGGTGGGGAAAGGCAGAGCGAGTCATTGCTTCAATGTGAGGGAGGAAAGACAGTTGAGGGTCGATCACCTAGGTTCCTGACTGGCTTGGTGAGGTTGAGGTGTGAGCCTGATGCAAGACTAAAAGCATATAAAGCTTCACGTTTACATGCTTGTCTTGTAGCACATAAAATCACATGTGTAACAAACCTGGGTCCAATGCCATTCACCTTCCTGTGACACATTGGTGCATTTTTTTGGTCAGCTGGGTGTCTAACACGTGCGGAAACCTATCACCATACTTAATAGTATCCAAACCAAACTGAGAATTCCATAGATCCTACCTATACATGGAAATTACTGAGATAAGATAGTTGTAATGGAATACGCACTCTCTCCCTGGAGGGACACATCTTGCTTAGCTAATTCCGGAAAGTAGATGATAGTGGATACTGACAAAGTTGTTAAAGGTTTTCAATGAATTCTGCCTGTCCAGGTGAATGTTACTGATCCCAAGACATGATCGGAAAAGAAAAGGGATTTTCTTCTGGTGTCCTGGTTCACAATCAAGTAAATTCACTTCATGCCTCTCTGTATACAATTGGCTGCAGTGTCTACCTGCAAATAATTATCACTACACCTAAAATAATAATAACCTTTGCATTTGATATACCTTTCACTCAGTAGGATGTCTCAAAAATGTTGTGACTGTATTTTGTGGGCAAACAGCAAGAAATTTTTACACAGTGCAATGTCCCACAAACAGCTGTAAAATAATTAACTTTAAAATAAGAATCCTTGCGTTTAGTATTGCATCTTATCACACTATACCATATCACGCATATCAGGTTAGGATTTATCATAGAGTAATTGTGTATTTGTAGGCAAACCGGCAGCACAATTGCACGCAGCAATGTCCCACAAACAGTCATGGAGTGAATAACTGATTTTTATTTTGTGATTGTTGGCTAAGACACTGGAAGAAACTCCCTTCTCTTGTTGAACAGTGCCATCAGATTTTTTAACCTTCACCTAACGTCTCAACCAAAGGACGGATTGTTGGCCAGGACAATCTGGTGTGTGAAGAAAGCAGTATCTCTTAACTGACGGGGAAATAATTCCAATGTGCATAAAATGGCTACTACATTGGCTATACAGCAACTTGCATTTTATATAGCACCTTCCACTCTGGTTAGTGTCTCAGAGTGCTTAACAATACACTGTATATGTACAGTACTGTACAAACCTGACAGAATTTGCTAAATCAGCTTTGAGATGTTAGAAAATACAAGAGGTAAATCTTTGTTTGTGATTGAAAGGTTTGACCACAAATAATCTCTGGACTTCACATTAAAATCTTGTGAAG
Source organism: Hydrolagus colliei (assembly GCA_035084275.1). NCBI lineage: Eukaryota > Metazoa > Chordata > Chondrichthyes > Chimaeriformes > Chimaeridae > Hydrolagus > Hydrolagus colliei. The sequence goes on along the minus strand of CM068744.1, from coordinate 106,852,136 downwards.
CATCTCAATGTGATAAGGCGCTATATCAAAATGCAAGAATTCTTATCATTGGTATAAAACAGAGGTGGACTTTTGATTTGAATACAAGCTGTCTTTTTCTCTATTTCAGTGCTACAGTCGGCAGACATAAGGAAGGAGCGTGGGGCCAGGGGAGAGGGAGCTCAAGTATGAACACGAGAGGTAGTGAATGGGGGGGGGAAGGGAACAAAAAGCAGAAGGTTACTTACTAAAGCCGATTATTATTTGGTTTTATTCAGGGTAGAGTATTATACCGCTTGCCGCAAGTGGCAATTTTAGGGGTGGGGGAGGAAAGAGAGGCAGGATGAACAAAAAACAAGACTGGGATCCAGATTATTCCAGTTCTGAGCGAGCAATTGCAGACACTGAAACACAGGGAGGCAGGGTTTTGAATTCCATTGGGGGCGAGGGGGGAAGGGCAGCTCAAAGAAAAACTTAAAAACAACAGAAGGTTGAAGCAGAGAGCAAAGCTTTTTTGTCCAATATGTGGCCAAGCAAGGTGGGAAAGAGGAGGCTTGAGGATAACTCAAGCTAGGTTGCATTTTCCTCATTTGTCAATGAACCAGATGGACTGAAACAACAACAAAATCACATTTGTATTCTTTGACCATATTGGGGAAGAAAGTATATTTAATTTTTTTAAAAAAAAATCTTACATTTTGTGTATTTATTTTGTGATTTTAATTGTGTTCTCTCGCACCGATAAAATCAGGCTCCTCCCCCACATCTTCCACCCTGACAACTTTTATTATAAGAATTATTATCCATTATCACAGCAGTGAGACTGGATTTTGCTGCGACATGTAGTGGCTGTTTTGCAGACAATCATGTCAGTCAATTTGCACCCGGCAATATCCCATAAACAGTTCAAATGAAGAGAACAACCAACTTTATTGTGGGGAGGGAATATCTCTGTTAAAAGTACCGATGCACAGAAAACTTCCATTCCTTTTCAAGTAATTTTTTTTCTACCTTGGCACTGAGGTCAATTGTTTCTAATTGCAAGATGAGATCAGCTAACTGGCCAGGGTGGAGGAGGCAGTGGGGGAAGAGAGAGATTGGAGGGAAACATAGGTACGCAGATTGAGAAGTTGACCATTCAGACTGATAGTTACCATATTCTTTAGGTCCAAAGGAAAACAATAACAGCATAAAACTTATTTATATAGTGCCTTTCACGTCAGGAGGATGTCCCAAGGCGCTGGACATTTACTGCTTTAGACCCGAGCAGAGGACGGGGGTGCGGGGGAGGGGGGGGGGAGAGGGATGGGGGGAATTTGGAGTTGCCGATGGATTCATCGAAGAGGAGAGTCTTGAGGTGAGACTTGAAGGAGGCCAGGGAGGGGGTGAGGTGGAGGGACTGCGGGATGGAGTTCCAGATGTTGGGGGCAGAATGGCTGAAGGCTTGCCCGCCAACGATAGGGCAGGTGGATTGGGGGACGTGGAGCAGCGCAGGGTCTGCTGAGCGGAGGGGCCAGGCAGGTTGGTAAGGGGATAGGAGGTCACAGATGCAGGGTGGGGTGAGGTTGTGGAGGGCTTTAAATGTGAGGACCAGGATGTTGAATTGAATCTTCTGGATGATGGGGAGCCAATGGAGTCTGGTGAGGATGGGGGAGATGGGGGTCACGGAGTTTGGAACGGTAAAGGACATGGGCCGCGGAGTTCTGGATTATCTGCAGCCTGTGGAGGGAGGAATTGGGAAGGCCGACCAGCAAGGCATTTGCATAGTCGAGCCGGGATGTAATGAAAGTGTGGATGAGCGTTTTAGCAGCTTTTGGGGTGAGGTAGTGGCCGAGTCCAGCAATGTTGCGGAGGTGGGGAAAGGCAGAACAAGTCATTGCTTGGATGTGGAGGAGAAAAAACAGTTGAGGGTCGAACAAGACACTTAGGTTCCTGACTAGCTTGGTGAGGTTGAGTGTGCAACCATAGAGGTTGATGTTGCCAGTGTCTGAAGCATGGGTGTTGGCACGAGGCAATGAGTAGGGCCTCTGCCTTGTTGACATTCAACTGTAGAAAGTTAGCTCTCATCCAGGACTTGATGTCTGACAGACAGTCTGTCGGGACAGTGGTAGTCTTGGAGTCGAGGGCAGAGGCAGAGATAGAGTAGGGTGTCATCCACATACATGTGGAAGTTAACCCCATGTCTGTGGATGATGTCACCAAGTGGGAGCATATAGATGTTGAAAAGGGGCCAAAGACAGAGCCCTGGGGGATGCCACAGGTGACAGTCCGGGGACTGGAAGAGAAATCGTTAGTGGCGACTAAGTGTAGGTGATGAGAGAGGTAAGAGTCTTAACTAGGCAAGGGTAGGTCCGCAGAGTTTGAGATGGGAGGAGAGGCGCTGTAGGAGGATGGAATGGTCGACAGTGTCGAAGGTGGTAGAGAGGTCAAGGAGGCAGGGAGAGCCCTGGTCACAATGTTTAGAATGTCGTTAGACATTAACCAGGGCTGTCTCTGTGTTGTGGGCAGCACGGAAGCCAGATTGAAGGGGTTCTAGGAGGGAGTGGCGGGAGAGGAAGGAGTAAAGCTGGGAAGCAACGACTCATTCCTGGGCCTTGGAGAGGAATGGGAGGTTGGAGATAGTGTGATAGCTAGAGTAGGGATGGGCTGAGAAGGTTATTTTAAGATGGCTGTGCTGACAGTAGTTTTTAGAGGATTGGGGTTGGTAGATAGGGAGAGGTTGATGACATCAGTTAGGAATGGGGGGGTGGGGGGGTGCTAGGAGATGGAGCTGGGAGATGAGGAGGTAGGAATGAGGTCAAGGGAGCAGGTGGTGGGTTTCATTTTACGGAGGTAGTAGGGGATGGGGTAGAGGTGGCTGAATGGATCCCCTTGATTTTTGATTCAAGCAAGTCCAGCATCTCCTCGCAGTTGGCATTGGAGAATAGGATGGGTGAGGTGTGGGAGGGTGGGTGGAGGAGGTGGTTAGTGGAGAAAAGCCTAGGGTTGTCCTTGGCTTCCAAAATTAATTAAGATTAAAACAAGTGAGTAAAGAGAATAGAGGGATATAAGGAGAATGGAAGCTCAATTGCAGGGGCACAATTAGTTGAATAGCTCATTTCTGTGATGGAAAGTTCTGAGTAAAAACTACATAGAGACTATAATTTCCATGGGAAAATGCAATTCTGAATGTAGACACAAAGAATTCTCTGTTCTTCCTCAGAGAGGAATGTGTTTCTTTTATAAAAATGCAGTTCATCATATTGAAACATCTGAAAGTTTCACAGCAAACTCTGCAACAATTTATAACTAATCTGGCACAATAATGATAATCGTCACATTTGATACAGTGCTTTTTACACTGAAATGACTCAAAGTGCTTCAAAGGGAAACAATGTCAGGGATAGATAGTGAGTGTGTGTACGTATTCGTGGACAATTTGCACACAGCAAGATCCCCAAAACAACGTTGAAATGAATGACTGATTTATATGGAGGATTGTTAGCCAACAGAAATACCCTCTTCGTTTTTAAAAGATTCCAAAGATCTTTGTAAGATCTTTAACGTCAACGGAAAGGGTTCTATATCAAATGTAGGGATTGATATTAGTTAATTCACTTCTCCAATTCCTTTCGTAATTATTTTAAATTGTCACAAATGGTCCAGTGTTAATAATAGTAGTAATGTCAACTCGGGAATGTTATGGTGCACTTGGGACAAATCAATCTACGACTGTTTGTGGGATACTGCTGTGTGCAATTGGCTGCCACATTTCGCCCACAAATATAGTCAATTAACTTTACAGTATATTCTGTGAAGCGCTTTCAGATATCTAGCATGGAGTCCTATTGCTCAGTAGTTAGAGCAATTGCCTTATGAGCTTGAGACAAGGGTTCAATTCCAGGTAGGGTGAAATGTTGGGTAAATTTCTCGACTCTACACACCTGATAATAATCCCCCAAGAAAAAAAAGAAAATAATAAAATTGGTAATTTCAATCCACGATTGTTTGTAGGACAATGCTATGCACAACTGGCTGCCGTGTTTCACCCACAAATATACAGTTAATTCACTTTACAGTATATTCTGTGAAGCGCTTTGAGACGTCTAGAAGATGTGAAAAGTGGTATATCAAATGCAAGGATTATTATTTTTACTACTACATGGTTGAAATGCACCTATACTTTCCATTTCATTATTGTAATACACACACACAAACAATATTTCTATGTTCAGAAAGCCATGTTTCCTTCCAGATCTCAAGAGTGTCCCAGTGGAGTTGAGTCTCTGGAAGACACATGGATTGGCAATGATGAAGTGAGACCGTTGAATTTTCTGGTTGGGGATAAACAGTCAATCCGAACATCTGCCCCTCCTCCATGAGCTCAACCCTGATCCAGTGCCTGATGGCAAAGTTTAGTCCATCTGGACAGCATCCAGTTCATTTAAAAACCTCTGGCACTTTGTCATCAACACTTTGATGGCTTCAGACATCAACACGGTCGGTGGAAGAATGCCCGTTGATTCCACTGAAACTAGACACAAAGAAAGATCAACATGTAAAAGAACTCAGGGTAGTTTCAGAATACTATTATTTCAGTCAATTGTGTTTCCTCATCTATAAGTTTGGAACATTTGGAATTTCCTAAGTGGTACAAAGTTTTGTTACTTACCAATATCTCAAATGTCAAGGCCATATTCTTGTGATCATGGGAAGAAAATGCAACTCTCCCACCTTACTAACAGCTTACAAATACAGTAAAAACACTTGAGTAATTGTTACTTATCCGAAGTACATTACAACAATAATCCTTGCACCTGATAGTGTCTTATCAACAACAACAAAATTACACTTGTATAGAGCGCCTTTCATGTCAGGAGGACGTCCCAAGGCGCTGGATAGTCATTGTTTCAGACCCAAGCTGGGGAGGGGAGAGGGAGGGGACTAGGAGTTGCCTGATGGGACCATCAAAGAGCGGAGTCTTGAGACGGGGCTTGAAGGAGGCCAGGGAGGGGACGAGGTGGTGGGACTGCGGATTGGAGTTCCAGAGGTTGGGGGCAGAGTGGCTAAAGGCTCACTCGTCAATGAAGAAAGGCAGAGCAAGTCATTGCTTGGATGTGGGGAAGGAAAGACAGTTGAGGATCGAACAAGACACCTAGGTTCCTGACTGGCTTGGTGAGGTCGAGTGAACAACCATGGAGGTTATCACATCATTGAGATGTCTCAAAGTGCTTCGCAGTATAGATTGATTGACTGTAACATATTTTGTGGGCGAAACAACACTACCACCAACAAGTGAAATACAATTTCAGCACTACATTGGAGTGTCAGCCTAGACTACATGAATTCAAAGTCCTGGCATGGGCTTGAACCCACAGCCTTCTAAATCAAGAGTGCGAATGAACGTGCCACCAAATGATAAGCGCAAGGATTCAAATGGGTTAATTTGAACAGTCAACACCAATGGTTTCCTATCGTGATACAGAATTATATGGTTATATAGCCCAGTGCTGCACCAGATAGCCTTTTCCTTTTAGATTGTGCCTTTTGCCGCCCTCCTACCTCTCTCCCTAACCTCCCCCCTACCCTGCCCTTTCCCCATACTCAGTCCCAATTCCTGACTATTCCTCAGTCCCAATTCCTGACGCTCTACATGCTCCCCCTCGGTGACATCATCCGCAGATGTCTGGCCTGGCCAGGCTTTCAGAGGCTTTCATGTCTGGCCAGGCTTTCAGAGTCTCTGCCCCCACACTCTGGAACTCCATCCCGCAATCCCTTCACCTCGCTTCCTCCCTTTCCTCCTTTAAGGCTGATCTCAAGACCTTCCTCTTCGATCGTGCCTTCTGCTCCCTTCAAACTCTCCCCCCTCTCCTACTCTCCTTCCCCCTCCCCCAAACCCCTCCCCGCTCGGGTCCCAACCTAACTGTTCAGCAACTTGGAACGTCCTCCCGACATGAAAGGAGCGCTATAAATGTAATTTTGTTGTTGTTGTTGTATTCAGCCCCTTGGGATGTCCTCTCAACCTGAAAGGCACTCTAAACGTAATGTTCTTGTTATTTACCCAATAGGCCATCCTTGACATGATAGAAGCTTTTAAAAACTCGTCATATCCCCTGAACATTTTTCCTGCACGAACGAATCCAGCTTCCTTTCTGCTAACATCCCCACAAAAACAACTCCCCACCGCCCGACTTACAGATGTAATGATCACGAACTCTGGCAAGGCGGACCAGTGTCTTGAGGTCGTCGTGGCGGAAGATCTCACGGCTGCAGGTGTCCAGTCGTGAGTTCACTACTGTAGCTTCTTTTCTCCCTAGAAAATTAAGCATCTTAGTCACACCTATTTCATCAGAGCTCAACCCAGCCCTCTGCAACTAGCTTGAACCTGCTCCTCAAAAGTCTTCATATTGACCCTTTGCCCCCTTCCTTCAAAGCACTCTTAATAAACTTCTTTCTTTGCCTGCCTTCAGTCCTTAACTTCAAAAGCACCTCCTTTACTACTTGTTTGTTGATCTATCAATCCAGCTATATTATTTCACTAATTCTCCCCACCTTCATCCACATCCCTTAGTATTCTGACTCATCAAATATCCAGCTCTCTTGAAGATACTGTACAAATGTAATTTGTTGTTGTAATTTTAAGTGTTTCCTGGATTTCCCAATTAGAGAGAAGAATTGTTCCTTATTTTAGTTCAGTATTTTGATTATCTGGATCATGTAGCACAGCCAGGAGTTCCAATAATCCACAACATGACCCCCTCGACAAGATACAACATGCTTCTGTGATATTTCCTTCTGCTTAGAATTCCATAGCTCAGAAAAGCCGTCTCCAGGGAAGTTTCAAGTATTGGATGAAAAGGAGAGCACTCACCATCCACATCCTTGAGTTCAATGACACCAGGGGAGAAGCAGCGCTTCAGCCTCTCAGCCAGGTCACCCACCACGGGCTGCAGCAGGGTGATATCAGGGAGCAGTCGATAACTTGCAGTGGCAACTGGTGAGAACTTGGCATGGTCTTTACCTAGAATCACAAATTTTATTACTTTTTAGGGAAAGGAGAAGTTCCAATTACTCATCACACTGACCTCTCTCTGACCGCCCCCACCCTCCCACTTTATACTTTCGGATCAGGAATTCTGTTGGGATTCCCATCAAAGAATCCAGTTCAGAAACACCACAAATTACACAGGCGTCAGCCTGATTCAATTGGAAGCACTCTCAACTCTAGGTTAGAAGATTGTGGGTTCAAACTTACTGTCTAGGCTGACACTCCAGAGCAGTATGGGGTGGGGGGTTCTCGTAGGTGCCAACAGTTCTCATGATAAACTGGTCCTTCACTTCACAGCTGTTTGCATAAAAATGACTACTCATTCGCCTATGAACACAGACTCTACATTTGAGAGCATTGACATATTTCAAAGTTATAGGCGCACTTAGCAAACGGAAGGATTAAAATAAAATAATAATAAAATCGGTTGCACAACAATAAAATTGGTCATTTCAATCCATGACTGTTTGTGGGATACTGTTGTGTGCAATTGGATGCCACGTTTTGCCCATAAATGTACAGCCAATTCACTTTACAGTATATTCTGTGAAGCGCTTTGAGACGCTGAAAAGAAGCCGTGAAAAGTGTGCTACAACAAATGCAAGGATTATTATTTTTACTACTACATGGTTGAAATTCATCTATACTTTCCATTTCATTATTGTAATACACATATAATACTTGTATGTTCAGAAAGCAATATCTCCTTCCAGATCTCAAGAGTGTCCCAGTGGAGTTGGGTCTCCAGTCACCACCAAGTCACTACAACTCTTACCAATGCCTTTGACACAGTGCATGACCACATCGATTTCTTGTCCAGGTCGAAGCAGAGCGATTAGAATATCATCAACTACAGGTCGGATATTGGCTTGTCCCAGCACATCTGCCTGGTTCCCAATTGGCACCCACTTCATGTGCTTCGAGTAGACTGCAACCGAGGGTGGGGGAAGAAAGGCAGAAGTCACACAATTGCATGAGAAACAGTTTAGTGAATGGAGAACAGTATTTGGGGCTCATGTCTTCCGCCCTTTAAGACAGTGATCATGCAGACTCAGGCCACAGAAGCCACCGGACCTTTGGCATCTTGCCCAAATGGCCATTCTTTACCGAGAGGCCAAATATATCCTTCGGCTGAGATGCTAAATCAAGGTTCTAATTGTTTGTTCAAATAAGCATTAAAGATCTTCTGAATATACTAATATATTGTTTAAAAAGGAAAGGAGCACCACTTAGTGTCTCCAAATTAAAATGGGTCAAACATTTCATGGCTGTGTATGGGACAATCAGTGTTATTAGATGTCAGCATGAGAAAAATATATTTAGTTTTCCTCAAAAAAAACTCAATTCACTTTGCAGTATTTTCTGTGAAGCACTTTGAAACGCCTGGAAGATGTGAAAAGTGCCATATCAAATGCAAGGATTATTATTATTACAGTATTACTATAGAATAGGGTCCGTCGCTATGGAAATTTTCTGATTTAGATACATCAATGGGCTCATATCAAGATACACCGAAATATCGATATTTTCCAGTTTTCCGTACTGCGCATGCGCGCATTCGGAGTGCGCATGCATTCGGGGTGTGTGCGCATTCCGGGTGTGTGCGCATACCAGGTGCGCGTGCATTTGGGGCCTATCTCCTCAGGAGGTAAATATCTTTCTCTCTGTGTGTCTCTCACTCTCTCCATCTCTGTGTTTTTCTTTCTGTGTCTCTGTGACTCTCTCACATCCCCCCCATTTCTATCTATCTGTATATTATCACATCCACCCCGTCTCTCTGCACCCGCCCCTACCCCACCCCCGCCGTCCCTCCCCCCCCCCCCCCAGCTGTCTCTTTCCACCTCCCACCCCCCGCCGTCTCTCTCTCCCTCCCCTACCCCCGCCGTCTCTCTCTCCCCGCAACCCCCCACAGCCGTCTCTCTCTCCCTCCAACACCCCCCAGCCATCTCTCTTCCCTCCCCCCCAGCCGATTCTACCCCCCCCCCCCCCCCCACCAGCCGATTTTCCCCCCCCTCCCCCAGCCGTCTCTTTCCCCCTCCCACCCCCCGCCGTCTCTCTCTCCCTCCCACATCCCCCCCAGCCGTCTCTCTCCCCCACCCACAAACTCCCCAGCCGTCTCTTTCCTCCTCCCACCCCCCGCTGTCTCTCTCTCCCTCCCACCCCCCCTGCCGTCTCTCTCTCCCTCCCACTCCCCCCCCGCCGACTCTCTCTCCCTCCCACCCCCCCCGCCGTCTCTCTCTCCCTCCCCCACCGTCTCTCTCTCCCCCCCAGCCGTCTCTCTCTCCCTCCAACACCCCCCAGCCGTCTGTCTCTCCCTCCAACCACCCCCCAGCCGTCTCTCTCCCCCCCCCCCCAGCCGTCTCTCTCCCCCTCACCACCCCCCCAGCCGTCTCTCTCCCCCTCCATCCCCCCCCCCCCCCCCCACAGCCGTCTCTCTCCACCCCCAGCCTTCTCTCCCCCCCCACCCCTTGTATACCTGTATATTGTATTCGAGGTCTATGAATACAATATGGCGGCTTTGCACCTCGGTCTGTGCATTGTGTATAGAGATGAGCATTCTGGGTCTTATAGTTCAGTGTGCGCGCCTTCCGATTTTTTACCTCGATATATAGACTTTTCAATATATCGATATTTTTGAAATGCCTATATCGGCGTATTGATATGGAAATTATATCGGGTTTTAGCAATATATCGATAAATCGCCGGACCCTACTATTGAATTTGCACCTGTTCGAGGTGAAGGAATTCACACCTGTTCCTCTATTATGTGTTCACAATTCCTCAACGTCAAGATTTAAAAAAATTGTGATACTGATGGCCGGCATTCCCTTAGATTAATTGATCATTCACTTTATGGCTGTTTGCACGACCGAAGTGTGTACAAAAGTAGCTGCTTGCATTTGCCTGCAAAACCTCATTACTGAGTTATTACTGTAAAAGGCACTTAATTTTCTCTTCATTTGATTTTCAACTCGGTTTACAAAATACAGTCAATCCACTTTACAATATATTCTGTGAAACGCTTTGAGACATCTCAACAGCATGTTTAAGGCTCTATATCAAATGCAAGGATTATTACTATTCATTCAGATCTCCAGCTATGACACAGGTCACATGGCACTATTCTTAAGCCATGTAACTTCTTTATGTATTACAAATTTGTCTCCATAAGAAATAATCCTCACATTTGGTTTAGCACCTTACACGTTGACAGGACGACCGAATGCGATTTACAGGAGTTCCCCCCCCTCCCTACCAACTTGCTCCCTCCGTCAACTCACTCTTTCAAAGCAAATTAGATATCTGCTTGGAAATAATATCTTGGGATATAGTATATAGTTTGGGACATGACATGAGCATGCAATTGCCAGGATGGAGGAAGACGAACTGGTTGGGCCTTAGTCTTCTTTCATCTAACAATTCTTAGGATCTTATGTTCTTCAAGATCCATCTCAAAACCAACCTCTTTGAACGTGTTCAGTCATCTTTCCTCTCCCCACTCCCCTCCAGATCAGGTTTCAAGCTAAGCACCTTGAGATTTCCTCCCAACAAGAAAAGCACAATATAAATGTAAAATTGTACCGTTTTTACATACTTCAAATATGTGTTTTGAACCACTGCTTCCAGGATGCCCAAGACTTCAGGAGTCCATACCTTTATGGTTAATATACAGTTCTTCCGGGTCCGAGGAATCCTTCTGTGCTTTGGGGTTTTTTGTGCATTTCACTTGAAGATGAAACTGAAGAGTGTCGATTTCAGTCCCTTCTTCATCTCCTGTTCAAAAAGCATTGAGAGGGTCAGGACTAGAGCAAAGGGAAAGTGTAGAGAAAGTTGGGGATTAACGAGCACTCAAATTAGTATAAATGGTACCACAGGATACAAAATGCATCTCCCGTAGAGAAGCCAGTGCGCATCACCCAACTTAGTTCCAACAATGATTGCTTAATTATAATTGCTATCAAGCATTTAGGCACTGGAAAATCCCTTTTCTTCTTGAATAGTGCCATGGTAGGCGGGCCTTTGGTTTAACATCTCACCCTAAGGACAGCATCTCTCAACAACATATCATTCAGTGCACTGGATGATCAATCCAGACTTTGAATTGATAATTCCAACGTGGGAATGTCTGACTCAGCGGCAAGAATATTATCAACTGAATCAGCCCAACACCTAATAGTTATTATCCTGCATGAAGAGCACTTTATAAAGTTGTTGTAATTAATCTGGGAAATGCATAGCTTTCTCATGGTGCCAGGATTGAGGGACTTCAGCTATGAGGAGAGGCTAGATAGGCTAGGGTTATTCTCTCTGGAGCAGAGAAGATTGAGGGGAGACCTAATAGAGGTTTATAAGATCATGAGGGGTTTCGACAGGGCAAATAGAGAAAAACTATTTCCACTCGTGGGTGAATCTGTGACTCGTGGTCACAGATTTAAAATAGTTTCAAGGCGCAGTAGAGGGGAGCTGAGGAGAAATTTTTTCACTCAGCGAGTTGTTCGAATCTGGAATGCATTGCCTGAAAAGGTGGTGGAGGCTGATTCGATAACAACTTTTAAAAGGGAATTAGATCTTTATTTAGGGAGAACGGGTCTATTAGGCTATGGGGAGCGGGCAGGGCAGTGGGATTGAATCGCTCTTTTCAAAGAGCCGGCACAGACTAGATGGGCCGAATGGCCTCCTTTTGTGCCGTAAAATTCTATGATTCTATGATTCTCATAGACCTATCTTGCTCCACATCTTGCATATTTCATATCTGTCTGTATCTCAAATACATTCACCAGAATCATAAATTATCTTCATAGGAGAAACAAAAGGCAAAATACTTTCAACAGTTCTACTGTAAACCCATACCTCATAACTAACTCTTCATTGCTTTTATTATCCTTGTGAACCTATGCTGCACCGATCACAATGGCTCAGTATGTAATGCTGAGTCGCTCTCATGCTTCTCACCTACACTCCTGTATTCAAACAAGCGAGGGTCTGCTTTGATTGGGATAAGGCCCAGCCTGTGGGCCAGGATCTCATCTTGCACGATGGAGGTGTTGTTGTAAATGAAGGCCTTTTCCACCGCCATCGTCGGCACCTGTACAAAAGCAATATCGGCCATGTCAGACTCATTTTTGTCAAGTGCAGAGGCTGCAAAATGTAATTGAGCTCTTTTTCAGCTTTTCTTTTCCATCCCCCCAATGCCCTGGTGAGGTCAGCATTGTCTGCCCTCCAGTACCTCACCTCTCGACAAGTGTGAGCACAAATGTCAAGTGTTGGCAAACTATTTGGCCATTAGGGATGGGGTAAAAGAGAAATCACTGCTTTTATTATTCTCATGAAGCTATGCTGCACCGATCACAATGGCTCAGGATCACAGCAGAAATCCTCACACACGCTTTACAGTAGATACGATTGCCAAAGAATGTGCATTTCTATAGCATTGTATCACATCAAAATAAAGAGTTTGGGAGATTATTGACGGGTGTAGAGACTGTTTTGTAGGTCAACACCGGCAGCCATGTTGTGCATGGTAAGTTAATCACCCATAAAGTGAACGACTGATTTATCTGGGGGATTCTTACCAGCACATGGGAAGAAACTCTTCTCTCACAGGATATTCAACATTCACCTGAATAAGGTAGAGAGGATTTCAGATGAATGTCTCATCCAGTAATCCAGTACCACCCACTTCCCATCAGTACTACAGTTTCTGTCTAATCTGCAAAGTCAAAGTCCCAGCGTATGGCTCAAACCCACAAACTGACTAATTAATGAGAGTTCTACAACGTAGCTAGTAATTTGAAAGCTGTGACTCTGGCTGATTTTCTCCAGTCAATTGAAGCCCCTAAATAGCAAACTCAGAGGTAACCTGAGATTTCCTATTCCATATCTTTCTGCATCACAAATACAGGCACCACACTGGTAAGCAATCTTCTGTGTAGCACTGAGACATTGACACTGTAGGTACCATATCAAATGCTAGATTTAGTTATTCTTATTTCAAATTACAAAGTACAATAAAAGCTCGCTTATCCAGCACCCTCGGGACCTGGCCAATGCCAGTTAAAGCGCGTGCCGGATATTCAGCCGAAAACGCAACAAAAAACAAACAAATTACAATGCATTTTTCTGGATAAATTCTGGTTAATTGAATGCGGACTTTTTTGCGCAATTCCGGTTCAATAGAAGTTAGGGTTGATCAGGTGCCAGATAAACGGGCTTTTACTGTACTTCTTTTCATCTCCAATTGTTTCGTAGATAAACCAAATCCAATAACTTTCATTGCAAGCTTTGTGTGAGATTTGCGGGAACAGTTCCTGCCCATTTATTTGGGCAGGAACTTTCAGGAGTTTAGTTTCCAGACTTGAGTTTCACACAAACTGCAACACAGTGCACATAAAAAAGCAAAGCCAGCACCACTAAGAGTGTGAGTATTGCAAGGGCAAACCAGCATTCCAAAGTTAATTTCTGCTAAATAACTGTAGCAGAACTGCTACAAAGGCTAAAAGTTAGTCACCCATGACAGGGCAGGCCTATTTATTAAATTCCTCGCTGGAGCATGAGTTCGCTATTAACATGAATACTCTGTGACTTACGGGTACCAGAAGTGCCACTGAGGTGGCGGAGTGGCTCTGAGCTCCCGTGCCCCCCTCAGCCTATCCCCTTACTTCTCCGGAAACTTCCCCTCGTTTGAGCACCTTACTCTCTAACAGCCCTCCAGTCTCCCACTACATCCTCCTAGTCTACCGTCCCCTAAACCCTCCTATCACCTTCCTGTCGGACATCTCTCGCCTTACAAGCAAGAGACCTGGGTTCGATTCCAGGCTGTGCAAGTTTCTTTATTCCACACGCCTAATAATAATCCCTCAAAAAATTGGTCAGTTCAATCCACAACTGTTTGTGGGACACAGCTGTGTGCAATCGGCTACCGTGTTTCGGCCACAAATATACAGTCAATTTGCTTAACAGGATAATCTGTGAAGAGCTTTCAGATGTCTAGAAGACGTGAAAAGCGTTATATAAATGCAAGGATTATTATTATTATCTCCACCCTATTATCTTCCCTCTCCCTCTGCTGCGAACGTCTCCTCATCTTAGGCAACTTCAACCTCCACTTCATCCCCTTCTGCTCTACCTCTGCTGAACCCCTCAACCCCCAGACCATCGATGTTCTGACAGCATGTCTGTCAGACATCGAGTCCTGGACGAGGGACAACTTCCTCCAATTGAACGTGAGCAAGACCGAGGCCCTCCTGATTGGCTAAAGCCAGCGCCTCCGCACATCGGACGCTGCCAGCCTCAACGTCCAAGGCTGTACTCTCCACCTCACAAAGCCAGTCAGGAAACTTGGCATCACGTTCAACCATAAACTCTCCTTCCTCCCCCACATCCATGCCTTGACCGGCACCACTTATTTCCACCTGCGCAACATTGCCAGGCTCCGCAACTATCTCACCCCTCCCCACGCTGCCGAAACACTCGTGCACATGTACATCACCTCACGGCTGGACTACGGAAACTCTCACCTCGTCGGCCTCCCCAGCTCCTCCATTCACAGGCTACAGGTCATCCAAAGACTTTCATTTTCGACCGTGCCTTCTGTTCCCCCCCTAATTCTTCGACCTCCCCCACGTTTTTTTACCCCCTCCCGAACACTCCCCTCCCAGCTCGGGTCACACGCCTCATGTGCAGCGCCTTGGAACGTCCTCCCGACGTGAAAGGCGCTCTATAAGTTTAATTTGTTGTTGTTATTGCTGACACTCCCCCCCCCTCCTCCCTCAACCTCTTCCTCCATATCCACTCAGCCACCCACATCCATGGCCACCCCCTCTACCTAGTGATCACCCGGGGCCTTACAATCTCAGACATCACCATCACTGATAAAGTCATTTCGGATCACCACTTTATTTGCCTTAACACCTCCATACCCCTTCCCCCGACTCAACCCTCTAACATCACTTACTGCCCATGGAAAGAAATAAGACTCCCTCTCCGTTGCCCTAGATTCATCTGAACTCCTGCCCCTCTGGCCCTTGATCTACCCTCTTTGATCTTTTCTTATCTTCCTGAATCCCTTGCCGCCCGCACCTCCCAAACCGCTTCATACTCCCATAAATCCCCTTGGTACACCAGCCACCTCTGATACCAAATGCAAGCACCGAATGCACCTGGACAAAATCCAAACGGTCCATCGGCAAATTTGGCTTAATCACACCAAGATCTACGGCTCCGTCCTCGCGTCTGTCAAATCTTCCTTCTGCTCCAAGATAATCTTAGAGGCCAAGGATAACCACAGACTCCTCTTCTCCACCACTAATCACCTCCTCTGTTTACTTCCCATGCCTTGCCCATCCTCTCCTTCAATTCCAACTGCAAGGAAATGCTTCAAAAATCAAGGGGATCCATTCAGTTACCTCTCCCCTATCCACCCCTACCCCCTCATCACCTCCACCTCATGACCCACCCCCTCATATTCTTTGACCCTATCTCTCCCTCCTCCCTTATCTCCATCATCCCTAACCTGCTCCCTCAACCCCATGCCCACCTCTCTCTTCACCTCCAAGCTCCGACTACCATCTTCTCTCTTAATCGATAACATCAACCTCTCCTTATCCACTTGCACTGTTCCCATCCCCCTAAAAACAGCTGGCATCAACCTCATCCTGAAAAAACTTTTCCCGGACCCATCCCTACTCTCCAGCTACTGCCCATCTCCAACCTTCCATTCCTCTCCAAGGCCCTATAATAAGTCATCGAGTCTCAACTTCTCTCAGGTCCGAAACATCCTCCCAACAGCGATGTATGGGGCGGGGCTTCCCCAGTTATTTCTAGGTAGGTTTCTAAACACCGGACTTGAGTGGGCCCAACCATGCCAGATTATTGAGGTTTTACTGTATATTCTGGGAAGAGCTTTGAAATGTCTCAACAATGTGATGAGGCAGCTATATCAAATTGAAGAATTATTATTACATGCATGCTAACGCGTCAGGAAGCCAGCTTACATCACTTCATGAAGGATGTGACATTGTGGCACTTCTTACAAGATAGCGCATGTGAAAGTGAAATCACAGCTGCAAGGACCTGACCGCCTGGAAATTGACATAATGGATCCAGATAACTGTGTTATGACAGATTTGCTCTACATTCACATCAGATAATACATTACAGCACTGAGAAAGTCAACTAAGACTGTAAACTCAAGGCTAGATGTTGGGTTTGAATTCATAACTTCTGACGGATTACAAACTGAAGTGGTCAATATCTCTTTACCTCAGCAAGCAGGATCCTGCGGAAGGAATTGGCAATTGAAGCATCGACGCCAACCATGTCAAACTCCAGCGTATCACCATCCATTCGAGTCACATCAATGCTGAAATTCTAAAGATCCAACAAACCGTGGTTAGCTATAATATTGCTGTAAAGCAATTTTGTGACCTTCTATCATGCTACAGTGACAATTTAGGATCATGTCCCCATGTTTTGGCTTCTTCTACCAGGGGGATGAGTCCATACACCCTAACCCAATCTGCTTGTAAATTCCTTTCATTATATTCGACAATTCAATCAGACCACCTTAATCTGGAAAATTTTAACTCACAAATCGTATTTTGGGGTGTTATCACGGTAGTATTATTATTACTGGGGGAAAAAAACTCCCTCCTTCTTTTGACTAATGCCAATTTAATGTCCACCTAAACAGGCAGTTGGGATCTTGGTTTAACATCTCATCTAAGGAAGACGTTTTTGAAAATGCAGCGCTTTCCCAGCATTGTACTGGTGCATTATCTTACACTGTGAGCTCAAAAGCCTGGTATGGGGCTTGAATTCACAACCTAATGGTTCCACTGGCTTGGATTGAGTTTAAGATTCTCCTCATTATACCCCTTCTGGTCTTGCCCCATCCTATCTTAGCAACCTTCTCAAAACTGTACAAATCGACCCGTTTCACATCCTCCACCCCACTCTTAGCTGTCAGGCTTTTAATCTAAAGCAAAAACAAAGAGAGCTGGGAATACTCAGCGGGTCAGGCAGGAGCTATGGAGAAAGGAAAGTGACTCAATGTTTCGGGTCCACAACCCTTCATCAGAACTGGGGCATGTTGAGAGGGAGAGGTTTTTAAGGATGTTAGAGAGGGGGAGGCAGGACAAGCAATACAAAGAAGACAGAAAAAGACAAAGGAGAAAATGTGTTAATTGATGGGTTAAAAAAGGAGATAGTGGAGTAAAACAAAAAGGGGGTAGGTTGAAACAAAACTGGGGAGAAGGGGACAGTTTATAACAAAAAGCAGGCTACACACCAGAGAGACAAGGAGTGTCTGGCATGATGATTGTAATGGGACCAGAAGGTAAATCTTCTGTAACATAAAGAGGGGGAGCTTTTATGGTCTGACGTGGCTGAAATCGATAATGAGGCCAGAGGTCCCTAGCAGATAGATAAGATGCTGTTCCTCAAGCTTTCGCTGTGGATCATTGGATCAGCGCAGGAGACCATGGATGGAGAGGTCAGACTCTGAATGGGAGTTTGAATTGAAATGGAGGGAGACCGGAAGATCAGGGTTGACCTTGCATACAGAATCAGGTGCTCTGCAAATCGGCCTCCCAATCTGCACTTAGTCTCCCCAATATAGGAGACCACATCGTGAGCAGCGGATACAGTATGCTGCATTGTTGGTAGTACAGTACACGTATACTGCTGTCTTATGTGGAAGTTGTGTTTGGGTCTTTGGAGAGTGGTCTGGTTGTTGGTAAAAGGCCAAGTATTACATGTCCTGCGTTGGCATGGGAAGGTACCAGGGAAAGGAGAGCAGCTGGTGGTGCTAACGGTGGAATGAACCAAAGAATCCCGGAGGGAACGATCCCTTCGGAATGTAGAGGGGAGGGGAATATATGTTTGGTAGATGGTATCAGATTGTGGCTGGAGGTGTTGGAAATGTCAGAGAATGATGCGATGAATACTGAGGCTGGTAGGTGAGGACTAAGAAGACACAATCACAGTTCCAGGATGGGGGGGAAGGGGTGAGGGCAGAGGTGTGGGAAATAGGGCAGATACAGTCAAGGGCCTTTGCTATAACTGTTGGTGGGAATCCTCAGTCGAGGAAAAATGAGGGCATCTCGGTTGCTTTGGCATGGAACGTTGCATTGTCAGACCAGATGCGGTGGAGGAACTATGATAATGGGATGGCATCTTTACAAGAGGCCAGGTGAGATGAGGTGTACTCAAGGTAGCTGTGGGAGTTGGTGCGTTTATGGAAAATGTCTGTGGACAGGCAGTTACCTGATGTGGCAATGGTAAAATCGAGGAAGAGAAGAGTCAGAGATGGTCCATGTGAATTTTATGGAGGAGTGGAAGCAAAGTTTAGAAATGCTTCTAGCTTACTGTGAGAGCAGGAAGCGGCTCCAATACAGTCATCGATGTACCTGAGGAATAGGTCAGGGAGCGGACCTGAGTAGGACTGGAAGAAGGAGTGTTCCAGGTGGCCAACAAACAGGCAGGCATAGCTGGGACCCATGCGGACCCATAGCGACATCTATGATATTAGAAGGAAATGGTTGGAATTGAATGTGAAATTGTTCAACGTCAGAACAAGTTCAGCCAGGCAGAGGGTGGTGGTGGATGGAGACTGGTTTTGCTGTTCAAGGTGGAACCGGAGGGCCTGGAGGCTGTGCTTGTGGAGGATGGAGGTGTAGAGGGACTCGATGTCCATTGTGAAAAGGAGACATTCGGGACTGGGGAACCGGAAATTGTCAAAGTGCTGGAGGGCATCCGAGGAGTCACGGATATAGGTGGGTAGGGATTGGACGAGGGGATCAAAAATGGAGTCCAGATAGGATGAGATTAGTTCAGTGGGAGAGGAACAGGCATGAGACAATGGGTCTACCAGGACAGTCCTGTTTGTGGAATTTGGGGAGGAAGTACAGGAGGGCTGTATGGGGCTGGATGGCTATGAGGTTGGAGGCTGTAGGAGGAAGGTCACCAGAGGAGACGAGGTCATTGACTACCACTGTGATAGGCTTTTAATCTATCCACCACCACTATGGAACTTCATCCCAGAGTCCCTGCGACTCACCCCATCCTCCTAGGTCCACCTCAAGACCTTCCTGTTTGACTGCTTTCAGTCAGCTTTCCCTGCTTACCCCAGCAAACCCCTAGATCCTCTCTAGGTGATACTCTGTATAAATGTCAATGTGTTACTTTGATTCAGTGGCAGGAGTGAGACAGTACCAACCGAGTCAGACTGACACCTATCTTTAGGCATGACAATAAATGTTATATCATTAAGTCTACCTAGCCTCTCATCACAGCTAATTGTTGTTTGGTGACTCTCTGCAAATTAAGTAATTTCACGTGTTCCTTTTTATTTTATAGCCGGCACCACGGAGAGGAAACCATTTCCTACCCGGACCCTATCAGCTGTAGCCCTGTGTGACTAGTGCCGGTGTCCCCCTTTAACTGGTCCCCACCTGCTCGAACCGCTGTTGGTTCCACGTGTCGTCGTAGCCCGAGTAGTTCCCAGGGAAGTCTGTCGTGTGAACCTGAAGAGAAAATACATATATAAAATACACTCACAAATAAGTCACTCCGGTCAAAGGACGATATTCAATGAACGGTTGTCAAGTTTCCTTCACTCACATTGCGGACCCCGAATTCCCCCAGCACCACGCGGCTCCGTATCTCCTCCACCCGCTGCCGACTGCTCGCCATGGTGAGCGACAGTCGCCCGAACAACTTCCACCTCTTCCTCCCTCTCGCGAGGGGGCGACGGTTGGGATTAAAATAAAACTTCTCGAGACAACGTCGATTGCGCTTGCGCGTGACATTCAGTGACAGGTAGGCGGGCACCGCCCCCCTCCTCCACTTCGTCGCCCAAATCTCGCGATGTTGTGGGCGGTTTCAAGTACAGGGATTACCGTGGCAGATTGGGGGGGGGGGGGGGGGGGGCGGTTTCACGCCCAATTGGGTGGGTTTTGTGTTGCGTGCTCGTACAAAAAAAAGCGAGTTTGGGCGGGCGCCTAATTTTTAATTAATTTTTAATTTAAACCAGCAAAACGTTTCCCCATTTATTTTTTCTATTTACATACACACATACACATACACACAGACAGTTTCAAAAACACTGAACCTCAATTGGGATCCTCTGCTGCTACCTACAGCACACAACGCGTGATATTGGGCTACTTTTGGGCTACAAACGGAATTGAAATTTCTGGCCACGTCCTTCTCGGGCGGCTGTGGTTTGTTGTTTTCGGTTCTCAACCACAACAAAAAAACAAAAGGGGTTGCAATCTGTTAGTGCCGGTCGGAGACTGCTGGGGGTGTGGAGGAAGGGGAGTGTGGGAAACATATACACACACACACACACGGAAAGAAAGAAGTGAGTGTGTAATCTTGAGGGGAAAGAGGAAGACGGGAAGATGGCGGCACCGGCAGGGGGAGGTGGAGGCAAGAACAGCGAATGGGGAGCTTTCGAGGAGAACATGATGCAGGTAAAAACAATTCAGCTCGACCTGGCCTGGCTGGAGTGAGTCTGAACCGTGCCTTTGGTGGGGGGAGAGAGTCTCTCCCACGGGTAGCCTGTCGCTGTGGTGATACGACAACAACAACAACAACAAAATTACGTTTATTAATCTTGCATTTGATATCGTGCTTTTCCCATCTTCTAGATGTCTCCGCAGCGCTGCACACGGAATAAACTGTAAAGTGAATTGACTGCATATTTGTGGGCTAAACGGGGCAGCCAATTGTGGACAGCGGTGACCTACAAACAGTCTTGGGTTGAAGTGACCAATTATTTGTTTTTGTTGAGGGAACGATTATTATTTGGCATGTGGAGTAAGGAAACTTGCCCAAGGTTTCGCCCTGCCTGGATTCGAACACAAGTCTCACACTTGTAAGGCGAGTGATCTCACCACTGAGCTACAAGACTCCACTGTAAAGTAAATTGACTGTACATTTGTGGGTGAAATGCGGCAGCCGGTCTGAGCACGGAAGTAGCACTAACAGCCATGGGAATCAGTGACCGGTTTTATTTGTGGCGTTGTTGGCCAGGACACTGGGAGAAATTCCCTTCTCTTTTCAATTAGCAACATGGAATCTTCAATGTCCAAAATGCAGATGACACATTAGTGTGAATGATCTTTCTTTGTGTTGCGGGGGGGGGAGGGTTGGGGATGGGGGAGTCAGAAAGCAATCAGGTTTAGTAACTGACTGTGGAGACTGGCATTCCATTGTGGTGCTTTGGATGAGATACAGGTTTTGTATTTTGGTCGATAGCACTCTGGCTCCTGAGTGGGGAAGTTGCAGTTTAAAGCTGCACATCGAGACTTATAACTCGCACTCCAGGCAGACGCTTTGTGCAGAGTTGTTGGGAGCCCTTGTAATGTCAGAGGTGTCTTCCTTCAGGTGAGAGATGTTAGGTTGAGATCCTGGTTGCCTATTCAGATGGACATTAAAGATCAACTGGCACTTTTTATGGTTTTCTGGCCAACAATCCTCCAAATAAAATTAGTCACTTCATGGCTGTTTATCATCATTGCTGAGTCAAAATGGGTTCCGCATTCACCCACAAAATGCAGTAAATTATTGTGATATAATAATATGTAGGATTATTATAATATTTCAACTGAACAACATCACTTCTGGCAATTCCGCACTCACCACAATACGGGTAAGCCTGTATTTAAGACGCTTCTATTTAGGACGTGGAGGGTGCTATATAAATCAAAGTTGTTGTTGCTCTCATTATATTGTAGACCCGCCTGGCTCAGCAACTGGATTAGAGACCGTCACAGAAGACTGGTTCAGTTCAACATTCCATTGCTAAACGTCACCTTGGAGCCAGTTCAGCTAACCTCCCCCACAAGGATGAATTTCTATGAGTTCAAAGGATTGATGGGGTGTTTGAACCCACAACCTCCTAACCCAGAGATAAGGCCCAAACTGACCTAAGGGAGTATGGTGCTTGCCCTCAAGGATGGTGGGAAGAAATTAAGGGTTAGGAACTGTGCATGGTTCAGTTGTCTTTATAATAATAATAATCCTTGCACTTTGATATAGTGCTTTTTCACATCTCCCAGACATCTTCACAGAACATACTGTAAAATAAATTGACTATATTTGTGGGCGAAAAGCGGCTGCCAATTGTGCACAGCCGTATCCCACAAATAGTCGTGGATTGAAATGACCAATTTTATTATTGCTTTTTTTTTACCTAAAGCACATTGGAGAACATGAAGCACGTTATTTCTAAACTAACAATTACACTGAGAGGGAGTACTGCTGATCCTGTACTTTTCAAGCTGATAAAAGGAATGTATTGTACAGTACTTAATTACTCCGTTTATCAGCTGATACGGGCTCTGTCCATTGTTGTAAGTCAGTTTGAGCTGGTTCCTCAGATTTTGTTTTTACAAAAAACACGATAAAATGTTAATCATTGAATGATTCTTGATTCAGGATACTATTGAGTCAATTCTCCCCAAACCCTCCCCATAAAATGTCCTTTTATGAGGTATTAGCCATGGAATGTGAAAAATGCTATTACCACATTGTCCAGACAATTATTGGTTTGCAAATGTCCTGGTTGCTGGAGAATTGCCCGTCTACAAAGTCTGTTACTGACATTTTATTAATACACACATAGTACATTTACCAACAACTGTAACGTGGAAGAATGATAATAATTGTATTTAGAAGTTCTTAATCAGATTCAGATCACTGTATTTAAATGTCACAATCCTGGTCCTCACATTTAAAGCCCTCCACAACCTTGCCCCACCCGACATCCGTGACCTTCTAACCCCTTACCAACCTGCCCACCCCTCCGCTCAGCAGGCTCTGGCCTGCTCCACATCCCCCGAACCCCCCCGCCCCATCATTGGCAGGCAATCCTTTAGCCACTCTGCCCCCAACCTCTGGAACACTATCCCGCAGTCCCTCCACCTCGCCCCTTCCCTGGCTTCCTTCCAAGTCCCACCTCAAGGCTCTCCTCTTCGATGGTCCACTCGGCAACTCCTAATTCCCCCCCTTCCCTCCACCTGTCCCCAGCTCAGAACTGACACTATGACTGTCCAGCGCCTTGGGATGTCCTCCTGATGTGAAAGACGCTATACAAGTGTAATTTTGTTGTTGTGTGAGCGCCATCATTGTTGTGGCAGATTATGATCCGTATCTTCATTTTCGTTACCCATCTTCCATAATGTGATGGGGTAACATGGTCAAATGTATTTCTGACAGTTTGTTTCAGCTCCTCTGTAGTCTTATATCACTTGTTTTGTATCAGGGGATAACAGGACATTTTTGACACCTAAGAGTCATCATCTTGTGGCTGAACAGTATGAGCTAAGGAAGTCTCAAGACAGGCCAGCTGCCTGCCTTTGTAGATCAGGGAGGTGAACATGATTTGGTAGTCACATGGGGGAGCAAGAGTCAAGTTCATTTTGTCTCTTTTCTCTCTTCACCCCTCCCCCCACACACACAACCTAAATGTCACACTTGACAAAAAAAACACCGGTGTAATGTTATTTAATCCAAAACTCAGTGTAGATTCACTCAGTCCTTTTATTCATTCCAACTATACAAATCAAACTCTTTCAAAATCTGCAAGCCACTCTTCCCAGAATCCTTTTATATTTGCATTATCCATATTCAATTGCTAGTTATGTCATTAAAGCAATATGTAACAACAAGTAAGACAATTCCTTATTTGAATCTTAAAAAGTCAAACTGGTTTCTAGATTTCTTTCATTTCAAATAGAGCTTAACTCAATTGGGGCATTCACATCTCTGGGTCAGAAGGTTGTGGTTTAAGATTCAATGGGATTTGTATTCATAATCTAGGCTGGCAATACATACAGTAATAAGGGAGTGTTATTTTGATGGAGGTGCTATCATTGATGTGAGTCATAACACGCCCAAAATATGCAGTCAATTCACTTTAAGTATATTTTGTGAAGTACTTTGATTTGCCCTGGAGCATTATTATTTCTTATTAATCTCATTCTGTAAATCGCTTCAAGATGTTTCTTTAACATGAAAGGTTTTATCTAAGGTCCTTGAAAGAGTGGTTGCCTCCCAGCTCCGCTCTTTCCTCTCAATTCACTCACTCCTTGAATCCCTCCAATCAGGCTTCCGCCCTGCTCACAGCACAGAAACTGCCCTGGTCAAGGTCACTAATGACATCCTAAACGCCTGCGACCAGGGCTCCCTTTAGGCCTCCTCGTCCTCCTTGACCTGTCTGCTGCGTTTGACACAGTCGATCACACCATCCTCCTCCAACGTCTTTCCTCACACCTCAACCTTCAAGGCACAGTCCTTGACTGGTTCCATTCCTACCTGACCCACCGCCTACATTTTGTATCTTCCAACGGTTTCTCCTCAAACCCCCGCACAGTTTCTCACGGCGTCCCCCAGGGCTCTGTCCTCGGCCCCCTCCTTTTCACCGTTTACACGCTCCCTCTGGGCGATGTCATCCGCAAACATGGGGTAAATTTCCACATGTATGCGGACGACACCCAGCTGTACCTTTCTGCCTCATCCCTCAACCCCCAGACCATCGATGTTCTGACAGCATGTCTGTCCGACATTGAGTCCTGGACGAGGGACAACTTCCTCCAATTGAACGTGAGCAAGACCGAGGCCCTCATGATTGGCTCAAGCCAGCGCCTCCGCACATCGGGCGCTGCCAGCCTCAACATCCAAGACTGTACTCTCCACCTCACAGAGCCAGTCAGGAACCTCGGCATCACGTTCGACCATAAACTCTCCTTCCTCCCCCACATCCGTGCTTTGACCGGCACTGCTTATTTCCACCTATGCAACATTGCCAGGCTCCGCAACTACCTCACCCCCCACGCTGCCGAAACACTCATGCACACGTACATCACCTCACAGCTGGACTACGGAAACTCTCTCCTCATCGGCCTCCCCAGTTCCTCCATTCACAGGCTGCGGGTCATCCAAAACTCTGCAGCCCGTGTACTATCCCGCACCCGCCTCCCTGACCTCATAACCCCCATCCTCGCCTGTCTCCACTGGCTCCCCATCCTCCAGAGGATCGAGTTCAAGATCCTCATCCTCACCTTCAAGGCCTTACACGGCCTTGCCCCGCCCTACTTAACCGATTTACTTTCCCCCTATAAGCCCACCCGGACCCTCCGTTCAGCAGGACTTGGCCTGCTCCAAGCCCCCCGCCCGAACCGCCCCACCATCGGAGGCCGGGCTTTCAGTTTCTCCGCTCCCACCCTGTGGAATTCCATCCCCCAATCCGCCCACCTTGTTTCTTCCCTTTCCTCTTTCAAGGCCGGTTTGAAGACTTTCCTCTTCGACCGTGCCTTTTGTTCCCCACCGAACTTTTCGACCTCCCCTACGTGTTTCACCGCTTCCCGAACACTCCCCTCCCAGCTCGGGTCACACGCCTCCTGTGCAGCACCTTGGGACGTCCTCCCGACGTGAAAGGCGCTTTATACGTTTAAGTTGTTGTTGTTGTTGTTTATGCCAATGAAGGATTCATTTTAAATGCAAGCATTTTTATAACTCATCCATCAATGTTTAGGGCAACAGCTCAGCGGTGATCGACATGGAGAATATGGACGACACATCTGGTTCAAGTTTCGAGGACATGGGAGAGATGCACCAGCAAATGAAGGAGGAAGAGGAGGCTGGCGAGGAGCCAGTGCCTACAGAGGAAGATGATGGAGAATTTCTGGGTGTGAAAGGGTTAAAAGGACAGCTGGGTCGTGAGGTGGCTGATCAGGTGTGTTTTGATGGGATCTAATGTCCAACTGATCAGCCAGGTAGAACATCGGTATAACATCTCATCCAATGGCAAACTCTCTGCCACATAACTCTGCTTTGAAGCAGACTCCTTAGATATTTTTGAAAATAAGTAAACTCCTGATAACGCATCGCTCCATATGACTTTCTTATGAGGAGCGGCGAGTTAGACATATGCATAAATTACATAAATAAATGCGCCCAGGATATTGACGGTGGTATGACTTAAGTAATAATGACACTTTAAGGCAGGGTTAAGTTATGGGGCGTTTAAAGCCTTAACGGATATGGGGAGTGAGTAAGGTAAACCTAGGTGATTTCTGTGGAGAAATGCAGCAGGGAAACAAATCAACAACCATTTGTATGAGGTTTCTTGTTCTATGCCCCTTTGGCATGTGGCTATAGCTGTCTGATATGTTGGTTGTTGCCACGTAAATTGAGATTGTGTCTCTCTCAGGTATGGCAGGCAGGCAAAAGACAAGCCTCGAAAGCTTTCAATCTGTACGCCAACATTGACATTCTCAGACCCTACTTTGATGTTGAACCCATTCAGGTTAGGAACAGGTACGTTCGTATTGCACGTGATTATCCTGAATGACACTGTTGTGCTGTTCTGTGGAAACACTTCTTCTGACTTCTGATTATGGGCAAACCTAGTTTGAACTTCCATTTTTAAAATTCAGTTTTGTAATTGGCAATAGTTGTTGTTAAATAATCGTTGCATTTCATATTGTGTCTTATCTGAAACAATAACTGGCCAGTGCCTTGGGACTTGAAAAGCGCTGTACAAGTGTCATTTTGCTGTTGTTATCACATCGTTAAGACGTTTCAAAGCACTTTACAGAATATACTGAACATATATTCTGAGAGACTGAATTTCAGATTTTTGGAATGAAAATCCAGCACTTGAATAATGAGCAGATCCAGTTGTACAGAAAAAGTTAAAATGGTGGCAAATGGACCTGTTAAATTGAGTTGAATATTTACTAGCGTATTACAGCTCCTAGTAGGCGTCACCCGGATAATCTC